>CM042378.1:37207409-37237409 GCA_023634145.1 Thymallus thymallus | reverse complement strand
ATGATGTGGATATATTGAAGCAACTTCTCAAGACATCAGTCAGGAAGTTAAAGCTTAGTCGTAAATGGGTCTTCCAAATGGACAATGACCCCAAGCATACTTCCAAAGTTGTGGCAAAATGGATTAAGGACAACAAAGTCAAGGTATTGGAGTAGCCATCACAAAGCCCTGACCTCAATCCTATAGAACTGAAAAAGCGTGTGCGAGCAAGGAGGCCTACAAACCTGACTCAGTTACACCAGTTCTGTCAGGAGGAATGGGCCAAAATTCACCCAACTTATTGTGGGAAGCTTGTGGAAGGCTACCCGAAACGTTTGACCCAAGTTAAACAATTTAAAGGCAATGCTACCAAATACTAATTGAGTGTATGTAAACTTCTGACCCACTGGGAATGTGATGAAAGAAATAAAAGCTGAAATAAATCATTATCTCTACTATTATTCTGACATTTCACATTCTTAAAATAAAGTGGTGATCCTAACTGACCTAAGACAGGGAATTTTTACTAGGATTAAATGTAAGGAATTGTGAAAAACTGAGTTTAAATGTATTTGGCTTAGGTGTATTTAACTTCCGACTTCAACTGTAAATTGAGTTGCTATATTTAGCCATGGCAACTACAGTCACCTACTCAAGCAACAGCCCACACTGTAAAGCCATTTAAAACATAGGTAGGGTTACACACCGCACATGCACACACACACACACCGCACATGCACACACACACTACCTACCTACCTACCTACCTACCTACCTACCTACCTACCTACCTACCTACCTACCTACCTACCTACCTACCTACCTACCTACCTACCTACCTACCTACCTACCTACCTACCTACCTACCTACCTACCTACCTACCTACCTACCTACCTACCTACCTACCTACCTACCTACCTAAGAAGGAGACAACAATACATCACACAAAGCAGCCACAACTGTCAGTAAGAGTGTCCATGATTGAGTCTTTGAATGAAGAGATTGACATAAAACTGTCCAGTTTCAGTGTTTGTTGCAGCTCGTTCCAGTCGCTAGCTGCAGCGAACTGAAAAGACGTGTGCTTTGGGGACCTTTAACAGAATGTGACTATTATATACATGTTATAAGGGTATACTATATACATGTTATAAGGGTATACTATATACATGTTATAAGGGTATACTATATACATGTTATAAGGGTATACTATATACATGTTATAAGGGTATACTATATACATGTTATAAGGGTATATTATATAAATGTTATAAGGGTATACTATATACATGTTATAAGGGTATACTATATACATGTTATAAGGGTATATTATATACATGTTATAAGGGTATACTATATACATGTTATAAGGATATATTATATACATGTTATAAGGGTATATTATATACATGTTATAAGGGTATACTATATACATGTTATAAGGGTATATTATATACATGTTATAAGGGTATATTATATACATGTTATAAGGGTATATTATTTACATGTTATAAGGGTATACTATATACTTGTTATAAGGGTATACTATATACATGTTATAAGGGTATTTATATACATGTTGTAAGGGTATACTATATACATGTTATAAGGGTATATTATATACATGTTATAAGGGTATACTATATACATGTTGTAAGGGTATACAATATACATGTTATTATATACTGTATATTGACAGTAGGGAGAGTTTCCCATAATCTCATGGCATGTTCCTGTGATTTGTGCTGCAACTGGTGGAAGTGTAGCAGGCGTCAAGCTGCTTGCTTGGCCGTTCCACTGCCTCCCTCTGTAGCTCACACTGAGACTAAAATCCAGGACCTCTGCCTCCCAAGAAGGTGACCACCCTCCTGAAACGTTCTTACCCAGTTGCGCCACCGAAAAGCAATTGGGCGATGATAGAGGAGACATTTCAGCTAAGGAGTGAGGTTACAAATCCCGATCTGTTACCTCTGTCCATTTATAGAATGCTAACAGTAGCAATCACACCCATAGATTTTTCACTATATCACTATGACTGATACCCTCTCTTCCTCCTCCAGATCTGTCTACTGCTGTCCAGAAGTTCTCTCAGTCCCTCCAGGAGTTCCAGTTTGAGTGTATAGGAGACGCAGAGACGGACGACGAGGTCAATATTGGTAAGTCCTCCAATGAGACCAGAACGAGGAGGGTTTCAGACATAGTTCTGACGTGTGGTCCGTTAGTTGTTACATTGTATTTTTGTATTTGTAAAAATGCTCTCTCATTATCAAGAAGCCCAAACAGATATAATATTTGACTAAAACATAACCATTTCAAACCATTGTTACATTTGTATACATCACATCTGACCCCATCTCTTTTCAGCCTTATGTTCCAACATTTGAAATGTTTTTTACATTGGATACAAATACACTCAGAGCTTCTAAATGGCGTATAATACACTGTAGATGGAGGAAACATGGGGAAGTAATGCTGCTTTTAATGGGGATACACTTAGAATCCCATTTAGGAGAAAAGGCTTTCAAAAATGTTGCTGTGATTTTCACACTTGCTCTACGTTAATCCTTGGGAAGCATATATTTAGAAAACAAATACTTAAATGGATTATCTGAACATCATCTCACCAAGTTCCCCCATTAGGCAAACCATTAACAGTATTCACTGGGATGTTCAATATTTTAAACCAAACCATTAACAGTATTCATTGGGATATTCAATATTTTAAACCAAACCATTAACAGTATTCACTGGGATGTTCAATATTTTAAACCAAACCATTAACAGTATTCACTGGGATGTTCAATATTTTAAACCAAACCATTAACAGTATTCACTGGGATGTTCAATATTTTAAACCAAACCATTAACAGTATTCACTGGGATGTTCAATATTTTAAACCAAACCATTAACAGTATTCACTGGGATGTTAAATATTTGTGTTTTATTTTTCGTCTCATCCCCACCCTCTGAAAGACGATTACTGTAAGGAATTATTTCTGAATAATAATACAAAAAAATTAAATAACAAATGCTCAAAAAGATCAGTGCTAATGCCAAAATACAGAGGTATAACTTTATTAAATAATTTCAGTCTGGAAAAACCCAGGGCTTGATGGCATACCGGTAGAGGTATATTATGGAACTAACCTATGGAAATGGTAGTACTGAATGTCAGGTACTCAGCAGGAATGTCTGACTTCACTAGTATTAAAACAAGACCCAGATGGAAAATATAAAGATCCAGTCCAATTAAAAAACGCAACGTTGTGATGCAAAAATACTAACAAAATGCATAGCACTCAGAATTAAAAAGGTTTTACCCGGGATTGTTCATCCTGATCAGACAGGTTTTTTACATGGACGATGGGGATAATATACGACAACTACTAGAAATAATAGAACAACATGAAACATCTAAGAAGCCAGGCCTGGTATTCATAGCTGATTTTGAAAAGGCCTTTCATAAAGTAAGACTGGATTTTATATTTATAAATACCTGAATTCTTTTCAATTTCAGTGAGTCTCTTGTTCAATGGGTAAAAGTAATGCATATCAACCCCAGGTGTAAAATAGTAAATAACGGCTACTTCTCAGAGAGTTTTGAACTGTCAAGAGGAGTTAAACAAGGGTGCCTGCTGTCACCATATCTATTTGTTATGGCCATCGAAATCCTAGCTATTAAAATTAGATCAAATAACATTAGAGGATAAAAAATCGAGGGCTTAAAAACAAAGGTGTCCATGTATGCCGATGACTCAAGTTTTATATTATGGAGGAATAAAAATAGTATAAATAGGAAAGTATACCAGTTTCATTTGAGGACCAGGATGTTGACAGCTGTGCCATACAGATTGCAAAATAGCTGAGAAAATATTTGTTATGTGCCGATTCCATGGTACGTATGAGTTGATATATAAAACAACCCAATATTCAAGACTTCGTGCTTTTCAGCTAAAATTATTGTACAGAATTCTTGCCACCAACAAAATATATATTTGGGTCATACAATCATCATGCAGATTTTGTTGTGACGATACAGAATCACTAGACCATTTGTTCTGGTATTGCCCTCAGGTAGCCTGTTTCTGTTCTCAGGTTCAGGAATGGCTGAAAAAGCAAAACATTAATCTAAAATTGACCCTATTAACAGCATTGTTGGGAGATTTGGAGAGACCTGGTCAGTAAATTACTAATATACTAATCCTCTTAGTAAAGGTACACTATATACACACAAACGTATGTGGACAACCCTTTAAATTAGTGGATCCGGCTATTTCAGCCACACCCGTTGCTGACAAATCGAGCACACAGCCATGCAATCTCCATAGACAAACATTGGCAGTAGAATGGCCTTACTGAAGAGCTCAGTGACTTTCAATGTGGCACCATCATAGGATGCCACCTTTCCAACAAGTCAGTTTGTCAAATTTCTGACCTGCTAGAGCTGCCCCGGTCAACTGTAAGTGCTGTTATTGTGAAGTGGAAATGCGAAGTGGTTCCACACAATCTCACGGAACGGGACCGCCGAGTGCTGAAGCTCATAGCTCATAAAAATCGTCTGTTCTCAACTGCAACACTCACTACAGAGTTCCAAACTGCCTCTGGAAGCAACGTCAGCACAATAACTGTTCGTCAGGAGCGTCATGAAATTAGTTTCCATGGCAGAGCAGCCGCACACAAGCCTAAGATCATCATGCCCAATGCCAAGCGTCGGCTGGAGTGCTGTAAAGCTCGCTGCCATTGGACTCTGGAGCAGTGGAAACGCATTCTCTGGAGTGATGAATCACGTTTCGCCATCTGGCAGTCTTACGGACAAATCTGGGTTTGGCGGATGCCAGGAGAACGCTACCTGATCCAATGCATAGTGCCAACTGTAAAGTTTGGTGTAGTAATAATAATGGTCTGGGGCTAGGTCCCTTAGTTCCAGTAAAGGGAAATTTTAACGCTACAGCATAAAATGACATTCTAGACAATACTGTGCTTCCAACTTTAGGCAACAGTTTGGGGAAGGCCCTTTGCTGTTTCAGCATGACAATTTTTGATTAATGTTTTATTTTATTATTTAACTAGGCAAGTCAGTTAAGAACAAATTCTTATTTACAATGATGGCCTACCAAAAGGCAAAAGGCCTCCTGCGGGGGCGGGGATTAAAAATATAAATAAATAAACGATAAATATAGGACCAAACACACATCACGACAAGAGAGACAAAACAACACTACATAAAGAGAGACCTAAGACAACAACATAGCATGGCAGCAACACATGACAACAACATGGTAGAAACACAACATGGTAGCAACATGGTAGCAACACAACATGATAGCAGCACAACATGGTAGTGTTGCAGCTCGTTCCAGTCGCTAGCTGCAGGAACTGAAAAGACGAGAGACCCAGGGATGTGTGTGCTTTGGGGACCTTTAATAGAATGTGACTGGCAGAACGGGTGTTGAATGTGGAGGATGAGGGCTGCAGTAGATATCTCAGATAGGGGGGAGTGAGGCCTAAGAGGGTTTTATAAATAAGCATCAACCAGTGGGTCTTGTGACGGTCTACAGAGATGACCAGTTTACAGAGGAGTATAGAGTGCAGTGATGTGTCCTATAAGGAGCATTGGTGGAAAATCTGATGGCCAGAGGTAGTAATCTTACCAAACCACATGACCTTTGTTTTGGAGGTGTTCAGAACAAGGTTAAGGGTAGAGAAATATTGTTGGACACTAAGAAAGCTTTGTTGTAGACCGGGAGGGGCCAGCTGAGTATAAGACTGTATAATCTGCATATAAATGGATGAGAGAGCTTCCTGCTGCCTGAGCTATGTTGTTGATGTACATTTTGAAGTGCGTGGGATTTAGGATTGAGCCTTGGGGTTCTCCCTTTGTGACAGGCAGCGGCTGAGACAGCAGATTTTCTGACTTTATACGCTACACTCTTTGAGAGAGGTAGTTAGCAAACCAGACCAAAGACCCCCTCAGAGACACCAGTTCTCATTAGCCGGCCCACAAGAATGGAATGGTCTACCTTATCAAAAGCTTTGGCCAAGTCTGGTTGTAAATCAAATGGAAAAGACGCTCATCCGCCTCTCACTGGTGGATAATCAAACCTCTCTCCAAACCGCATTGGCCCAAAGCTTTTCCCGAGGGTGGAAACTTTCTCCCGATCGGAGGTGGCAGCTAGAAAGCCGATGACGTTGAATGCCTGAGCCACCCCGGACCAGGAGAGGAGGCAACCCCGGAGGGAGATGTGACACATGGGTCTCAGACTATTACATAGATTTAATGGGTCTCAGACAATGCCATAGATTTTTTCAAAGAATTACATAGATTTGTTTTCTGATTTTATAGGCTGCAACATTGTACACCTTTGCATTGTGTTGGGATGAATCTGACTGTTCGATATCTGTTTAAAACAGATACAACTTTTTCAAAGTGTAACAATATTGCCACCATTCCCAAACAGCGAAAGGCCAAGATAGCAGAATTACTATCCGTGGAGAATAGATGTGATGGTCTTCTGAAATCAATCTGGTCATCAATGGACACTGTTCTTCATTCTGACTGACTTGGCTGGACCCAGACAGTGAACCCATAGCCTGGCATCTGATGCAGCACTTTGATGGTCCCCTTTTCTCCCAGACTCTCCAGGAGCCTGTCTGTATTTGTGTCCCAAATTCCATCCTATTCTCTATATAGTGCACTACCTTTGACCTATGGCTCTGATTGGGCTCTGGGAATAGGGTGCCGTTTGGGATGTAGCCTCTGTCCTTAGGAGCAGACGGGTTCAGCCGACCTTGTATTGATTCCATTCTCTACTTCCTGTAGTGACATTCAAAATCCTACAACATATTACACCAGTAATCACAGAATCAATGGGACAGCTAGACAGCTAGATTGATGGTGGCAATATAGAAATATGAGTTGTTCTCAAAGTTACAGCGTCTGTTTTCTTCATCATGGCCTGACTTATTCTATTTCACTGTGTCCTGTGGTCTGGAGTGTCCGTCCGTCCGTCCGAAGAAACTTTCAAAGTTGTTGAAATGTTCCGTGTTAAATTACCTTCATGTCTTAAAGTAATGATGGACTGTTGTTTCTCTTTGCTTATTTGAGCTGTTCTTGCCATAATATGGACTTGGACTTTTACCAAATAGGACTATCTTCTGTATACCAACCCTACCTTGACACAACACCACTGATTGGCTCAAATGCATTAGGAAGGAAAGACATTCCACAAATTAACTTTTAACAAGGCACACCTGTTAATTGAAATGCATTCCAGGTGACTATCTCATGAAGCTGGTTGAGAGAATGCCAAGCGTGTGCAAAGCTGTTATCAAGGCAAAGGGTGGCTACTTTGAAGAAGCTCAAATATACAATATATTTGATTTGTTTAACACTTTTTTGGGGGTCAGTTTGGGTCAGAGTTTTTCCTTATCTGTTAACTTAACCAGGAAAACTCTGGACCCTATACAATATGACAGTGATTAATCAGTTGTAAAAAGGTTTTATAAGTGCTGGGACCAGTTTGAAAACCCTGTCAAACTATAGCAACCTTATACTTGTTCATATGAATGACAGTATACAGTATTTAGACTAGATTCAGAGGGGGATTTCCTGACACAGACCCAGACACAGAGACAGACCCAGACACAGAGACAGACCCAGACCCAGACACAGAGACAACACCTGATAGACAGTAGAACTCACAGGTCTGAGCTTTATGCATCATGCAGGTCTTATTAAAGATGAACTCACATCTGTCATCACTATTATGTTGATTTTAATTTGATTTAACTAGGCAAGTCAGTTATGCCTGGAATTGAACCAGGGTCTGTAGTGACTCCTCTAGCACTGAGATGCAGTGTCTTAGACCACTGAACCAGGTTGTCTGTAGTGACTCCTCTAGCACTGAGATGCAGTGTCTTAGACCACTGAACCAGGTTGTCTGTAGTGACTCCTCTAGCACTGAGATGTAGTGTCTTAGACCACTGAACCAGGTTGTCTGTAGTGACTCCTCTAGTACTGAGATGCAGTGTCTTAGACCACTGAACCAGGTTGTCTGTAGTGACTCCTCTAGCACTGAGATGCAGTGCCTTAGACCGCTGCACCACTCGGGAGCCCAAAACGACTGATTAATTCCAGTTAATAATTTGGGATTGAAAACTTATAAGCAGCCTTGCCCACACAATTTTTGATATAAACCAAATTTGATCACATTCACCTTTTCTCCTGACACATAAATAAATGATAAATACATAACGTTACCAGTTAGTTACCCTGACCAGATGGACAGGGCACATAGGCTGTATGCAGCTGCTCTTATTAGTAGCCGACAGTTGATCAGACTGAAAAAAAGGATTGTTTTCATCCCATACAGCATGTCAGATCTCTAATGTTTAGGTGGAGCCTAGGCTGCTGTCTGTCCGGAGTGATTATGTGTCATCTTTGTTAAATAAATACCAGAGGAAAGTGGAAAGCCTACTTGAGTCAACCTTTCTCTTTAAAGGTTGACTTTGAATGGATGATGCGAAGAAAGCTGTCAAATCATTCTGCATAGATTTCCCAGAAAACGCAGTAGGAAGTTCCATATGTTCAGCAAGTAAAGCATCGTAACGTGCCTCTGGAAGCTCCTTGTAGTTGGCCTTGTTAGTGGAACTTCCCCTCTCATCTTGTCCTCTGGAAGCTCCTTGTAGTTGGCCTTGTTAGTGGAACTTCCCCTCTCATCTTGTCCTCTGGAAGCTCCTTGTAGTTGGCCTTGTTAGTGGAACTTCCCCTCTCATCTTGTCCTCTGGAAGCTCCTTGTAGTTGGCCTTGTTGGTGGAACTTCCCCTCTCATCTTGTCCTCTGGAAGCTCCTTGTAGTTGGCCTTGTTGGTGGAACTTCCCCTCTCATCTTGTCCTCTGGAAGCTCCTTGTAGTTGGCCTTGTTGGTGGAACTTCCCCTCTCATCTTGTCCTCTGGAAGCTCATTCCAACAACACAGTGGTGTTGACAAACCGCTTGAGAACATCCCTGTTTCTTATAACTTTCTCATTGTGTTGCGCAGTTTGAATACGCAGACCTTCGTCATGAACAATGCGGTTTTTTTCAGGTCACTGTACCCCCCTTTCGTCCAAGGCTCAGAGTTTCCTAAAAACAGGCAATGCCAGCAATACAGGCAACCCTCTGTTTTAATTCGCAGCTTTTCCGCGTACCCCAGAGAAAAAAAATGATCAAAAAAATGATCAACTATCACTTTTCAATCTCTGTCCAATAATGTCACCAACTCACCAAGCTTCTCAACACATAGAACACCCCCATAATGCTCTGCGACACAACCCCAGTACAACACACTAGGTTCATTCTCTCATCCTAATCCTATTATAAGGCAAAAGCTTTGATTGTTTGGAGGTCGTCCTACGGAAGTGGTCATAATTACTATGTAGGTCTATGGAAGGGGGTGATGCCTACGAGGCTCCTTGGTTTTGTATTGTATTGAAGACGGACGCTAGCTGACCTCTGGCTACACCATGGTGCTGCCCTACAGAGTGCTGTTCAGGCTTCTGTAGAGCTTCATTGCAAAACAGTGTGACATGATTATATTTAGTAAGGATAACTTTTTTTGGTGTTTCACTATTTTATTTTTATGGAATTTCACTGAGGAGGATGGTCCTCCTCTTCCTCCTCTGAGGAGCCTCCACTGGTGTTTACATTGATTTTATCATGTCATATGCTTTGTTTATATAAAACCCTTATGCCAAATTGAGTCAAAAGCTTTTTTGAAATCAACAAAGCTTTTGTTTTGTTAGTTTGTCAATAACAGTCTGAAGACGATTTGACATTTAGCTGGATATTATTTTCCCTGAGGAAATGTTGGAGTCTGCTGCAGCTCATCCTCTCATCAGCATCGGTATCACAAACGCCATCCTATTACTATATGGGGCACTACTTCTGACCAGGGCCCGTAGGGGACTATATGCACTACGCTATATAGGGAATAGGTTGCCATTTGGGACTGAGACCTTTTTACCCCTGTGAGGATTGTGCTGCTGATTAAGTGATACAGGAAGTCTTTAACAGGAACCGTCTGTAGTGTAGTGGAGGTGTTACACTGTCTGGCATGGAATTATTGGAGAGCAGAGAGAGAGAGGGAGAAAGAGTGAGAGAGAGAGAGAGAGAGAGAGAGAGAGAGAGAGAGAGAGAGAGAGAGAGAGAGAGAGAGAGAGAGAGAGAGAGAGAGGAGAGACGAGTCTGGATGATACCAAGCCGAACAGCAGGGAACCTCTCTCTCTCTCTCTCTCTCTCTCTCTCTCTCTCTCTCTCTCTCTCTCTCTCTTCTCTCTCTCTCTCTCTCTCTCTCTCTCTCTCTCTCTCTCTCTCTCTCTCTCGCTCTCTTCTCTCTCTCTCTCTCTCTCTCTCTCTCTTCTCTCTCTCTCTCTCTCTCTCTCTCTCTCTCTCTCTCTCTTCTCTCTCTCCTCTCTCTCTCTCTCTCTCTCTCTCTCTCTCTCTCTCTCTCTCTCTCTCTCTCTCTCTCTCTCTCTCTCTCTCTCTCTCTCTCTCTCTCTCTCTCTCTTCTCTCTCTCTCTCTCTCTCTCTCTCTCTCTCTCTCTCTCTCTCTCTCTCTCTTCTCTCTCTTCTCTCTCTCTCTCTCTCTCTCTCTCTTCTCTCTCTCTCTCTCTCTCTCTCTCTCTCTCTCGGAGCATGGCTTTATGACTGGTCCTGAACCAGGTCTAAGATAGAGGGCTGACCACTACAGCAGCAGCCAGGCCAAACCAGACCTTGGTTGCGTTCCAAATGGCACCCTATTCCCTTTGTAGTGCACTACTTTTGACCAGCGACCAGGTCAAAGGTAGTGCACTATATAGGGAATAGGGTGCCATTTGGGAACAGCCATTATCTGGAGCTGTATTCTATGAAGCTCTAACGGTCATCAAACCACAGTCCACTGCCAGTTCAGATGAGCCTGTTACAGAACCTTTAGGGCTCTGGGTTCAATTAATGTTGAACACAGCCATGGGAGATCTCTATTACTGTAACTGTTCCAGTCTGGCCAGGGTTCAGCCATGGGAGATCTCTATTACTGTAACTGTTCCAGTCTGGCCAGGGTTCAGCCATGGGAGATCTCTATTACTGTAACTGTTCCAGTCTGGCCAGGGTTCAGCCATGGGAGATCTCTATTACTGTAACTGTTCCAGTCTGGCCAGGGTTCAGCCATGGGAGATCTCTATTACTGTAACTGTTCCAGTCTGGGCCAGGGTTCAGCCATGGGAGATCTCTATTACTGTAACTGTTCCAGTCTGGCCAGGGTTCAGCCATGGGAGATCTCTATTACTGTAACTGTTCCAGTCTGGCCAGGGTTCAGCCATGGGAGATCTCTATTACTGTAACTGTTCCAGTCTGGCCAGGGTTCAGCCATGGGAGATCTCTATTACTGTAACTGTTCCAGTCTGGCCAGGGTTCAGCCATGGGAGATCTCTATTACTGTAACTGTTCCAGTCTGGCCAGGGTTCAGCCATGGGAGATCTCTATTACTGTAACTGTTCCAGTCTGGCCAGGATTCAGCCATGGTGATCTCTATTACTGTAACTGTTCCAGTCTGGCCAGGGTTCAGCCATGGGAGATCTCTATTACTGTAACTGTTCCAGTCTGGCCCAGGGTTCAGCCATGGGAGATCTCTATTACTGTAACTGTTCCAGTCTGGCCAGGGTTCAGCCATGGGAGATCTCTATTACTGTAACTGTTCCAGTCTGGCCAGGGTTCAGCCATGGGAGATCTCTATTACTGTAACTGTTCCAGTCTGGCCAGGGTTCAGCCATGGGAGATCTCTATTACTGTAACTGTTCCAGTCTGGCCAGGGTTCAGCCATGGGAGATCTCTATTACTGTAACTGTTCCAGTCTGGCCAGGGTTCAGCCATGGGAGATCTCTATTACTGTAACTGTTCCAGTCTGGCCAGGGTTCAGCCATGGGAGATCTCTATTACTGTAACTGTTCCAGTCTGGCCAGGGTTCAGCCATGGGAGATCTCTATTACTGTAACTGTTCCAGTCTGGCCAGGGTTCAGCCATGGGAGATCTCTATTACTGTAACTGTTCCAGTCTGGCCAGGGTTCAGCCATGGGAGATCTCTATTACTGTAACTGTTCCAGTCTGGCCAGGGTTCAGCCATGGGAGATCTCTATTACTGTAACTGTTCCAGTCTGGCCAGGGTTCAGCCATGGGAGATCTCTATTACTGTAACTGTTCCAGTCTGGCCAGGGTTCAGCCATGGGAGATCTCTATTACTGTAACTGTTCCAGTCTGGCCAGGGTTCAGCCATGGGAGATCTCTATTACTGTAACTGTTCCAGTCTGGCCAGGGTTCAGCCATGGGAGATCTCTATTACTGTAACTGTTCCAGTCTGGCCAGGGTTCAGCCATGGGAGATCTCTATTACTGTAACTGCTCCAGTCTGGCCAGGGTTCAGCCATGGGAGATCTCTATTACTGTAACTGTTCCAGTCTGGCCAGGGTTCAGCCATGGGAGATCTCTATTACTGTTGATATTGGTACTCTATTATGCCAAGGCTTGCAATGACACAACCGTACTGTACAAAGACAAATTCAATGCTGTGTGTATACAGTATTATACAAGCTGAATGTTTTAACTTTCATACTGTATGTACACTGTAGGAGGCTAGTTAAGGTCTGGCCCTAACCATGGTTCAGCCATTTTTAAAGTATACCATATAAACAATTATTGACACACTTCAATAATGTCACCAGGCTGCTTCCATCATGGCTCTCCTTTACCATGTTTTGACAGCCTGAATGTCTCAGTGTTCTCTAGACTTGAGCTCTAGTCAGGAACTGGAGGTTTTTCTGGCCATGTGATCAGGAAAAACTCTGGGCCCTATGTTCTGTATGTTATCCAGAAACAGTTGGCTTCTTGTGAGTAGCAGTGCTGAATCAGGAGCCCCCTGTCCGTGTAATGTTATTGACTACATTTTAAATGGCTAAACTGATCTTAGATCAGCACTCATACTCTGAGAAACTTTGTGAATACAGGCCCAGGGCCCTATGTTGAATACAGGAACAGTAGAACCCAGGGCCCTATGTTGAATACAGAAACAGTAGAACCCAGGGCCCTATGTTGAATACAGGAACAGTAGAACCCAGGGCCCTATGTTGAATACAGGAACAGTAGAACCCAGGGCCCTATGTTGAATACAGGAACAGTAGAACCCAGGGCCCTATGTTGAATACAGGAACAGTAGAACCCATGGCCCTATGTTGAATACAGGAACAGTAGAACCCAGGGCCCTATGTTGAATACAGGAACAGTAGAACCCAGGGCCCTATGTTGAATACAGGAACAGTAGAACCCAGGGCCCTATGTTGAACACACACTGACCTGTAAACTCCATTATATTAGTGTAACACACACTGACCTGTAAACATTATATTAGTGTAACACACACTGACCTGTAAACATTATATTAGTGTAACACACACTGACCTGTAAACATTATATTAGTGTAACACACACTGACCTGTAAACATTATATTAGTGTAACACACACTGACCTGTAAACATTATATTAGTGTAACACACACTGACCTGTAAACATTATATTAGTGTAAGTACTTGACACAATAGATCCATGCTTATGATATTTACTTAATGGAACCAATTTCAATCCCCTACCACATTGTTGTTTCCCACGTTAATTTGAACTTTAACTCACATGTTCATACTGTGTATATGACCTTTAACCTCCAATTACTATCAGATGAATGATTAAAGAGATACTGTATGTTCTCTGTGTTCCAGCCCAGTCGTTCAAGGAGTTCTCCCAGCTACTGAACACAGTGGAAGAGGAGAGGAGACGCTTGGTAACAATTTTGTTTTATATCATCTTTATGCATGCCATTAGAGAGTGGTCATCACTTCACTTTTCTATTTTAATTTAGTACAGATTAGATCCGTCCTTTCAGTTATTGCGGCTTTAGGCCTATACAGATGTAGGATCTTAATTTGATCACTTTTTTGTTGTGGAGAATTTTCCTGTAAAGCAGGAAATGAGTTTTAAAAAGGCTTCTAAAGTTTTTCATTTCCACTTTGACATTTCAGATTAGATTCTTCCCTAACGAAAAATGTATTAACCTCTACACAAATGTCCATGAATTATAATCCACATAATAATTAAAATGTCTTGTTGCTGCAGGATTATTTTCCGCTGTGGCAAACTGGCTCAAATTAAGGAATGTGTTATAAAGTGTCAGATATTGTTACTAGTAGTTAGCGTATAACAGCATATCCAGCGTATAACAGCATACCCAGCGTATAACAGCATACCCAGCGTATAACAGCATACCCAGCGTATAACAGCATATCCAGCGTATAACAGCATATCCAGCGTATAACAGCATATCCAGCGTATAACAGCATATCCAGCGTATAACAGCATATCCAGCGTATAACAGCATACCCAGCGTATAACAGCATACCCAGCGTATAACAGCATATCCAGCGTATAACAGCATATCCAGCGTATAACAGCATATCCAGCGTATAACAGCATACCCAGCGTATAACAGCATACCCAGCTTATAACAGCATACCCAGCGTATAACAGCATACCCAGCGTATAACAGCATATCCAGCGTATAACAGCATACCCAGCGTATAACAGCATACCCAGCGTATAACAGCATACCCAGAGAGGCTGTGTATTGACGAGGTCCAGAAACAAAACATATTTTATTGTCCCATTTAAGATGTTCATTTAGCCTTTTAGGTTGTTCAACTACTCAAAGATCCCACTATGTCTGTTCCCGAAGTTCTCTGCTCTGAAATTATCTGGAAACTTTTTCATATAGCAACCCCATTATAGTTAGCTTGTAGCACCTAGCGAGAGAGGCTGCAGAATGAAGGAGGTCCAGAGAACGGTGCAGTAGCATGTGGCATACTAGTCTCTTCCCACAGCCAAACGGGAGCTCCATGACTCTGGCGAGCAAGACTAGTGGAATACTGAGCCCTTTAACTTCTCTGGCACCCTCAGGCTGGGCTGTGTCTGCCATGGGGTTCTGGCACCCTCAGGCTGGGCTGTGTCTGCCATGGGGTTCTGGCACCCTCAGGCTGGGCTGTGTCTGCCATGGGGCTCTGGCACCCTCAGGCTGGGCTGTGTCTGCCATGGGGCTCTGGCACCCTCAGGCTGGGCTGTGTCTGCCATGGGGCTCTGGCACCCTCAGGCTGGGCTGTGTCTGCCATGGGGCTCTGGCACCCTCAGGCTGGGCTGTGTCTGCCATGGGGCTCTGGCACCCTCAGGCTGGGCTGTGTCTGCCATGGGGCTCTGGCACCCTCAGGCTGGGCTGTGTCTGCCATGGGGTTCTGGCACCCTCAGGCTGGGCTGTGTCTGCCATGGGGTTCTGGCACCCTCAGGCTGGGCTGTGTCTGCCATGGGGCTCTGGCACCCTCAGGCTGGGCTGTGTCTGCCATGGGGCTCTGGCACCCTCAGGCTGGGCTGTGTCTGGCATGGGGCTCTGGCACCGTCAGACTGGGCTGTGTCTGGCATGGGGCTCTGGCACCGTCAGACTGGGCTGTGTCTGCCATGGGGCTCTGGCACCGTCAGACTGGGCTGTGTCTGGCATGGGGCTCTGGCACCGTCAGACTGGGCTGTGTCTGCCATGGGGCTCTGGCACCGTCAGACTGGGCTGTGTCTGGCATGGGGCTCTGGCACCGTCAGACTGGGCTGTGTCTGGCATGGGGCTCTGGCACCGTCAGACTGGGCTGTGTCTGCCATGGGGCTCTGGCACCGTCAGACTGGGCTGTGTCTGCCATGGGGCTCTGGCACCGTCAGACTGGGCTGTGTCTGGCATGGGCAATGTACTGAAACCTTTTATATTGAATTGATGTCCACATTTATTGTCCATTATATTGTACTAGGTCACAAAAAAGCTGCAAGAACACTCTCTTGGATCTTACTGTAGCGTATGGTATCTTATTTAAACATATTGTATTATGACCTGAGTAAAGGCCTTAACAACCCTTTCACCCACACCTCTACTTAACTACATATTAAGGAACCACAGTAAATGATGTTTATAAATTGAGGGAACAGTCCATTGATAGTTCATCTGTGGTAATCTGTCGGACCAATAAACAGAATAAGTAGATGAAGCCATGAAGAAGACCTCTTCTCTTCTGAACTGGCTAACCCCACTGTGATTGGCCCGTTAGTGTTCCAAATGGCACCCTATTCCCTTTATAGTGCACTACTTTTGACCAGGGCCCGTAGTGCACTATATTGAGGATACGGTGCCATTAGGGAGGCGCTATGTCATTACTGTCTGTAACTACTTGTACTAAAGGGAAGCCAGATTCCCAACAGGAAATGCCATCTGAGGAGCGGATAACAGGGATTTGTTTTAACCTTGTTGTCTTGTGTCCCGTCTCTGTGACAAGTATGTACAGTACGGCAGGGGAATGATGTATGTAGTGTCATGAAGCCCTCCTTGCTGGAGATCAAAGGTGCCAGCTAGGCAAAGGTCTGAAGACCCCCCCCCCCCCCCTCTTCTGGGGCTGTTGGCCAGTTTTATGATGGTCGTAAATACCTTTCCTTGCCATGCAGTAGTGGGGGAAAGCAGTCCCTTTGTGGAAAAGCATTTCCTGCCGCCAAAACTCCAACATCCCAAAAGTGGAGATTTAAACAATATTTCTAACGTAAAGAATGTCAGAAATGGTCGGTGAGGACTTAAAGAACCATCATGTTGATTTTCTTACTAATTTGTGATGTAACTAATGATGGTAGAACAACATAACTGTATCTCTGAAAGTGTACATTTCTCAGTTGAGGTTTGCATCTGAATGTTGTATAAAATGAATGATTAAGTATAAGAATACTTTTGAAAAGATAGAAATATGATTTTAGTCTTTTAATGAGATAATGGTTTTTCATGTCTGTTGCCCTCTAACTAAGCCACGCCCCTAATGAGGTCAGAAGAGCGGGTCAGTGTGAAGGAACCGCCTTTCCAATCAGAGTGCTTAAAAGGACTCGGCAATTATTTATATATGAGACCAAGCAGAGTAAGATTTAAACCGAACGTTGCAAATGGTTAAATTTCTACCAGACCAAAGAACGTTAGGCGTGGTCCACACGTTTAAATGGTTAAACTCTGAAACTATCGATCACTACAGAAGAAGTGATAAATCCAAGGCCATTGCTTTATCAGTCTGAAACGTAAATACCCAGCCTTCTTTGGAGCAGATCCTTTGTTTGCTCTCCCCAGAGCAAGCAAACTTATTCCAGAGGCCGACCCAAAATAACGGCGGCGGAGGAGAGGTACTCGAGGCGGTCTTCTGGTCTGACTTAGAAAGTGTGCACACCAACCACCGTTCCCGAGTATATTACTCGCTAATGTCCAATCTCTGGTAAATAAGGTTGACGAGCTAAAGGTGAGGGTTGCTTTCCAGAGAGACACCGGGGATTATAATATCCTCTGCTTCACGGAAACATGGCTGTCTCGTGATATATCAGTCAATACAGCCAGTCAATGCTCAGTGCATCTTGATAACATACAGGAACTCAAGTCCTGTTGTTCACCCGACCTAGAATATCTCACAATCAAATGCCAAGAGAATTTACATCAATAATAGCCACAGCCGTCTATATCCCCCCTCAAGCCGATACCACGACGGCCCTCAAAGAACTTCACTGGAAACTGGAAACCACATATCCTGAGGCTGCATTTACTGTAGCTGGGGATTTTAACAAAGCAAATCTGAGGAAAAGGCTACCGAAATGTTATCAACATATCGACTGTAGCACTCGTGCTGCTAAGACACTCGACCATTGTTATTCGACCTTCCGGAATGCATATAAGGCCCTCCCCCGCCCTCCGTCTGGCAAATCCAACCACGATTCCATCTTGCTCCTCCCTTCCTATAGGCAGAAACTAAAACAGGAAGCACCTGTGAAAAGGTCTATCCAACGCTGGTCTGACCAATCGGAATCCACACTTCAAGATTGTTTTGATCACGTGGACTGGGATATATTTTGGGTAGCTTCAGAAAATAATATTAACATGTATACCGATACAGTGTCTGAGTTTATCAAGAAGGGCATAGGAGATGTTGTACCCACTGTGACTATTAAAACCTGCCCCAACCAGAAACCCTGGATAGATGGTAGTTTATCAGGAAGTGTATAAGAGATGTTGTACCCACTGTGACTATTAAAACCTACATTAACCAGAAACCCTGGATAGATGGTAGTTTATCAAGAAGGGCATAGGAGATGTTGTACCCACTGTGACTATTAAAACCTGCCCCAACCAGAAACCCTGGATAGATGGTAGTTTATCAGGAAGTGTATAAGAGATGTTGTACCCACTGTGACTATTAAAACCTACATTAACCAGAAACCCTGGATAGATGGTAGTTTATCAAGAAGGGCATAGGAGATGTTGTACCCACTGTGACTATTAAAACCTGCCCCAACCAGAAACCCTGGATAGATGGTAGTTTATCAAGAAGGGCATAGGAGATGTTGTACCCACTGTGAGTATTAAAACCTGCCCCAACCAGAAACCCTGGATAGATGGTAGTTTATCAAGAAGGGCATAGGAGATGTTGTACCCACTGTGACTATTAAAACCTGCCCCAACCAGAAACCCTGGATAGATGGTAGTTTATCAAGAAGGGCATAGGAGATGTTGTACCCACTGTGACTATTAAAACCTACATTAACCAGAAACCCTGGATAGATGGTAGTTTATCAAGAAGGGCATAGGAGATGTTGTACCCACTGTGAGTATTAAAACCTGCCCCAACCAGAAACCCTGGATAGATGGTAGTTTATCAAGAAGGGCATAGGAGATGTTGTACCCACTGTGAGTATTAAAACCTGCCCCAACCAGAAACCCTGGATAGATGGTAGTTTATCAAGAAGGGCATAGGAGATGTTGTACCCACTGTGAGTATTAAAACCTGCCCCAACCAGAAACCCTGGATAGATGGTAGTTTATCAGGAAGTGTATAGGAGATGTTGTACCCACTGTGAGTATTAAAACCTGCCCCAACTAGAAACCCTGGATAGATGGTAGTTTATCAGGAAGTGTATAGGAGATGTTGTAGCCACTGTGACTATTAAAACCTACATTAACCAGAAACCCTGGATAGATGGTAGTTTATCAGGAAGTGTATAGGAGCTGTTGTACCCACTGTGACTATTAAAACCTACATTAACCAGAAACCCTGGATAGATGGTAGTTTATCAGGAAGTGTATAGGAGATGTTGTACCCACTGTGACTATTAAAACCTACATTAACCAGAAACCCTGGATAGATGGTAGTTTATCAGGAAGTGTATAGGAGATGTTGTACCCACTGTGACTATTAAAACCTACATTAACCAGAAACCCTGGATAGATGGTAGTTTATCAGGAAGTGTATAGGAGATGTTGTACCCACTGTGACTATTAAAACCTACATTAACCAGAAACCCTGGATAGATGGTAGTTTATCAGGAAGTGTATAGGAGATGTTGTACCCACTGTGACTATTAAAACCTACATTAACCAGAAACCCTGGATAGATGGTAGTTTATCAAGAAGTGTATAGGAGATGTTGTACCCACTGTGACTATTAAAACCTACATTAACCAGAAACCCTGGATAGATGGTAGTTTTATCAAGAAGTGTATAGGAGATGTTGTACCCACTGTGACTATTAAAACCTACATTAACCAGAAACCCTGGATAGATGGTAGTTTATCAGGAAGTGTATAGGAGATGTTGTACCCACTGTGACTATTAAAACCTACATTAACCAGAAACCCTGGATAGATGGTAGTTTATCAGGAAGTGTATAGGAGATGTTGTACCCACTGTGAGTATTAAAACCTACATTAACCAGAAACCGTGGATAGATGGTAGTTTATCAGGAAGTGTATAGGAGATGTTGTACCCACTGTGACTATTAAAACCTACATTAACCAGAAACCCTGGATAGATGGTAGTTTATCAGGAAGTGTATAGGAGATGTTGTACCCACTGTGACTATTAAAACCTACATTAACCAGAAACCCTGGATAGATGGTAGTTTATCAGGAAGTGTATAGGAGATGTTGTACCCACTGTGACTATTAAAACCTACATTAACCAGAAACCCTGGATAGATGGTAGTTTATCAGGAAGTGTATAGGAGATGTTGTACCCACTGTGACTATTAAAACCTGCCCCAACCAGAAACCCTGGATAGATGGTAGTTTATCAGGAAGTGTATAGGAGATGTTGTACCCACTGTGACTATTAAAACCTACATTAACCAGAAACCCTGGATAGATGGTAGTTTATCAGGAAGTGTATAGGAGATGTTGTACCCACTGTGAGTATTAAAACCTGCCCCAACCAGAAACCCTGGATAGATGGTAGTTTATCAGGAAGTGTATAGGAGATGTTGTACCCACTGTGACTATTAAAACCTACATTAACCAGAAACCCTGGATAGATGGTAGTTTATCAGGAAGTGTATAGGAGATGTTGTACCCACTGTGAGTATTAAAACCTACATTAACCAGAAACCCTGGATAGATGGTAGTTTATCAGGAAGTGTATAGTAGATGTTGTACCCACTGTGACTATTAAAACCTACATTAACCAGAAACCCTGGATAGATGGTAGTTTATCAGGAAGTGTATAGGAGCTGTTGTACCCACTGTGACTATTAAAACCTACATTAACCAGAAACCCTGGATAGATGGTAGTTTATCAGGAAGTGTATAGGAGATGTTGTACCCACTGTGACTATTAAAACCTACATTAACCAGAAACCCTGGATAGATGGTAGTTTATCAGGAAGTGTATAGGAGATGTTGTACCCACTGTGACTATTAAAACCTACATTAACCAGAAACCCTGGATAGATGGTAGTTTATCAGGAAGTGTATAGGAGATGTTGTACCCACTGTGACTATTAAAACCTACATTAACCAGAAACCCTGGATAGATGGTAGTTTATCAAGAAGTGTATAGGAGATGTTGTACCCACTGTGACTATTAAAACCTACATTAACCAGAAACCCTGGATAGATGGTAGTTTTATCAAGAAGTGTATAGGAGATGTTGTACCCACTGTGACTATTAAAACCTACATTAACCAGAAACCCTGGATAGATGGTAGTTTATCAGGAAGTGTATAGGAGATGTTGTACCCACTGTGACTATTAAAACCTACATTAACCAGAAACCCTGGATAGATGGTAGTTTATCAGGAAGTGTATAGGAGATGTTGTACCCACTGTGAGTATTAAAACCTACATTAACCAGAAACCGTGGATAGATGGTAGTTTATCAGGAAGTGTATAGGAGATGTTGTACCCACTGTGACTATTAAAACCTACATTAACCAGAAACCCTGGATAGATGGTAGTTTATCAGGAAGTGTATAGGAGATGTTGTACCCACTGTGACTATTAAAACCTACATTAACCAGAAACCCTGGATAGATGGTAGTTTATCAGGAAGTGTATAGGAGATGTTGTACCCACTGTGACTATTAAAACCTACATTAACCAGAAACCCTGGATAGATGGTAGTTTATCAGGAAGTGTATAGGAGATGTTGTACCCACTGTGACTATTAAAACCTGCCCCAACCAGAAACCCTGGATAGATGGTAGTTTATCAGGAAGTGTATAGGAGATGTTGTACCCACTGTGACTATTAAAACCTACATTAACCAGAAACCCTGGATAGATGGTAGTTTATCAGGAAGTGTATAGGAGATGTTGTACCCACTGTGAGTATTAAAACCTGCCCCAACCAGAAACCCTGGATAGATGGTAGTTTATCAGGAAGTGTATAGGAGATGTTGTACCCACTGTGACTATTAAAACCTACATTAACCAGAAACCCTGGATAGATGGTAGTTTATCAGGAAGTGTATAGGAGATGTTGTACCCACTGTGAGTATTAAAACCTACATTAACCAGAAACCCTGGATAGATGGTAGTTTATCAGGAAGTGTATAGTAGATGTTGTACCCACTGTGACTATTAAAACCTACATTAACCAGAAACCCTGGATAGATGGGAATATTCGCGCAAAACTGAAAGCGCAAACCACCGCAGCAGCACAGCACAGCACAGCACCGCAGCAGCACAGCACAGCACAGCACAGCACAGCAGGAGCACAGCACAGCAGCAGCACAGCACAGCACAGCACAGCACAGCACAGCAGCAGCACAGCACAGCACAGCAGGAGCACAGCACAGCAGCAGCACAGCACAGCACAGCACAGCACAGCAGCAGCACAGCACAGCAGCAGCACAGCACAGCACAGCAGGAGCACAGCAGGAGCACAGCACAGCAGCAGCACAGCACAGCACAGCAGCAGCACAGCACAGCACAGCACAGCAGCAGCACAGCAGCAGCAGCAGCACAGCACAGCAGCAGCACAGCAGCAGCACAGCACAGCAGCAGCACAGCACAGCAGCAGCACAGCACAGCACAGCACAGCACAGCACAGCAGCAGCACAGCACAGCACAGCAGCAGCACAGCACAGCACAGCAGCAGCACAGCACAGCAGCAGCACAGCACAGCACAGCAGCAGCAGAGCACAGCAGCACAGCAGCACAGCAGCAGCACAGCACAGCACAGCAGCAGCACAGCACAGCAGCAGCACAGCAGCACAGCACAGCACAGCAGCAGCACAGCACAGCACAGCAGCAGCACAGCACAGCAGCAGCACAGCACAGCACAGCACAGCAGCAGCACAGCACAGCAGCAGCACAGCAGCAGCACAGCATAGCAGCAGCACAGCACAGCACAGCAGGAGCACAGCACAGCACAGCACAGCACAGCACAGCACAGCATAGCAGCACAGCACAGCATAGCAGCAGCACAGCACAGCAGCAGCACAGCATAGCAGCAGCACAGCATAGCACAGCATAGCAGCAGCACAGCCCAGCAGCAGCAGCACAGCACAGCAGCAGCACAGCCCAGCAGCAGCACAGCACAGCAGCAGCACAGCACAGCACAGCAGCACATCAGCACAGCTGTAAAGAGGACAAATAATGGGCTTTACAGCCATGCACAGGTCAAATTGTCTGAAAATATCCTGTCTTTGAAGAGGACTTTAGGCTTTGAAGTGTTAACTAGTGAGACTTCATAGCTTAGCCTCTCCACGTCATAAACTGGTAACTAATTGGGAAGTATGAGATGGCTCACAGAAGGAGGAAATTCTCAAGCGGATCAGTGCATCAGAATTCTCTGACTCCGCCCTAATGGCACCCTATTCCCTATGTAGTGCACTATGGGCCCTGGTCAAAAGTAGTGCACTATGTAGGGAATAGGGCACCATTTGGGATGCATTGTCTGATTGTCCAGAGTCTCATCATTGGTGCATCTGGTGAGAGGTGAGAGAGGCTGGAAACTGTCATCTAACCAACCTTAATTTCAAAATGTTAAAACAGTTGGTCTCCGCAAACGCAATTAGTGTATCACCTCCGTAACACGTTTGTTAAAATTAGTATCATTATTCTTAATGAAGAACGTTGTATTGAGGAACTGTGAAATATTACGAGAAGTATTAACACAGACAGCGTTTAGCCCCCTCACTATACTTTAAACCACAATCCCAGATGGGATTCAGATTGTGGGGTTTGTAACTACTAATGGATTACAGACCAGATGTGGCCGCAGCCAGGCGTTGTTAACTACTCTCAGCTTCTCCTCAAGTAGCTAATAGTTCTTCCTGAAACAAAACTCACAATGCCTCCGTCTCCCTCCCCACCCTCTCTCCCTCTCTCTCCCTCCCCCTCTCCTCCTTCCCCTTCTCTCCCTCCCTCCCCCTCTCCTCCCTCCCCTTCTCTCCCTCCCTCCCTCCCCCTCTCCTCCCTCCCTCCCTCCCCCTCTCCTCCCTCCCCCTCGCCTCCCTCCCTTCCCATCTCCTCCCTCCCCGTTTCTCCCTCCTCTCTTCCTGTCTCACCCTCTCTCTCTCCCTCCCCCTCTCTCTCTGGTCTGAATCTGAGCAGCAGTTAAGAGCCTGTCAGACCTCAGACCTCAGACACTCACAGACTACTGTATATACTGTGTATATATATATATATATATATGTGTGTGTTTGTTATGTTTAGCCTACAGTATAATATAAAGTATGCATTAAGGGGTCTATAATAGAACACATGCGGCAAAAACAAATGTAGACATTAATAAATGCATTTTTATAGCTTCCATGGTGGGGGAGTGGCTTACAAGGTGGGGGAGTGGCTTCAACACAGCTCCTCCCTTTAGTCTAGTATACAGTATATACACATCTGTAGTTCAGACAGCAGAAACAGTACTGTCTGTCTGTCTGCCTGCCTGTCTGTCTGTCTGTCTGTCTGTCTGTTTGTGTATCTGTCTGTCTGAAGGCCTTTTCAGGCATTAAGAGTTTTATTGTCTGCCTCTATGGCAGGACGCCATGTCTGGAATCTTTGTGCCTGTGCAGTACTCTCTCTCCCACACTCTTTCTCTCTCTCTCTCTCTCTCTCTCTCTCGCTCTCTCTCTCTCCCACACTCTTTCTCTCTCTCTATCTCTCTCTCGCTCTCGCTCTCTCTCTCTCCCACACTCTTTCTCTCTCTCTCTCTCTCTCTCTCGCTCTCTCTCTCTCCCACACTCTTTCTCTCTCTCCCTCTCTCTCTCTCTCTCTCTCTCTCTCTCTCTCTCTCTCTCTCTCTCTCTCTCTCCCACACACTCTCTCTCTCTCTCGCTCTCTCTCTCTCCCACACTCTTTCTCTCTCTCTATCTCTCTCTCGCTCTCGCTCTCTCTCTCTCCCACACTCTTTCTCTCTCTCTCTCTCTCTCTCTCGCTCTCTCTCTCCCACACTCTTTCTCTTTCTCTCTCTCTCTCTCTCTCTCTCTCTCTCTCTCTCTCTCTCTCTCTCTCTCTCTCTCTCTCCCACACACACTCTCTCTCTCTCTCTCTCTCTCTCTCTCTCTCTCTCTCTCTCTCTCTCTCTCTCTCTCTCTCTCTCTCTCTCTCTCTCTCTCTCTCACGCTCTCGCTCTCTCTCTCTCCCACACTCTCTCTCTCTCTCTCTCTCTCTCTCTCTCTCTCTCTCTCTCTCTCTCTCTCCCTGTGTTCTGTGGTTGATAATGTCTGCTCCCCTCCCTGTGTTCTGTGGTTGATAATGTCTGCTCCCCTCCCTGTGTTCTGTGGTTGATAATGTCTGCTCCCCTCCCTGTGTTCTGTGGTTGATAATGTCTGCTCCCCTCCCTGTGTTCTGTGGTTGATAATGTCTGCTCCCCTCCCTGTGTTCTGTGATAATGGAGGGGTCATCGGGTGGTGAACATGCTGTTATCTGGATCCTCCACTTTGATAATCACTTGATGTATGTACTCTTGTCATGTCTTATCCTAGGATATGTTTTGTCAGCAGTTTGGGATGTACCAAAAGTTCCGTATTGTGAGACTTTGCAACTGGTTTAGCAAACCCTTCTCTCAGCCTCATGGCAAAATGTGTAGAATAGCAGGAAAGTTGCATTATTTGATCTTAAAATTTACATTTAGGGGACTTTTATAAGGCAATACTTTTTGGGGGTATTTTATAAATATTCATTTCCAGAGTTGGAAGGTTACTTTCTAAATGTAATCAGTTACTAGTTACCTGTCATACATTGTAATCAGTAATGTAACTTTTAGATTACCAAAACTCCCCTTAAGAGACATTAGAAGAAGACTAACATGTATGTTACTGATTGAACAACATCTATTACAGGATAAATCAATGTTAAAGTTTACATAGCTGGTCATATATGGATGTTACATGTTACTTTATGGGTTGGTTATGGAGGATTCTTCTAACCCATCACTTCCTACTACTATGATGTTTAAGGTTAGACCCAGCTGCAGACAGTGTCTAAGTAACACACGTTTATTATTCAAACAGGGGCAGGCAAAAGGACAGGTCAAGGTCAGGCAGAGGTCAGTAATCCAGAAAGGTGGGGCAAAGGTACCGGACGGACGGCAGGCAGGCTCAGGGTCAGAGTCAGGGTTAGGCTCAGAGTCAGAGTCAGAGTCAGGCGCAGAGTCAGGGTCAGAGTCAGGCTCAGAGTCAGGCTCAGGGTCAGGTCAGAGTCAGGCTCAGAGTCAGGCTCAGGGTCAGAGTCAGGCTCAGGGTCAGGTCAGAGTCAGAGTCAGGTTTAGAGTCAGGGTCAGATCAGAGTCAGAGTCAGTATCAGGGTCAGGTCAGGCAGAATGGAGAGCTAGAAAACAGGAACTATAGAGAGACAGGAACAGAGGGGAACCGCTGGTAGACTTGATGAAACAAAACCAACTGGTAACAGACAAACAGAGAACACAGATATAAATACACTGGGGATGATGAGGAAGATGGAGACACCTGGAGGGAGATGGAGACAAGCACACAGACAGGTGAAACAGATCAGGGTGTGACACCTGGAGGGAGGTGGAGACAATCACACAGACAGGTGAAACAGATCAGGGTGTGACACCTGGAGGAAGGTGGAGACAAGCACACAGACAGGTGAAACAGATCAGGGTGTGACACCTGGAGGGAGGTGGAGACAAGCACACAGACAGGTGAAACAGATCAGGGTGTGACACCTGGAGGGAGGTGGAGACAATCACACAGACAGGTGAAACAGATCAGGGTGTGACACCTGGAGGGAGGTGGAGACAAGCACACAGGCAGGTGAATCTTGTAAACCCTAGAGATGGTTGTGAGGTAAAATCCCAGTAGATCAGCACTTTCTGAAATACTCAAACCAGCCCGTCTGGCACCAACCACCATGCCACGTTCAAAGTCCCTTAAACCACCTTCCTTCCCCGTTCTGATGCTTGGTTTGAACTTCAGCAGATCGTCTTGACCATGTCTACACGCCTAAATGTAGTGAGATGCTGCCACGTGATTGGCTAATTAGATATTTGTGTTTCACCTGTGCTGACTCAGGTGATATTTAAGAGTGGCTGGCTTCAGTGGAGCTTGAGCGATTTTGGGAGTTGGAAGAGCTACACGGCACTTCAGCTGATTTCCAGCTCAACCTTTTAAGTTTGAAAGAAGTCCGATTTTTTATGTTTCCCCAGTTTGTTGAGCTCCATATTAGTTTTACCCTCTATTCTAAGTTGTTGTGGGTTTTTCTTTTTAGCTTGTCTTCTCGGAGGTAAAACCCCGTGGGCGTCCATGGTCTTTCAGAACCTCTTTTGAACCACTTTCTGTTTTGTTTTTAATCAAAGTGATTATAATTTTTGTTGTTAGTTCCCTTTGCTGTGAGCAACATATTTAGAGTTCGTCTTGTGGGAGGTGATGGCGGCAGATGAATGGCTTTACAATGGGCCTCAGGATCTTGTCACAGTTTCCAGCCACCCAAGCCATAGACACATTGTTAATATGGCCCTGGATCTGACCCTGTATATAGTATGCTGACCCATATACATATCTACCTGACCCTGGATCTGACCCTGTATATAGTATGCTGACCCCTATACATATCTACCTGACCCTGTTTATAACATTTTAATGTATTTTAATGGACAAAAAATGTGCTTTTCTTTCAAAAAGAAGGACATTTCTAAGTGACCCCAAACTTTTGAACAGTAGTGTACACTGAGTGTACAAAACATTAGGAACACTTTCCTAATATTGACTTTTGCCCTCAGAAGAGGCTCAATTCATTGGGGCGTGGACTCTGGAAGGTGTTGAAAGTGTTGCACAGGGATCCTGGCCCATTTTGACTCCAATGCTTCCCACAGTTGTGTCAAGTTGGCTTGATGTCCTATGGGGTATTTTGGTATTTTAAAAGCAGCAGCTTCTCTTCCTGGGGTCCAGAACACCAAACATGAAACATGACATAATACAGAAAATTAATAGACAAGAACAGCTCAAGGACAAACTACATACATTTAAAAATGGCACACCTAGCCTACATATCAATACATACACACCAACTATCCAGGTCTAATAGGGGACAGGCGTTGTGACGTGAGATGTCGCTGTATCTGTTTTTGTAAACCAGGTTTGCTGTTCATTTGAGCGATATGAGATGGAAGTGAGTTCCTTCCAATGACTCTATATAATATTGTACACTTTCTTACATTTGTTCTGGATTTGGGGACTGTGAAAAGACCCCTGGTGGCATGTCTGGTGGGTTAAGTGTGAAAAGACCCCTGGTGGCATGTCTGGTGGGGTAAGTGTGAAAAGACCCCTGATGGCATGTCTGGTGGGGTAAGTGTGAAAAGACCCCTGGTGGCATGTCTGGTGGGGTAAGTGTGAAAAGACCCCTGGTGTCATGTCTGGTGGGGTAAGTGTGAAAAGACCTCTGGTGGCACGTCTGGTGGGGTAAGTGTGAAAAGACCCCTGGTGGCATGTCTGGTGGGGTAAGTGTGAAAAGACCCCTGGTGGCATGTCTGGTGGGGTAAGTGTGAAAAGACCCCTGGTGGCATGTCTGGTGGGGTAAGTGTGAAAAGACCCCTGGTGGCATGTCTGGTGGGGTAAGTGTGAAAAGACCCCTGGTGGCATGTCTGGTGGGGTAAGTGTGTGTGTCAGAGCTGTGTGTAAGTTGACTATGCAAACAATTAGGGATTTTCAACACATTAAGGTTTCTTATAAAAAGAAGAAGTGATGCAGCCAGTCTCTCCTCAACTCTTAGCCAAGAGAGACTGGCATACATAGTATTTATATGTTTTGAACCATGACAGTTTCTATTTTTACCAATGACCTGCCACTGGCATTAAACAAAGCATGTGTGTTGATGTATGCTGATGATTCAACCATATACACATCAGCAACCACAGCTAATGAAGTCACTAGAATAATAAAGAGTAGAGGTCCTAGAGAGCTGCCCTGCGGTACACCACTCTTTACATGTCAAATCAAATCTAATCAAATTGTATTGCTCACATACGTGTTTAGCAGACGTTATTGCGGGTGTAGTGAAATGCTTGTGTTTCTAGCTCCAACAGTGCAGTAATATCTAACAGTAATATCTAACAGTTTCACAACATATACCCAAATACACACAAATATAAATAAAGGAATGGAATTAAGAATATATAAATATATGGATGAGCGATATCAGAGCAGCATAGACTAAGATACAGTAGAATAGTATAGAATACAGTATATACATATGAGATGAGTAATGTCAGATATATAAACATTATTAAAGTGACTAAGATACAGTAGAATAGTATAGAATACAGTATATACATATGAGATGAGTAATGTCAGATATATAAACATTATTAAAGTTACTAAGATACAGTAGAATAGTATAGAACAAATATTTATATTTTTATATATATATATATTTTTTATCCCAGCAACGTCCCAACAAGAGGTCTTTTGCCTTTTGGTAGGCCGTCATTGTAAATAAGAATTTGTTCTTAACTGACTTTTAGTTAAATAAAAAATAAAGTAAAAAAACACAAATCTCCATCTCCGGTCGGCGCCATCTGTTTTGACTTTAGAGAAGCTTCCATTTAAGAAGTTAATGGAGTTCTATTAGATAGATATCTCTGAATCCACTATATGGCAGAGGATGAAAAGCCATAACACATACGTTTTCTCAACTACAGGTTATGGTCAATAATATCAAAGGCTGCTCTGTAATCTAACAGTACAGCTCCACAATTTCTTTCAACCAATCATCAGTCATGCGTGTCAGTGCAGTACATGTTGAGAGCCCTTCTCTATAAGCATGCTGAAAGTCTGTTGTTCATTTGTTTACAGAGGAATAGCATTGTATTTGATCAAACACATTTTTTCCCAACAGTTTGTTAAGAGCTGGCAGAAAGCTGACAGATCTGCTGTTAGAACCAGTAAAGTCTGCTTTACCACTCTTGGGTAGCAGAATGACTTTGGCTTCCCTCCAGGTCTGAGGACAAACACTTTCCTCTAGGCTCAGATTAAAGATATGACAGATAGGAGTGGCTATAGAGTCAGCTACCATCCTCAGTAGGGTGAGTGGTGAGTGGTGAGTCTGCAGATGGCTGCTACTCCCGGCTGGCTGAGTGGTGAGTCTGCAGATGGCTGCTACTCCCGGCTGGCTGAGTGGTGAGTCTGCAGATGGCTG
>CM042378.1:37067409-37197409 GCA_023634145.1 Thymallus thymallus | reverse complement strand
TTGAAGCCGTGATTGAATGCCTTGTATCTGGTTATTTTACTGTATTTTGATACTGTTGAAGCCGTGATTGAATGCCTTGTATCTGGTTATTTTACTGTATTTTGATACTGTTGAAGTTGTGATTGAATGCCTTGTATCTGTTTATTTGTGTTGTAGATCCAGAATGCGGATGATGTGCTGATTGCACCGTTAGAGAAGTTCAGGAAGGAGCAGGTTGGAGCTGCGAAGGTAAGATAGAAACTAGAAAAACCTCAATAGAACGTGGAACACTAGCTCAAGCCCAGAGCAAATGAATTGAATCGAACGTTCGCAGAGCCTTTTTTGACTGGAATGATACTTATAATTCCTTTTCACCTAAATGGCACACATTGTTTTATCCCTTTTCATATTACCACTACAATCTGTTCTAAATATACACAATGCGAGATATTTGGCGAAATAGACAGACATAGCTATATTTCCTCTATAGGAAACCATCGGCCATTTTTAGTTATTGTTGATGTTTTAACTACCAGCGTGGGCAGGTCTCATTGTTGTTGATGTTTTAACTAACAACGTGGGCAGGTCTCATTGTTGTTGATGTTTTAACTACCAGCGTGGGCAGGTCTCATTGTTGTTGATGTTTTAACTACCAGCGTGGGCAGGTCTCATTGTTGTTGATGTTTTAACTAACAACGTGGGCAGGTCTCATTGTTGTTGATGTTTTAACTACCAGCGTGGGCAGGTCTCATTGTTGTTGATATTTTAACAAACAACGTGGGCAGGTCTCATTGTTGTTGTCGTTTTAACTACCAGCGTGGGCAGGTCTCATTGTTGTTGATGTTTTAATAAACAACGTGGACAGGTCTCATTGTTGTTGTTGTCGTTTTAACTAACAACGTGGGCAGGTCTCATTGTTGTTGATGTTTTAACTACCAACGTGGACAGGTCTCATTGTTGTTGATGTTTTAACTAACAGCGTGGACGGGTCTCAGTGTCAACAATAGTGAAGCAGGCATTGTGACGTAGAACAATAAACTGGGAATAGAATGTTCTGAAGGTGAGTTGGAGCTCAATAGAACCAATAGGAGCTGGCAGGGTGAAACATGCCCTAAAATAAGGACTGTTTTTTTGTGATTACTTTACTTTATCTGAAAAAAAACATTAAAATGTTCATGTGTCCAGCCTAGCATTACATAAACAACATGTCTACTGTTATTTCAGAGTGTTTATCAGGCATTTGAATGATATCCAAATATATTATTCACATACAATGACAAGTGTATCCTCACCAATGAGTATCCATTCTAATGCATACTGTATGTCAAGTATGACAATCATTATATCTGAACCCAACATTCAGAGTGGTTTAAGGTGGATATCTGGCATTTGAATGTGTAATTGTGATACCAGTGAATATACGTTGTAATGAATAGATAGCGGACTGTGCAGAATGTTAGAGAGAGAAAGACAACGGAGTTAACTTGATAAACTGTGATGGTTAGTTTTATTCAACACCAGCTCCCTTACTGTTTAAATGCTCTGAGCTCTCTATGGTTGTCTACCTCCAAGGCCATCTGTCCTTCCCTCAGACACTACAGGTCATGGTGGAAAGAGTGCACTATGAAGGGAATAGGGGGAATTTGAAGTACCAATAGTATCTCCAGTAAGTGGTCAGTGTATTGTCTAGCTTTTATAGACTGTGGTCAATACTCTGTTCTGGTTGACCACACTGTAGTGTGTGTGTGAATTAGTTTTTTAATGGCATAGAATGTCCTGCCATTGTGTGTGTGTGTGTGTGTGTGTGTGTGTGTGTGTGTGTGTGTGTGTGTGTGTGTGTGTGTGTGTGTGTGTCTGTCTGTCTGTCTGTCTGTCTGTCTGTCTGTCTGTCTGTTTTTTTTTGTTGTTACCTGCCATTATAGACCAAAGCACAGGCAGCCTGGAACGACCAGTAGCACATCTGTGGTCATTCCCTTGGGGAAATCACACACACACACACACCTTCTGTCCCTGGTGAATGATTCTCCCATCTGTACATAAGCCAAGCCTTGTGATAAACATTCCAGCTTCACAGTCAAAATCACCACTACTCATTTATACTGCATGATCAGAGAGAGCGAGAGAGAGAGAGAGAGAGAGAGAGAGAGAGAGAGAGAGAGGGGAGAGAGAGAGAGAGAGAGAGAGAGAGAGAGAGAGAGACAGAGAATTTCTCAATTGATACAACATATAGCAGCGAGGTGTGGGGTTCACTTTATGGCAGCGAGGTGTGGGGTTCACTTCATGGCAGCGAGGTGTGGGGTTCACTTTATGGCAGCGAGGTGTGGGGTTCACTTCATGGCAGCGAGGTGTGGGGTTCACTTTATGGCAGCGAGGTGTGGGGTCCACTTGCAAAACAAGATTTCACCCAATGGGACAAACAACCCATTGGAAATCCAGAGAAAAACTACAAACAAAGCATGCAGGGTAGAATTAGGCAAATATCCACTAATAATACAACTAAAAAAAGAGCAATTAAGTTTTTGGAAACATCTAAAATACAGTGACCCCCTATAATATCATTACCAGGCCCTGCAATACCAAGAGCTGAGCAAAGAACAGAATCCCCTCATCCAGCTGGTCCTGGTCCTGAGTTCACTAACCTGTTCCACTAACACACTGAAGAACAGAGTCCCCTCATCCAGCTGGTCCTGGGGCTGAGTTCACAAACCTGTTCCACTAACACACTGAAGAACAGAGTCCCCTCATCCAGCTGGTCCTGGGGCTGAGTTCACTAACCTGTTCTACTAACACACTGAAGAACAGAGTCCCCTCATCCAGCTGGTCCTGGGGCTGAGTTCACAAACCTGTTCCACTAACACACTGAAGAACAGAGTCCCCTCATCCAGCTGGTCCTGGGGCTGAGTTCACAAACCTGTTCCACTAACACACTGAAGAACAGAGTCCCCTCATCCAGCTGGTCCTGGGGCTGAGTTCACTAACCTGTTCTACTAACACACTGAAGAACAGAGTCCCCTCATCCAGCTGGTCCTGGGGCTGAGTTCACTAACCTGTTCTACTAACACACTGAAGAACAGAGTCCCCTCATCCAGCTGGTCCTGGTCCTGAGTTCACTAACCTGTTCCACTAACACACTGAAGAACAGAGTCCCCTCATCCAGCTGGTCCTGGGGCTGAGTTCACTAACCTGTTCCACTAACACACTGAAGAACAGAGTCCCCTCATCCAGCTGGTCCTGGGGCTGAGTTCACAAACCTGTTCCACTAACACACTGAAGAACAGAGTCCCCTCATCCAGCTGGTCCTGGGGCTGAGTTCACAAACCTGTTCCACTAACACACTGAAGAACAGAGTCCCCTCATCCAGCTGGTCCTGGGGCTGAGTTCACAAACCTGTTCCACTAACACACTGAAGAACAGAGTCCCCTCATCCAGCTGGTCCTGGGGCTGAGTTCACAAACCTGTTCCACTAACACACTGAAGAACAGAGTCCCCTCATCCAGCTGGTCCTGGGGCTGAGTTCACAAACCTGTTCCACTAACACACTGAAGAACAGAGTCCCCTCATCCAGCTGGTCCTGGGGCTGAGTTCACAAACCTGTTCCACTAACACACTGAAGAACAGAGTCCCCTCATCCAGCTGGTCCTGGGGCTGAGTTCACTAACCTGTTCTACTAACACACTGAAGAACAGAGTCCCCTCATCCAGCTGGTCCTGGGGCTGAGTTCACTAACCTGTTCCACTAACACACTGAAGAACAGAGTCCCCTCATCCAGCTGGTCCTGGGGCTGAGTTCACTAACCTGTTCCACTAACACACTGAAGCCTCAGGACCAGAACATTCAATCATTCAGAATAAACCAAATTACAACACAGTCAAAACAAAACTACATTACTTATTGGGAAACACAAGCACAATGCAGTGCTATCTGGCCCTAAATCAACAGTACACCGTGGTTAACTATCTGACCATGGTTACTGATCAAAACCATAGAAAAACCTTGACAAAGTCCAGGCTCAGTGAGCACAGCCTTGACATTGAGAAGGGTAGACACAGGAAAACCTGGCTCCCTGTAGAAGAAAGGCTGTGCAACCACTGCACCACAGCAGAACCAGAGACAGAGCTGCATTTCCTGACCAAATGTCAAAAATATAAAACTATCAGAGTGTCATTTCCCACATTTTGAAAGACCTCTCTGATGAGGAGAGGCTACCTGTCCTGTTGGGGGAGGAACAGAGAGCTGTGGGTTGACAGACCACTACATTGCTGTCTGTTATTAGATGAGGGGCAGTGTCTGACAGACCACTATCATTACCAAGCCCTGCAATACCAAGAGTTGAGCAAAGATAAGAGTCCCTTCATCCAACTGGTCCGGGGGCTGAGTTCACAAACTTGTTCCACTAACACACTGAAGCCTGAGGACCAGAACATCCAATCAATCAGAATTAACCAAATTACAAAACATCTAAAACAAAACTACATTACCTATTGGAAAACACAAACACAAGCACAAAGCAAAATGCAGTGCTATTTGGCCCTAAATCGACAGTACACCATGGCAAACTATCTGACCATGGTGACTGATCAAAACCTCAGGAAAACCTTGACAAAGTACAGGCTCAGCGAGCACAGCCTTGCTATTGAGAAGGGTAGACACAGTAAAACCTGGCTCCCTGTAGAGGAAAGGCTGTGCAACCACTGCACCACAGCAGAACCAGAGACAGAGCTGCATTTCCTGACCAAATGTAAAAAATATAGAACTATCAGAGAGAGTCACTTCCCCAAATTTGAACAAGTAGTCCGGGGCTTTGAGGACCTCTCTGAAATAGAAAGGCTGCCGATCCTTTTGGGGGAAGACATGGACAGCTGTGCGCTGGCAGCATGCTATGTTGCTGCCTGCCACAAGTTGAGGGACAGTGCCTGACATATTTAAAGCCTTTTTTTGTGTACATTGTTGCGTCATGCCAATGAAGTTAATTGAATTGAATTGAATTGACAGAGAGAGAGAGACAGCCATCATCCTCTCTGTTTATAAAATGGCTTCTTAAAAGCCAGTCACCTCCCCTCTCTTCTGTCACTCCCCCTCTCCCTCCCTCCTCTGTAACTCCCCCTCTCCCTCCCTCCTCTGTAACTCCCCCTCTCTGACTTTTCTCAGACTACTTCCTCCTAATGGTTTACCCCTCTCATCACACACTGTGAGATTAAAGCCAGAGATCACTAGTGAGTGCCTGGACAATGTTCCACCATTCTCAGAACCCAGAGAGAGGGCCTGTGTCCCAAATGCCACCCTATTCCCTAGATAGTTCACTACTTTTGACCAGGACCCATAGTGAATAGGGTGCTATTTGGGACACAGAAAGAGATCCTGCAGGCGGTCTGACCTCTTCCCCACGTCGGAGAACGTCAGAGGAACACACAGAGAGAGTTCTGCATACCTTATATGGTAAATACCACAACTGGTAATCCCAGTGAGGTCACACTTCCTCTGAGGTATTGCCTGTTCTGTTTAGGTCCAAGCACAACAGTTCCTCATCCTAATAACACCCACATTCCTCTACCCTCTCTCTCTCTCTCTCTCTCTCTCTCTCTCTCTCTCTCTCTCTCTCTCTCTCTCTCTCTCTCTCTCTCTCTATCTCTCTCTCTCTCTCTCTCTACCTCTCTCTCTCTCTCTACCTCTCTCTCTATCTCTCTCTCTCTCTGTCTCTCTCTCTCTCTCTCTCTCTCTGTCTCTCTCTCTATCTCTCTTTCTGTCTCTCTCTCTCTCTCTCTCTCTCTCTCTCTCTCTCTCTCTCTCTTTCTCTCTCTCTCTCTCTCTGTTTCTCTTTCTGTCTCTCTCTCTCTCTCTGTCTCTCTCTCTCTCTCTCTGTCTCTCTCTCTCTTTCTCTCTCTCTCTCTGTTTTTCTCTATGTATTGCTCTCTCTCTCTATTGCGAACACAAATCAGAAATGCACAACCCACATTCAGGAAAGCCTAGCATGGAGAGTAAACATTTATTTAGAAGTATTTATAGTGAAACTATCAAAGTACTTTGACACTGAACAGCATTTTGCCTGTTTCAACTCTTCTAGTAGTATGGATCTCACATGGAGAGATGCTGTTTCTGTCTCTCTTTCAGTTCTCGTAAAGGGATTTTAGACTCTGAGAACATTAAAGACAACAAATCTTGTTTCCTGTAAAAATGCCTTTTTATTTAATATCTGATTAAAGTACAATGATTTAGAAGACAAAGCAACCGACTGTAAACATTGGATGTTACTGGTATCTGTTGTTGTTCCTTCCCATGAGCCCTTGAGACTATCAGAAGATGTTAACAACCATGTCCTCCACCCTTCATATGTTCCTGACCATCAATTCAATGCTGTCACTTCAGGCTTCATCACTTTGCAAAACAACACTACATAAAGAGAGACCTAAGACAACAACACAGCAAGGCAGCAACACATGACAACAACATGGTAGCAACACAACATGGTAGCAACACAACATGACAACAACATGGTAGCAACACAACATGACAACAACATGGTAGCAACACAACATGGTAGCAGCACAACATGACAACAACATGGTAGCAGCACAACATGGTAGCAACACAACATGACAACAACATGGTAGCAACACAACATGGTAGCAGCACAACATGACAACAACATGGTAGCAGCACAACATGGTAGCAACACAACATGACAACAACACAACATGATAGCAACACAACATGACAACAACATGGTAGCAACACAACATGACAACAACATGGTAGCAACACAACATGGTAGCAACATGGTAGCAACACAACATGGTAGCAACACAACATGACAACAACATGGTAGAAACACAACATGACAACAACATGGTAGCAGCACAACATGGTAGCAACATGGTAGCAACACAACATGGTAGCAACACAACATGACAACAACACAACATGATAGCAACACAACATGACAACAACATGGTAGCAACACAACATGGTAGCAACACAACATGATAGCAACACAACATGACACCAACATGGTAGCAACACAACATGGTAGCAACACATGACAACACAGCATGGTACAAACATTATTGGACACAGACAACAGCACAAAGGGCAAGAAGGTAGAGATGACATCACACAAAGCAGCCACAACTGTCAGTAAGAGTGTCCATGATTGAGTCTTTGAATGAAGAGATTGAGATAAAACTGTCCAGTTTGAGTGTTTGTTGCAGCTCGATCCAGTCGCTAGCTGCAGCGAACTGAAAAGACGAGCGACCCAGGGATGTGTGTGCTTTGGGGACCTTTAACAGAATGTGACTGGCAGAACGGGTGTTGTATGTGGAGGATGAGGGCTGCAGTAGATATCTCAGATAGGGGGGAGTGAGGCCTAAGAGGGTTTTATAAATAAGCACCAACCAGTGGGTCTTGTGACGGTCTACAGAGATGACCAGTTTACAGAGGAGTATAGAGTGCAGTGATGGGTCCTATAAACCACATGACCTTTGTTTTGGAGGTTTCAGAACAAGGTTAAGGGTAGAGACAGAGCTTGTTGGACACTAAGAAAGCTTTGTTGAGCATTTAACACAAAATCCGGGGAGGGGCCAGCTGAGTATAAGACTGTATCATCTGCATATAAATGGATGTGAGAGCTTCCTGCTGCCTGACATTGGTTAGAATCACTGGCAGTGGTGACATCATTGAGGACCTTTAAGGTTGCAGTGGCACATCCATAACCTGAGCGGAAACCAGATCGCATACCAGAGAGAATATTATAGACATCAAGAAAGCCAGTCAGTTAATTATTGACAAGTTTTTCCCAACACTTTTGATAAACAGGGCAAAATAAAAATAGGCCTCTAACAGTTAGGATCAGCTTGATCTCCCCCTTTAAATAAAGGACTTCCAAGCAATGGGAACCTCCCTCAGAACGGAGAGACAGGTTAAAAAGGTCAGAGATAGGCTTGGTGATGATAGGGGCAGCAACCTTAAAGAAGGGAGAAGCATCGGGTATAGTTGCATTAGAAGGGGTGGCAGATGAGGAAATGTTGGACGGGCAAGGAGGCGTGGCTGAGTCAAATAGGAATCCTGAATGAAGTGGTGATTAAAGAGCTCAGCCATGTTCTTCTTGTCAGTAACAACCACATCATCAACTTGAGTTCTATCAGTACCTCCACAGTGGTAAGGTGGGCCGAGTTCTATCAGTACCTCCACAGTGGTAAGGTGGGCCGAGTTCTATCAGTACCTCCACAGTGGTAAGGTGGGCCGAGTTCTATCAGTACCTCTACAGTGGTAATGTGGGCCGAGTTCTATCAGTACCTCCACAGTGGTAATGTGGGCCGAGTTCTATCAGTACCTCCACAGTGGTAAGGTGGGCCGAGTTCTTCTTCAGCCTAGACAATCAAGCAGCTCGGACCACTCTGCTTGGGTTCTTGTATCTAACAACGGATCAGTAGAGACGGCTGGATGTGCTTGCATCGCTGGCCTTGGAAAGTCATGAAGCCTCAGTTTTGTGGAAGGTAGGCTAATGAGCAAAGTCACTTGCATTTCTATGTCTAACAGTGATTACAGAATACATGTGTTGTGGTGACAGTTACTATAATCCACGTTATGGTAGAGTTCTCAGATTATCTTGTAGTTGGTGTTTATAGCCTATTGCCTTCGTTCCTTTTATAGATGAAAGTGCGTAATAGTGCCTTATCTAGACACAGAATGATAAAATAGTCATGTTTAACATAGCAGTTAGACCAAACGTTTTGTTAGATGAAAGCTGAATTGAGAATGTCATGATTTATTGGTCATGTTAACATGTATTTGTGGATCAACAGAACTGCTGTGTTAATGTGGGGAATCTAAGTATCCTGTCAAATCTCATGTTGGTGAAGCGAGGTATGGAGTCCAGGTGAGTTGGGTAAAAAATGTATTTAAACATGTCAGCATCACATGTATTTCTTTAGTGTTGTTGTTTTTCTGGATGAATAAGGTCTGTAAAATATCCTTGTGGTTGGGGGTAATGGTATAAGTATAAGTGGTATAATCTCATTGGGCTCCAGAGTGGTGCAGCGGTCTAAGGCACTGCATCTCAGTGCAAGAGGCGTCCCTGGTTCAAATCCAGACTGCATCACATCTGGCTGTGATTGGGAGTCCCATAGGGCAATGCACAATTGGCCCAGGTTTGGCCGGGGCAGGCCATCTTTGTAAAGTAGTTAATAGTTAATTAAAGGTTAAATAAACAAGGTAAGTTCATGATGTGTTTTGATTAAGTTGATCACATGTTCCTCAGTCACACAATTGTTAATAATGGTATTTTCTCTGAATGTCTTTTTGTAACAAACGTTCTATTCCAGGTGCAGAAAGCAGTGTCCAGTGGGCTGACTGGCATAGCTGAGCATATGAATGCAGTGTCCAGTGGGCTGACTGGCATAGCTGAGCATATGAATGCAGTGTCCAGTGGGCTGACTGGCATAGCTGAGCATATGAATGCAGTGTCCAGTGGGCTGACTGGCATAGCTGAGCATATGAATGCAGTGTCCAGTGGGCTGACTGGCATAGCTGAGCATATGAATGCAGTGTCCAGTGGGCTGACTGGCATAGCTGAGCATATGAATGCAGTGTCCAGTGGGCTGACTGGCATAGCTGAGCATATGAATGCAGTGTCCAGTGGGCTGACTGGCATAGCTGAGCATATGAATGCAGTGTCCAGTGGGCTGACTGGCATAGCCTGCACAGCTGAGCAGCAACAATGGAACGCAGGGACTCAGAGGAACCTTGAGCCAAAGCGGTTCAACAGCATTGACTTCACACACCATAAGGCCAGTGACCAATATGCAGAGAAGCGTCCAGAATGTCCACCCCTGCCTCCCACTCCTGCATTCCACTCACAGGAGGAATTGAATAAGAGCCTGAGACACATGAATCTGCCTGTGGGGAGTCTGCTGTATACGTGTGTTAATGCTGAACCAACTATAATTTCACAGCCAGTAGGATCCCAGGTCAAATTGGACTGAAAGGAATATTTATTTGTGTCTGTACCATTTTAATGTGTTTGAACTGATGTGTGTCTCTTCTGTTCAATGCTTTCTAACTCCATATAATAACTTCATATAGATTCTCTACTCTTTCCACATGGAGAGCATATCAATTACAACCGCCAGAAGTGCCTGTCTTTTAACAATTAATTTGTGAAACTTGACCCAACCCAGTCGACCGCTTTGGAACAGATCACAAAGGACCAGAATGCCTCACACTTGTGCCATGACTCAAGGAAGCTTAGAGTTACTGCAAGCTCAGCCAAGAAGGTCCCTGTCAGGGAATCCACCAACCCTGGTAACTTTCACCAGGAGCATCTGTATTCAATGGGAAAGCCTGTGATGTAAAGGTGGTGGAGGGCAACACATGGGCCACGTGGCTACTACATGCAGGTGCAAATTTGTATGTTTTGCACAGGACTGAGAGAAAGTAAGGTGCTCATCTGGACTCCGTCCCAGCAGGTTGTCATCCCTGTTCCCTGTGATGCAGAGTTCTGTGCAGAGGCTGTCCTGAGGTTGAAGGCGTTCTACTTTACACACAGGCTGACATTTATTGTGGAGGAACATCAAGCAGACAGCTCTGTAGAAGTATGGAGTCAGACGTCTCTCCTGTTTTCAGTTACTATTAACACATTGTCTTTCAATTAAAAAGCCTGACTTAATGCATCAACAGTCACAGTATTGTGGAAATTATTTGTATGGCTTTGTTTTTTATTAATATTAATGAGTATGTAAAACAAATAATGAAGTTGAGTTGTTATATAATGAATTGACATTTATTTAACGTAACTTTTGACACAACTTTAATTCATATTGGGAAGTTACAACAATACAGCAGTGGGGAACAGACAGATATAGGGAAGGTAATAACAGTTAATACAGCAGTGGGGAACAGACAGATATAGGGAAGGTAATAACAGTTAATACAGCAGTGGGGAACAGACAGATATAGGGAAGGTAATAACAGTTAATACAGCAGTGGGGAACAGACAGATATAGGGAAGGTAATAACAGTTAATACAGCAGTGGGGAACAGACAGATATAGGGAAGGTAATAACAGTTAATACAGCAGTGGGGAACAGACAGATATAGGGAAGGTAATAACAGTTAATACAGCAGTGGGGAACAGACAGATATAGGGAAGGTAATAACAGTTAATACAGCAGTGGGGAACAGACAGATATAGGGAAGGTAATAACAGTTAATACAGCAGTGGGGAACAGACAGATATAGGGAAGGTAATAACAGTTAATACAGCAGTGGGGAACAGACAGATATAGGGAAGGTAATAACAGTTAATACAGCAGTGGGGAACAGACAGATATAGGGAAGGTATTGACAGTTAATACAGCAGTGGGGAACAGACAGATATAGGGAAGGTAATAACAGTTAATACAGCAGTGGGGAACAGACAGGTATAGGGAAGGTAATAACAGTTAATACAGCAGTGGGGAACAGACAGATATAGGGAAGGTAATAACAGTTAATACAGCAGTGGGGAACAGACAGGTATAGGGAAGGTAATAACAGTTAATACAGCAGTGGGGAACAGACAGATATAGGGAAGGTAATAACAGTTAATACAGCAGTGGGGAACAGACAGATATAGGGAAGGTAATAACAGTTAATACAGCAGTGGGGAACAGACAGATATAGGGAAGGTAATAACAGTTAATACAGCAGTGGGGAACAGACAGATATAGGGAAGGTAATAACAGTTAATACAGCAGTGGGGAACAGACAGATATAGGGAAGGTAATAACAGTTAATACAGCAGTGGGGAACAGACAGATATAGGGAAGGTAATAACAGTTAATACAGCAGTGGGGAACAGACAGATATAGGGAAGGTAATAACAGTTAATACAGCAGTGGGGAACAGACAGATATAGGGAAGGTAATAACAGTTAATACAGCAGTGGGGAACAGACAGATATAGGGAAGGTAATAACAGTTAATACAGCAGTGGGGAACAGACAGATATAGGGAAGGTAATAACAGTTAATACAGCAGTGGGGAACAGACAGATATAGGGAAGGTAATAACAGTTAATACAGCAGTGGGGAACAGACAGATATAGGGAAGGTATTGACAGTTAATACAGCAGTGGGGAACAGACAGATATAGGGAAGGTAATAACAGTTAATACAGCAGTGGGGAACAGACAGGTATAGGGAAGGTAATAACAGTTAATACAGCAGTGGGGAACAGACAGATATAGGGAAGGTAATAACAGTTAATACAGCAGTGGGGAACAGACAGGTATAGGGAAGGTAATAACAGTTAATACAGCAGTGGGGAACAGACAGGTATAGGGAAGGTAATAACAGTTAATACAGCAGTGGGGAACAGACAGGTATAGGGAAGGTAATAACTGGTGTTTGAGTCCAGGTGAGTCCAACAATCGCTGATGCGCGTGACGAGGGGAACAGGTGTGTGTAATGATGGTGGCAGGAGTGTGTAGTGCAGGGCAGCCTGGCGCCCTCGATCTCCAGGAAGGGAGAGCTGGAGCAGGCGTGACACTTCCTCTCATGTAGCAGATCACAGATTGTGATGCCCCGGTCAGCCATAACCTCATCACCTGGACAGAGGTACTCCAGGAACCCAGAATCTATTGGTCGCTAAGTCTACCTCCAAATGCTGAGGAGATGAACATGGCCACCAGGTACTTGATAGGGTTATGGGTGTAGTAAGGGCTGAATGAGTCCCCCCTTGAATCCAGATTCTTGCAATTCTGTAAAGCAGTTTCTGAGCAGTCGATAATGAAGGTTGTTCCTGGGTAGTGGTCCTTAAAACATTGTGGCATTGTAGCACGGATGGTCTCCCTTGGCAGCCATGGAATGTGTTTCCTCAGACTCTTCCATCATGTCAATCCAATAACTAATCACTCGACTGACAATACTCTGGGAAACACCAAACCTTTCTGGTAGGTACTGCTGCAGCAAGTTAAGCTTCAGCTTCATCACTGTCATCAGGAGCTGGTCTGTCAGGTCTAACTTAAAGGTGTCTTTGTAGAGGTGTAGAAGCTGTTCCGCCAGGGTAGAAAAGGCAGCAGGACTTCGTTCCTCAGCAGGGTTTTGTAGAGAGGTGCTGCTGGGCACTGTGTCCCTGCCTCACAGGTAGTGGGCTTTACATGATCACCTGAGCTGAAGTTGGGATCACTTAGAGATGTGCATACAGGCCATGGTGGTGGAGTGCATAACTTACTGTTTTCTTTGAGACAACAGTACCTGCTAATTGCAGGTCTTTTTGAAGCTCTCCACAAGTGGTCCTTGGCTCTTGGACAACTCTTCTGATTATTCTTTTCACTCCTCTGTCAGAAATCTTGCGAGGAGCACCTGGTCGAGGCAAATTTATGGTGAAATGATTGTCTTTCCACTTCCGTATTATGTCCCCAACAGTGCTCACTGGAACATTCAGAAGCAACAATTAGGTTGTAACAATTAGGTTGCGAAGGTCTTGAGACTGCTCTTTGCTTTTACCCATCATGGGATGTGTCTTGTGTGACACCTTGGCAATGAGACCTTTTTGTAGGCCATCAGTTGGGACTGAACCAGCTGATATTAATCTGCACTGACAGGGGGCTGGATTGCTTTTTAATTACTGATAGTTTTCAGCTGTTGTCTTGGCTTTCCATGCCTTTTTGCACCTCCCTTTCTTCATGTGTTCAATACTTTTTCCCTGTGTCATTTCACATTATTACACATAAGTTAATTTCTGAACTTATTTGTTTTGGTTTCTTTGTATGTATGGATTACTTGGGTTGTTACCAACATCTGGTGAAAATGTTATGTCAATAGCACCTTTGGAAATATATTTACTGATAAAAATGGTGACGTGTTCAATACTTATTTCACCTGCTGTATTGCATTATTTTTGGACGATACTATATCGATGTTTGACTCCAAGTATCAATTAGAAAATATACTGTATATAATAGTTGTGATGTCTCCTTAGGAAGCAGGGGGTGTGATGTGTCCTTAGGAAGCAGGGGGTGTGATGTCTCCTTAGGAAGCAGGGGGTGTGATGTCTCCTTAGGAAGCAGGGGGTGTGTTGTCTCCTTAGGAAGCAGGGGGTGTGATGATCTCCTTAGGAAGCAGGGGGTGTGATGTCTCCTTATGAAGCAGGGGGTGTGATGCCTCCTTAGGAAGCAGGGGGTGTGATGTCTCCTTAGGAAGCAGGGGGTGTGATGTCTCCTTAGGAAGCAGGGGGTGTGATGTCTCCTTAGGAAGCAGGGGGTGTGATGTCTCCTTGGGAAGCAGGGGGTGTGATGTCTCCTTAGGAAGCAGGTGATGTGATGTGTCCTTAGGAAGCAGGGGGTGTGATGTCTCCTTAGGAAGCAGGTGATGTGATGTGTCCTTAGGAAGCAGGGGGTGTGATGTGTCCTTAGGAAGCAGGGGGTGTGATGTCTCCTTAGGAAGCAGGGGGTGTGATGATCTCCTTAGGAAGCAGGGGGTGTGATGTCTCCTTAGGAAGCAGGAAATGTGATGTCTCCTTAGGAAGCAGGGGGTGTGATGTCTCCTTAGGAAGCAGGGGGTGTGATGTCTCCTTAGGAAGCAGGGGGTGTGATGTCTCCTTAGGAAGCAGGGGGTGTGATGTCTCCTTAGGAAGCAGGGGGTGTGATGTCTCCTTAGGAAGCAGGGGGTGTGATGTCTCCTTAGGAAGCAGGGGGTGTGTTGTCTCCTTAGGAAGCAGGGGGTGTGATGTCTCCTTAGGAAGCAGGGGGTGTGATGTCTCCTTAGGAAGCAGGGGGTGTGATGCCTCCTTAGGAAGCAGGGGGTGTGATGTCTCCTTAGGAAGCAGGGGGTGTGATGTCTCCTTAGGAAGCAGGGGGTGTGATGTCTCCTTAGGAAGCAGGGGGTGTGATGTCTCCTTGGGAAGCAGGGGGTGTGATGTCTCCTTAGGAAGCAGGTGATGTGATGTGTCCTTAGGAAGCAGGGGGTGTGATGTCTCCTTAGGAAGCAGGTGATGTGATGTGTCCTTAGGAAGCAGGGGGTGTGATGTCTCCTTAGGAAGCAGGTCTCTCTCTCTCTCTCATCTATTTAATACTCATTCTGGACCCCTGCTACAATTAGCCATAATTCTAATAAGCAGACAGAGATGGCCTGTCGGGCTGCCCATTTAAACAGCCACCCATGGTGAAATGTTTTGTGTTTTGTGTCATGCTTTGCTGTATCCTGTGAAGTCAGGAAGGCTGTCTTTAGAGATTCTGGACCATTGGACAGGAGTGATAGAGATATCTATCTGTGGTGATATCTACACACACACACACACAGACAAACACACACCTTTCTCATCCTCGCCTGTCGCCATGGCGATGATAGTCCTTGAGGATCAGTATGAGTTTGTGTCAGACGGGGCAGAGGCAGAAGCTCTTGGAGCTAACACAAGTCTTCAGGTCTCGGACAAGGTTGCTCATCATGCGAGTATGGTCCATTGAATCACCTGTGACACCCATAGCGAAGGCTTAGAGATTTAACCATGGGAAACTATCTGGTAAACATAGAGTTTACCTGGGGAAACTATCTGGGAAACATGGAGAGTTTACCTGGGGAAACTATCTGGTATACATAGAGTTTACCCGGGGAAACTATCTAGTAAACATAGAGTTTACCTGGGGAAACTATCTGGGAAACATGGAGAGTTTACTTGGGGAAACTATCTGGGAAACATGGAGAGTTTACCTGGGGAAACTATCTGGTATACATAGAGTTTACCCGGGGAAACTATCTAGTAAACATAGAGTTTACCCGGGGAAGCTATCTAGTAAACATAGAGTTTACCTGGGGAAACTATCTGGGAAACATGGAGTTTACCTGGGGAAACTATCTGGTAAACATAGAGTTTACACGGGGAAACTATCTGGTAAACATAGAGTTTACACGGGGAAACTATCTGGTAAACATAGAGTTTACCATGGGAAACTATCTGGTAAACATAGAGTTTACCATGGGAAACTATCTGCTAAACATGGAGAGTTTACTTGGGGAAACTATCTAGTAAACATAGAGTTTACCTGGGGAAGCTATCTAGTAAACATAGAGTTTACCTGGGGAAACTATCTGGGAAACATGGAGAGTTTACTTGGGGAAACTATCTGGGAAACATGGAGAGTTTACCTGGGGAAACTATCTGGTATACATGGAGAGTTTACCTGGGGAAACATAGAGTTTACCTGGGGAAACTATCTGGTAAACATAGAGTTTACCTGGGGAAACTATCTGGTAAACATAGAGTTTACCTGGGGAAACTATCTGGGAAACATGGAGAGTTTACCTGGGGAAACTATCTGGTATACATAGAGTTTACCCGGGGAAACTATCTAGTAAACATAGAGTTTACCTGGGGAAACTATCTGGGAAACATGGAGAGTTTACTTGGGGAAACTATCTGGGAAACATGGAGAGTTTACCTGGGGAAACTATCTGGTATACATAGAGTTTACCCGGGGAAACTATCTAGTAAACATAGAGTTTACCCGGGGAAGCTATCTAGTAAACATAGAGTTTACCTGGGGAAACTATCTGGGAAACATGGAGTTTACCTGGGGAAACTATCTGGTAAACATAGAGTTTACCTGGGGAAACTATCTGGGAAACATGGAGAGTTTACCTGGGGAAACTATCTGGTATACATAGAGTTTACCCGGGGAAACTATCTAGTAAACATAGAGTTTACCTGGGGAAACTATCTGGGAAACATGGAGAGTTTACTTGGGGAAACTATCTGGGAAACATGGAGAGTTTACCTGGGGAAACTATCTGGTATACATAGAGTTTACCCGGGGAAACTATCTAGTAAACATAGAGTTTACCTGGGGAAGCTATCTAGTAAACATAGAGTTTACCTGGGGAAACTATCTGGGAAACATGGAGAGTTTACTTGGGGAAACTATCTGGGAAACATGGAGAGTTTACCTGGGGAAACTATCTGGTAAACATAGAGTTTACCTGGGGATAAACTGTGTTGAAGTGAAGATTACATATCCATCTGTCCAAATATGTAAAAAATAAATAAAAAAAAGCACTTTCCAGGGGGTGTACTTACTTTTACACATGACTGTATACAAGTTTGTGCAGTCTCTTTCTGACAGTGTATCCATGCACTTCGACATTGATTGTGGCAAGAGAGGCCTGTAGATCCCTTGATGTTACCCTGGGGTTCTTAGAGACTTCTAGGAGCATCTTTCAGTCAGCTCTTGGGCTGACTTTGGTGGGACGACCTGTCCTAGGTAGTTTGCCAGTGGTCTGGAATTTTCGTCGGACAGTGGAATGATGTACTTTGAATTGCTTGGAAATGGATTTGTAACCCCTCCCAGACTCATGGACATCAATAATCTTTATTCTGAGGGCCTTGAGTAGGTCTTTACCACACACCCATATGTTTAAGACCAAACCAGACCAATTTTCCTATCTTTATGGAAGGCTGGACCCTCCTAAATGTTTTCTAATCATTTGCATTTGATTTGTTAAATTGAGTAACCTTTATCTGTCAATAGTGTTGAAGTTAAGATTACTAAGCTAAGATAAAAAATAAAAAAAAAGCACTTTCCAGGGGGTGTACTTACTTTTTCACATTACTGTAAATGGATAAGAGCGTGGGGCCTAGGATTGAGCCTTGGGGTTCTCCCTTGGTGACAGGCAGTGGCTGAGACAGCAGATGTTCTGACTTTATACACTGCACTCTTTGAGAGAGGTAGTTAGCAAACCAGACCAAAGACTCCTCAGAGACACCAGTACTCCTTAGCCGGCCCACAAGAATGGAATAGTCTACCTTATCAAAAGCTTTGGCCAAGTCAATAAAAATAGCAGCACAACATTGTTTAGATTTAAGAAGTAGAAAATAAAATGTCAATAAGTAGGGAGTAGAAAATAAAATGTCAATAAGCAGGGAGTAGATAATAACATGGCAATAAGCAGGGAGTAAATAATAACATGGCAATAAGCAGGGAGTAGATAATAGCATGGCAATAAGCAGGGAGTAGATAATAACATGGCAATAAGCAGGGAGTAAATAATAACATGGCCGCCAATAGAAAACACCCCCCAGTGAATTTTAAAGGGAACGGTATAGCAGAGGTTTCAAATCACGTTCATTTGATTGGTCATTTTCAACCGTCACGCCCTCTCTTCTGGTAGAAAATAAAATGTCAATAAGCAGGGAGTAGATAATAACATGGCAATAAGCAGGGAGTAGATAATAACATGGCAATAAGCAGGGAGTAGATAATAACATGGCAATAAGCAGGGAGTAGATAATAACATGGCAATAAGCAGGGAGTAGATAATAACATGGCAATAAGCAGGGAGTAGATACTAACATGGCAATAAGCAGGGAGTAAATAATAACATGGCAATAAGCAGGGAGTAGATAATAACATGGCAATAAGCAGGGAGTAAATAATAACATGGCAATAAGCAGGGAGTAGATAATAACATGGCAATAAGCAGGGAGTAAATAATAACATGGCAATAAGCAGGGAGTAGATAATAACATGGCAATAAGCAGGGAGTAGATAATAACATGGCAATAAGCAGGGAGTAGATAATAACATGGCAATAAGCAGGGAGTAAATAATAACATGGCAATAAGCAGGGAGTAGATAATAACATGGCAATAAGCAGGGAGTAGATAATAACATGGCAATAAGCAGGGAGTAGATAATAACATGGCAATAAGCAGGGAGTAGATAATAACATGGCAATAAGCAGGGAGTAGATAATAACATGGCAATAAGCAGGGAGTAGATAATAACATGGCAATAAGCAGGGAGTAAATAATAACATGGCAATAAGCAGGGAGTAAATAATAACATGGCAATAAGCAGGGAGTAAATAATAACATGGCAATAAGCAGGGAGTAGATAATAACATGGCAATAAGCAGGGAGTAGATAATAACATGGCAATAAGCAGGGAGTAGATAATAACATGGCAATAAGCAGGGAGTAGATAATAACATGGCAATAAGCAGGGAGTAGATAATAACATGGCAATAAGCAGGGAGTAAATAATAACATGGCAATAAGCAGGGAGTATATAATAACATGGCAATAAGCAGGGAGTAGATAATAACATGGCAATAAGCAGGGAGTAGATAATAACATGGCAATAAGCAGGGAAGCAGGGAGTAAATAATAACATGGCAATAAGCAGGGAGTAGATAATAACATGGCAATAAGTAGGGAGTAGATAATAACATGGCAATAAGCAGGGAGTAGATAATAATATGGCAATAAGCAGGGAGTAGATAATAACATGGCAATAAGCAGGGAGTAAATAATAACATGGCAATAAGTAGGGAGTAGATAATAACATGGCAATAAGCAGGGAGTAAATAATAACATGGCAATAAGCAGGGAGTAGATAATAACATGGCAATAAGCAGGGAGTAGATAATAACATGGCAATAAGCAGGGAGTAGATAATAACATGGCAATAAGCAGGGAGTAGATAATAACATGGCAATAAGCAGGGAGTAGATAATAACATGGCAATAAGCAGGGAGTAGATAATAACATGGCAATAAGCAGGGAGTAAATAATAACATGGCAATAAGCAGGGAGTAAATAATAACATGGCAATAAGCAGGGAGTATATAATAACATGGCAATAAGCAGGGAGTAGATAATAACATGGCAATAAGCAGGGAGTAGATAATAACATGGCAATAAGCAGGGAAGCAGGGAGTAAATAATAACATGGCAATAAGCAGGGAGTAGATAATAACATGGCAATAAGTAGGGAGTAGATAATAACATGGCAATAAGCAGGGAGTAGATAATAACATGGCAATAAGCAGGGAGTAGATAATAACATGGCAATAAGCAGGGAGTAAATAATAACATGGCAATAAGCAGGGAGTAGATAATAACATGGCAATAAGCAGGGAGTAGATAATAACATGGCAATAAGCAGGGAGTAGATAATAACATGACAATAAGCAGGGAGTAGATAATAACATGGCAATAAGCAGGGAGTAAATAATAACATGGCCGCCAATAGAAAACACCCCCCAGTGAATTTTAAAGGGAACGGTATAGCAGAGGTTTCAAATCACGTTCATTTGATTGGTCATTTTCAACCGTCACGCCCTCTCTTCTGGTTTTGTTCGTTTAATTGGATTATTTACCTTTCAATCACTATGTTCTCTCTTCTATTCCCATGCATTTGATTGGCTGATGAGTTTCTTTCTGTGTTTCATGAAACTACATTTCCTGTCCCATCAAAACAGAAACTCTGTTATAGAGACAGCAGAGGACCCAGCTGCTAACCCTTAAGTAGACAGGAACTGTGACCATTTTTTTATGTTAAAATATTTTTGATTTTTTATTGAACACACAAGAATGGTGTGTAGGTATTTTGTAGAAAAGACAAGTATGCAGTTCTTATCCCAGATTTGTAGGTAAATAATACAAACTAAGACATACAGAACAAGGACAAGTCACCTCCCCCCTCGGTGCCGGGGAAAACACATGCATCCCAAGGATACATTTTAAATATTACAATTGAGAGTGCGTTAAAATGTACATATTCACAGCACCGAATGGTCCAAGTAAGAGAGGAGAGGCTGCCAGATTTGATAAAATGTTGATAATTTATTGCTCAGAATATATCTAATTATTTTTAAGTGTAGAGTGTCTGCCAGTTCGCTGAGCCATAACTTGGTAGAGGGAGCTTCCTTCCTTTTCCAAAACAACAACATTCATTTTTTGAATGAGACTGTAAGAGAAGAGTTGTTTTTGGGGGTTCGGTAATCTGTTCAGGGTTTCAGACACTCCCAGGATGATCAGATGAGTTGTTTTTGGGGGTTGGGTAATCTGTTCAGGGTTTCAGACACTCCCAGGATGATCAGATGAGTTGTTTTTGGGGGTTGGGTAATCTGTTCAGGGTTTCAGACACTCCCAGGATGATCAGATGAGTTGTTTTTTGGGGGTTGGGTAATCTGTTCAGGGTTTCAGACACTCCCAGGATGATCAGAAGAGTTGTTTTTGGGGGTTCGGTAATCTGTTCAGGGTTTCAGACACTCCCAGGATGATCAGATGAGTTGTTTTTGGGGGTTGGGTAATCTGTTCAGGGTTTCAGACACTCCCAGGATGATCAGAAGAGTTGTTTTTGGGGGTTCGGTAATCTGTTCAGGGTTTCAGACACTCCCAGGATGATCAGATGAGTTGTTTTTGGGGGTTGGGTAATCTGTTCAGGGTTTCAGACACTCCCAGGATGATCAGAAGAGTTGTTTTTGGGGGTTGGGTAATCTGTTCAGGGTTTCAGACACTCCCAGGATGATCAGATGAGTTGTTTTTGGGGGTTGGGTAATCTGTTCAGGGTTTCAGACACTCCCAGGATGATCAGATGAGTTGTTTTTTGGGGGTTGGGTAATCTGTTCAGGGTTTCAGACACTCCCAGGATGATCAGAAGAGTTGTTTTTGGGGGTTCGGTAATCTGTTCAGGGTTTCAGACACTCCCAGGATGATCAGATGAGTTGTTTTTGGGGGTTGGGTAATCTGTTCAGGGTTTCAGACACTCCCAGGATGATCAGAAGAGTTGTTTTTGGGGGTTCGGTAATCTGTTCAGGGTTTCAGACACTCCCAGGATGATCAGATGAGTTGTTTTTGGGGGTTGGGTAATCTGTTCAGGGTTTCAGACACTCCCAGGATGATCAGAAGAGTTGTTTTTGGGGGTTGGGTAATCTGTTCAGGGTTTCAGACACTCCCAGGATGATCAGATGAGTTGAAACAGAGAGGATCCTCAACATTCCACACCAATAACCAAACAGAGCAGTGGGGCAAAGCAATGGGGCAAAACAGTGGGGCAAAGCAGTGGGGCAAAGCAGTGGGGCAAAGCAGTGGGGCAGTGTACCCTGCGCAGCATGACATTCATCAACCATAGGGGATGTATCAGGAAATATCCTATGCAGTTTAGATTTGGAATAGTGTAATCTGTGTAATACCTGGTATTGTATGAGACGATGTCTGGAGTTAATGGAGCAGGTGTGGATATACTCCAAGCTATCTTCTCAGTCTGCCACAGAAATCCCACTTTGCTTAATGGCATCTATAGAAGGACTACCTCTGAGGGTTTAGATCTTGAGGTAGTTACTTCATATAAGTACTTGGGAGTATGGCTAGACGGTACACTGTCCTTCTCTCAGCACATATCAAAGCTGCAGGCTAAAGTTAAATCTAGACTTGGTTTCCTCTTTCGTAATCACTCCTCTTTCACCCCAGCTGCCAAACTAACCCTGATTCAGATGACCATCCTACCCATGCTAGATTACGGAGACATCATTTATAGATCGGCAGGTAAGGGTGTTCTCCAGCGGCTAGATGTTCTTTACCATTCAGCCATCAGATTTGCCACCAATGCTCCTTATAGGACACATCACTGCACTCTATACTCCTCTGTAAACTGGTCATCTCTGTAGACCGTCACAAGACCCACTGGTTGATGCTTATTTATAAAACCCTCTTAGGCCTCACTCCCCCCTATCTGAGATATCTACTGCAGCCCTCATCCTCCACATACAACACCCGTTCTGCCAGTCACATTCTGTTAAAGGTCCCCAAAACACACACATCCCTGGGTCTCTCGTCTTTTCAGTTCCTGCAGCTAGCGACTGGATCGAGCTGCAACAAACACTCAAACTGGACAGTTTTATCTCAATCTCTTCATTCAAAGACTCCATCATGGACACTCTTACTGACAGTTGTGTCTGCTTTGTGTGATGTATTGTCATCTCTACCTTCTTGCCCTTTGTGCTGTTGTCTGTGTCCAATAATGTTTGTACCCTGTTTTGTGCTGCTACCATGTTGTGTTGCTTCCATGTTGTTGTCATGTTGTGTTGCTACCATGTTGTTGTCATGTTGTGTTGCTACCATGTTGTTGTCATGTTGTGTTGCTACCATGTTGTTGTCATGTTGTGTTGCTACCATGCTGTGTTGTCATGTGTTTCTACCATGTTGTTGTCATGTTGTGTTGCTACCATGTTGTTGTCATGTGTTGCTGCCTTGCTGTGTTGTCTTAGGTCTCTCTTTATGTAGTGTTGTTTTGTCTCTCTTGTCGTGATATGTGTTTGATCCTATATTTATAGTTTATTTATTTTTATTTTGAATCCCAGCTCCCGTCCCTGCAGGAGGCCTTTTGCCTTTTGGTAGACGTTGGGTAACCTCTGAGAATACATAACAGCAAGGTCCACGTTGGGTAACCTCTGAGAATACATATCAGCAAGGTCCACGTTGGGTAACCTCTGAGAATACATAACAGTAAAGTCCACGTTGGGTAACCTCTGAGAATACATAACAGCAAGGTCCATGTTAGGTAACCTCTGAGAATACATAACAGCAAGGTCCACGTTGGGTAACCTCTGAGAATACATATCAGCAAGGTCCACGTTGGGTAACCTCTGAGAATACATAACAGTAAAGTCCACGTTGGGTAACCTCTGAGAATACATAACAGTAAGGTCCACGTTGGGTAACCTCTGAGAATACATAACAGTAAGGTCCATGTTAGGTAACCTCTGAGAATACATATCAGCAAGGTCCACGTTGGGTAACCTCTGAAAATACATAACAGTAAAGTCCACGTTGGGTAACCTCTGAGAATACATAACAGTAAGGTCCACGTTGGGTAACCTCTGAGAATACATAACAGTAAGGTCCACGTTAGGTAACCTCTGAGAATACATAACAGCAAGGTCCACGTTGGGTAACCTCTGAGAATACATAACAGCAAGGTCCACGTTGGGTAACCTCTGAGAATACATAACAGTAAGGTCCACGTTAGGTAACCTCTGAGAATACATAACAGTAAGGTCCATGTTAGGTAACCTCTGAGAATATGTAACAGCAAGGTCCACGTTGGGTAACCTCTGAGAATACATAACAGCAAGGTCCACGTTGGGTAACCTCTGAGAATACATAACAGTAAGGTCCACGTTAGGTAACCTCTGAGAATACATAACAGTAAGGTCCATGTTAGGTAACCTCTGAGAATACATAACAGCAAGGTCCACGTTGGGTAACCTCTGAGAATACATAACAGTAAGGTCCATGTTAGGTAACCTCTGAGAATACATAACAGTAAGGTCCATGTTAGGTAACCTCTGAGAATACATAACAGTAAGGTCCATGTTAGGTAACCTCTGAGAATACATAACAGTAAGGTCCATGTTAGGTAACCTCTGAGAATACATAACAGTAAGGTCCACGTTAGGTAACCTCTGAGAATACATAACAGTAAGGTCCACGTTAGGTAACCTCTGAGAATACATAATGTTGAAGAGTCGCCTGAAATTGAAGAATGAGTTTCTGTTGGGGATAAAGCCGGTCTGGTCCGAATGGATACATTTTCTGTAGGACCTTGAGTAGACAGGACCACTCGACTTGGTCAAAGGCCTTTTCGGCATCGAGATCTAACGGGGGATGAAGCCGGTCTGGTCCGAATGGATCCATTTTCCCACCAAAGTGTTGAGCCTGTTATCCATAGTTTTTGCTTAAATCTTTTGGTCTGTATTAAGGAGAGATATTGGTCTGTATTAAGGAGAGATATTGGTCTGTATTAAGGAGAGATATTGGTCTGTATTAAGGAGAGATATTGGTCTGTATTAAGGAGAGATATTGGTCTGTATTAAGGAGAGATATTGGTCTGTATTAAGGAGAGATATTGGTCTGTATTAAGGAGAGATATTGGTCTGTATTAAGGAGAGATATTGGTCTGTATTAAGGAGAGATATTGGTCTGTATGGCCCTACCTCTTCCAGACCTTTACCTTTTTATGTAGAAGTGTAATAAACTAGGTGGGAGAGCTCCGTCCTCATTGGCCTGAACCAACATTTTGTATATACACATATATACACACACCTACAAATATATACACACACCTACACATATATACACATATATACACATATATACACACACCTACACATATATACACACACCTACACATATATACACACACCTACACATATATACACATATATGCACACACCTACACATATATACACATATATACACATATGTACACACACCTACACATATATACACATATATACACATATATACACATATATACACACACCTACACATATATACACATATATACAAATATATACACATATATACACACACCTACACATATATACACATATATACACATATATACACATATATACACACACCTACACATATATACACATATATACACACACCTACACATATATACACATATATACACACACCTACACATATATACACATATATACACACACCTACACATATATACACACACCTACACATATATACAAATATATACACACACCTACACATATATACACACACCTACACATATATACACACACCTACACATATATACACATATATACACACACCTACACATATATACACACACCTACACATATATACACATATATACACATATATACACACACCTACACATATATACACATATATACACACACCTACACATATATACACATATATACACACACCTACACATATATACACATATATACACACACCTACACATATATACACATATATACACACACCTACACATATATACACACACCTACACATATATACACATATATACACATATATACACACACCTACACATATATACACATATATAATAATAATAATATGAAGAATATAGATAGATAGATAGATAGATAGATAGATAGATAGATAGATAGATAGATAGATAGATAGATAGATAGATAGATAGATAGATAGATAGATAGTATTGCACATTGATAAACTAAAAGCAATGAAAAATAATAATCATAATGATCATAATGTAATTATGAGAAATAAATAACATAAGTAAAGTGTCAGTGATCAAACCTGGCATCGCTCTGAGCGGCCTCTAGTGGCCGGACTAGTGTCTTACATGTCCAGGAACAACAATAAAACTTCAGTTGGCAGCCCTCGCTGAAACAGTTTACTAAGATTTCACAGTATAGATTCGAGTCCATGAACAGACCCTAACACACAATGACAAGGTGCTCTAACCCGTACGGGGGACTGGTGTATATTCCTGGATAAACTTGCGTCCAAAACCGAGGAGAGACAGATCTTCCCGGTGGTCATTATGGCCAAACAGTTCTATTTGTGTTTCATCAGACCAGAGGACATTTCTCCAAAAAGTAAGATCTTTGTCCCCATGTGCAGTTGCAAACCGTAGTCAGGCTTTTTTATGGCGGTTTTGGAGCAGTGGCTTCTTCCTTGCTGAGCGGCCTTTCAGGTTATGTTGATATAGGACTCGTTTTACTGTGGTTATAGATACTTTTGTACCTGCTTCCTCCAGCATCTTCACAAGGTCGTTTGCTGTTGTTCTGGGATCTGATTTGCACTTTTCGCACCAAAGTACATTAATCTCTAGGAGACAGAACACGTCTCCTTCCTGAACGGTATGACGGCTGCGTTGTCCCATGGTGTTTATACTTGCATACTATTGTTTGTAGAGATGAACGTGGTACCTTCAGGCGTTTGGAAATTGCTCCCAAGGATGAACCAGACTTGTGGAGGTCTAGAATTTTTTTTACGAGGTCTTGGCTGATTTCTTTGGATTTTCCCATGATGTCGAGCAAAGAGGAACTGAGTTTGAAGGTTGGCCTTGAAATACATCCACAGGTACACCTCCAATTGACTCAAATGATGTCAATTAGCCTATCAGAAGCTTCTAAAGCCATGACATCATTTTCTGGAATTTTCCAAGCTGTTTTATTTTGTAAATTAACCAAAAAGCAACGTCCTGCTCCTTCCCTGACTCTTCCTATATGTTTGTATTTTACACTGTACATCACAAACAGAAAAGTATCTAGAACCATTTTTTCATACCTATTGTCAGTTTAACCTGTCAAGACAATGTTCTGTAGGACGTTGGACCCAGCCAGGTGCTAACACGTCTCTCTCTCCTCACTGAATGAATGACAAATGGATGAATGGGTGATAATTGTGCAACCTTACTTCACAATGGAATTTCTATGAGGCCTAACTGAATGATAAGGTGGGTGAAGAAGTTGATCTAATTTAGAAAGACGACAGTGTTATGATGAGTTTGTTTTAGGCCTGTTGATCAGTGTCATGTTAATACCACGCTCTTTTATTGTAATGAAAATGAAAACAGTAGGCCTTTAGAATAATGCTAAACATATCCTTGACTCTTATCTAGTTGTTGGGCAGGAAACTAGCGATGCCAGTCATCTAAACTAACTTCACACATAATAAGAGACCTTTCAGCTCTGGCTACTAAGCAAAGACTAGTAACTTAATAAACGTTAAATATGCTATTCTTGACTATATGTAAACAAATAACTATTGTTGTTATATTTCTTCATCCAATTCATGCTTTGCAATATTTCATGCACTATTTATCAAGCCTTGGTGCTATTATCAAGCCTTGGTGCTATTTATCAAGCCTTGGTGCTATTTATCAAGCCTTGGTGCTATTTATCAAGCCTTGGTGTTATTTATCAAGCCTTGGTGCTATTTATCAAGCCTTGGTGCTTTATCAAGCCTTGGTGCTATTTATCAAGCCTTGGTGCTATTTATCAAGCCTTGGTGCTATTTATCAAGCCTTGGTGCTTTATCAAGCCTTGGTGCTATTTATCAAGCCTTGGTGCTATTTATCAAGCCTTGGTGTTATTTATCAAGCCTTGGTGCTATTTATCAAGCCTTGGTGCTATTTATCAAGCCTTGGTGCTATTTATCAAGCCTATTTATCAAGCCTTGGTGCTATGTATCAAGCCTTGGTGCTATGTATCAAGCCTTGGTGCTATGTATCAAGCCTTGGTGCTATTTATCAAGCCTTGGTGCTATTTATCAAGCCTTGGTGCTATGTATCAAGCCTTGGTGCTATGTATCAAGCCTTGGTGCTATGTATCAAGCCTTGGTGCTATTTATCAAGCCTTGGTGCTATGTATCAAGCCTTGGTGCTATGTATCAAGCCTTGGTGCTATGTATCAAGCCTTGGTGCTATGTATCAAGCCTTGGTGCTATGTATCAAGCCTTGGTGTTATTTATCAAGCCTTGGTGCTATGTATCAAGCCTTGGTGTTATTTATCAAGTACCACTGACCTTTATTGTGTAGTGTTGCTGGTGTTACGAGACGATCCAGGTGACTGATGAAGAGGATAATGTCCAGCACTGAGTCTGCACTCAATAATACGATTATTAAACTATAGTCAGATTAATATAATAGTTTAATTTAATCTTGTTTACATGAAATCAGGCTACATGATGGGATTTTCATCAATGCACATAATCTCCAATCAAAATAAATGTTCTACCACAGCAACCATGTTATTTTGGGGAAGCCTATTTGATTCTGAGTTCGGACATATACAGTTTGTAGGTCGACTTTCTGTTTTTCCGAACTCACTTCACTATTTTCAAGAGGTAGATATGTATAGGGGTCAGGTGACAGGGATACTGGAGTGATGGAGGTAGATATGTATAGTGGTAAGGTGACAGGGATACTGGAGTGATGGAGGTAGATATGTATAGGGGTAAGGTGACAGGGATACTGGAGTGATGGAGGTAGACATGTATAGGGGTCAGGTGACAGGGATACTGGAGTGATGGAGGTAGACATGTATAGGGGTCAGGTGACAGGGATACTGGAGTGATGGAGGTAGACATGTATAGGGGTCAGGTGACAGGGATACTGGAGTGATGGAGGTAGACATGTATAGGGGTCAGGTGACAGGGATACTGGAGTGATGGAGGTAGATATGTATAGGGGTCAGGTGACAGGGATACTGGAGTGATGGAGGTAGATATGTATAGGGGTCAGGTGACAGGGATACTGGAGTGATGGAGGTAGATATGTATAGGGGTCAGGTGACAGGGATACTGGAGTGATGGAGGTAGATATGTATAGGGGTCAGGTGACAGGGATACTGGAGTGATGGAGGTAGATATGTATAGGGGTAAGGTGACAGGGATACTGGAGTGATGGAGGTAGATATGTATAGGGGTAAGGTGACAGGGATACTGGAGTGATGGAGGTAGATATGTATAGTGGTAAGGTGACAGGGATACTGGAGTGATGGAGGTAGATATGTATAGGGGTAAGGTGACAGGGATACTGGAGTGATGGAGGTAGATATGTATAGGGGTAAGGTGACAGGGATACTGGAGTGATGGAGGTAGATATGTATAGGGGTAAGGTGACTGGGATACTGGAGTGATGGAGGTAGATATGTATAGGGGTAAGGTGACAGGGATACTGGAGTGATGGAGGTAGATATGTATAGGGGTAAGGTGACAGGGATACTGGAGTGATGGAGGTAGATATGTATAGGGGTAAGGTGACAGAGATACTGGAGTGATGGAGGTAGATATGTATAGGGGTAAGATGACAGGGATACTGGAGTGATGGAGGTAGATATGTATAGGGGTAAGGTGACAGGGATACTGGAGTGATGGAGGTAGATATGTATAGGGGTAAGGTGACAGGGATACTGGAGTGATGGAGGTAGATATGTATAGGGGTAAGGTGACAGGGATACTGGAGTGATGGAGGTAGATATGTATAGGGGTAAGGTGACAGGGATACTGGAGTGATGGAGGTAGATATGTATAGGGGTAAGATGACAGGGATACTGGAGTGATGGAGGTAGATATGTATAGGGGTAAGGTGACAGGGATACTGGAGTGATGGAGGTAGATATGTATAGGGGTAAGGTGACAGGGATACTGGAGTGATGGAGGTAGATATGTATAGGGGTAAGGTGACAGGGATACTGGAGTGATGGAGGTAGATATGTATAGGGGTAAGGTTACTAGGAAACAGGATAGAAGATAAACAGAGTAGCAGCAGCTTGTATGTGATTGGGTGGGTGGGTGTGTAGAGTCAGTATGAATGTATGTGCATATAATGTGTGAGTGAGCAGATGATGGAGTGAGTGTTTGTGTGTTGGAGTGACAGTGTGTGAGTGTGATGGTTCCTGTGAGTGTGATGGTTCCTGTGAGTGTGATGGTTCCTGTGAGTGTGATGGTTCCTGTGAGTGTGATGGTTCCTGTGAGTTTGATGGTTCTTGTGAGTGTGATGGTTCCTGTGAGTGTGATGGTTCCTGTGAGAGTGCATAGAGAGTGCAAATATTGAAATAAAAGATCAATACATTTTCAAGGTAAACTCTGTAACATGGGGGTGTTGGGGGGATACAGTATGTGTGTGTTTTGTGTAACATGGGGGTGTTGGGGGGATACAGTATGTGTGTGTTTTGTGTAACATGGGGGTGTTGGGGGGATACAGTATGTGTGTGTTTTGTGTAACATGGGGGTGTTGGGGGGATACAGTATGTGTGTGTTTTGTGTAACATGGGGGTGTTGAGGGGATACAGTATGTGTGTGTTTTGTGTAACATGGGGGTGTTGGGGGGATACAGTATGTGTGTGTTTTGTGTAACATGGGGGTGTTGGGGGGGGATACAGTATGTGTGTGTTTTGATATGTAATATGTCTGTCTATCTGTCCGTCCGTCTGTTTGTCTGTTTACTCTGTCTGTCTGGCATTCCTAACTGGCTCTAGGCTCTGTCTGTCCGTCTGTCTATGTGTCTATCCATGTCGGTGTCCTCTGCTATCCTCTGCCAGGCTTCAAAGGTTCCCCCCTCTCTCTGCCGCAGGGTGCCTGCTCCTTAAATCTCTCCTATTCTATTATGACTACAAGCCTGAGGGGAGGAGAGAGCCTCTCAGCAGGGGACAGACCAGGAAACATCCGGTTGGTCCTGAAAGCAGCCTCTCTTCTCTTCTCCGTCTGTCCCTGCCTGCAGTACATTGGACAAACACAGCAGAGCAGAGTGGGAGACAGCAGTGTTTAAATGGCTTTAATCAGACGCACTCCCTTTCTCTCTGACTCAGACTCAGCTCTGAGTCATTCTGTGTGTGTGTGTGTGTGTGTGTGTGTGTGTGTGTGTGTGTGTGTGTGTGTGTGTGTGTGTGTGTGTGTGTGTGTGTGTGTGTGTGTGTGTGTGTGTGTGTGTGTGTGTCTGTGTGTCTATGTGTCTGTGTGTGTGTCTATGTATTCTCACAGTAGAATATATCATGTCAACCACAGCCAGCACAGACACAAAGGTAGACCTTCAGCTCTTCTCAGCTGCACCCCAGCTACTACAGTAACATTAATATAAACTACTACAGTAACATTCATATAAACTACTACAGTAACATTCATATAAACTACTACAGTAACATTCATATAAACTACTACAGTAACATTCATATAAACTACTACAGTAACATTCATATAAACTACTACAGTAACATTCATATAAACTACTACAGTAACCTTAATATAAACTACTACAGTAACATTCATATAAACTACTACAGTAACATTCATATAAACTACTACAGTAACCTTAATATAAACTACTACAGTAACATTCATATAAACTACTACAGTAACATTCATATAAACTACTACAGTAACATTCATATAAACTACTACAGTAACCTTAATATAAACTACTACAGTAACCGTAAGGGAAATGTACTTTCTGTCAACATCATATGTTTATTTATGTATCTGTTTACCTGTTTACCTTCCCTCAGTAGAAGCATGTGGGACATTCACAATATATGTTCTCCTCTCCCTGAAAAGAGACCCTATGGCCCATGCAGGCAAACTGGGATGGTGAGAATGGTTTGTGGGTAGAGTCAGTGTAGTATGTGTGAGTGTGTGGGTAGAGTCAGTGTAGTATGTGTTAGTGTGTGGGTAGAGTCAGTGTAGTATGTGTTAGTGTGTGGGTAGAGTCAGTGTTGTACTGTATGTGTGAGTATGTAGGTAGAGTCAGTGTAGTATGTGTTAGTGTGTGGTTAGAGTCAGTGTAGTATGTGTTAGTGTGTGGGTAGAGTCAGTGTAGTATGTGTTACTGTGTGGGTAGAGTCAGTGTAGTATGTGTTAGTGTGTGGATAGAGTCAGTGTAGTATGTGTTAGTGTGTGGGTAGAGTCAGTGTAGTATGTGTGAGTGTGTGGTTAGAGTCAGTGTAGTATGTGTTAGTGTGTGGGTAGAGTCAGTGTAGTATGTGTTAGTGTGTGGGTAGAGTCAGTGTAGTATGTGTTAGTGTGTGGGTAGAGTCAGTGTAGTATGTGTTAGTGTGTGGGTAGAGTCAGTGTAGTATGTGTGAGTGTGTGGTTAGAGTCAGTGTAGTATGTGTTAGTGTGTGGGTAGAGTCAGTGTAGTATGTGTTAGTGTGTGGGTAGAGTCAGTGTAGTATGTGTTAGTGTGTGGGTAGAGTCAGTGTAGTATGTGTTAGTGTGTGGGTAGAGTCAGTGTAGTATGTGTTAGTGTGTGGGTAGAGTCAGTGTAGTATGTGTTAGTGTGTGGGTAGAGTCAGTGTAGAATGTGTTAGTGTGTGGGTAGAGTCAGTGTAGTATGTGTTAGTGTGTGGGTAGAGTCAGTGTAGTATGTGTTAGTGTGTGGGTAGAGTCAGTGTTGTACTGTATGTGTGAGTATGTAGGTAGAGTCAGTGTAGTATGTGTTAGTGTGTGGTTAGAGTCAGTGTAGTATGTGTTAGTGTGTGGGTAGAGTCAGTGTAGTATGTGTTACTGTGTGGGTAGAGTCAGTGTAGTATGTGTTAGTGTGTGGGTAGAGTCAGTGTAGTATGTGTTAGTGTGTGGGTAGAGTCAGTGTAGTATGTGTGAGTGTGTGGTTAGAGTCAGTGTAGTATGTGTTAGTGTGTGGGTAGAGTCAGTGTAGTATGTGTTAGTGTGTGGGTAGAGTCAGTGTAGTATGTGTTAGTGTGTGGGTAGAGTCAGTGTAGTATGTGTTAGTGTGTGGGTAGAGTCAGTGTAGTATGTGTGAGTGTGTGGTTAGAGTCAGTGTAGTATGTGTTAGTGTGTGGGTAGAGTCAGTGTAGTATGTGTTAGTGTGTGGGTAGAGTCAGTGTAGTATGTGTTAGTGTGTGGGTAGAGTCAGTGTAGTATGTGTTAGTGTGTGGGTAGAGTCAGTGTAGTATGTGTTAGTGTGTGGGTAGAGTCAGTGTAGTATGTGTTAGTGTGTGGGTAGAGTCAGTGTAGTATGTGTTATTGTGTGGGTAGAGTCAGTGTAGTATGTGTTAGTGTGTGGGTAGAGTCAGTGTAGTATGTGTTCGTGTGTGGGTAGAGTCAGTGTAGTATGTGTTAGTGTGTGGGTAGAGTCAGTGTAGTATGTGTTAGTGTGTGGGTAGAGTCAGTGTAGTATGTGTTAGTGTGAGTATGTAGGTAGAGTCAGTGTAGTATGTGTTAGTGTGTGGGTAGAGTCAGTGTAGTATGTGTTAGTGTGTGGGTAGAGTCAGTGTAGTATGTGTTAGTGTGTGGGTAGAGTCAGTGTAGTATGTGTTAGTGTGTGGGTAGAGTCAGTGTAGTATGTGTTAGTGTGTGGGTAGAGTCAGTGTAGTATGTGTTAGTGTGTGGGTAGAGTCAGTGCTGTACTGTATGTGTGAGTATGTAGGTAGAGTCAGTGTAGTATGTGTTAGTGTGTGGTTAGAGTCAGTGTAGTATGTGTTAGTGTGTGGGTAGAGTCAGTGTAGTATGTGTTAGTGTGTGGGTAGAGTCAGTGTAGTATGTGTTAGTGTGTGGGTAGAGTCAGTGTAGTATGTGTTAGTGTGTGGGTAGAGTCAGTGTAGTATGTGTTAGTGTGTGGGTAGAGTCAGTGTAGTATGTGTTAGTGTGTGGGTAGAGTCAGTGTAGTATGTGTGAGTGTGTGGTTAGAGTCAGTGTAGTATGTGTTAGTGTGTGGGTAGAGTCAGTGTAGTATGTGTTAGTGTGTGGGTAGAGTCAGTGTAGTATGTGTTAGTGTGTGGGTAGAGTCAGTGTAGTATGTGTTAGTGTGTGGGTAGAGTCAGTGTAGTATGTGTTAGTGTGTGGGTAGAGTCAGTGTAGTATGTGTTAGTGTGTGGGTAGAGTCAGTGTAGTATGTGTTAGTGTGTGGGTAGAGTCAGTGTAGTATGTGTTAGTGTGTGGGTAGAGTCAGTGTAGTATGTGTTAGTGTGTGGGTAGAGTCAGTGTAGTATGTGTTAGTGTGTGGGTAGAGTCAGTGTAGTATGTGTTCGTGTGTGGGTAGAGTCAGTGTAGTATGTGTTAGTGTGTGGGTAGAGTCAGTTTTTCCTAGTTAAATAAAGGTTAAATAAAAAGTGCAAGAGAGTCATAAAAAATAAAAAAAGGGGGCAATTGTAAATAGTAAATAGTCCGGGTAACCGTTTGATTAGCTGTTCAGCAGTCTTATGGCTTGGGGGTAGAAGCTGTTCAGAAGCCTTTTGGTCCCAGATTACAGTACCGCTTAGCGTGCGGTAGCAGAGAGAACAGTCTATAACTTAGGAGGTTGGAGTTTTTTACAATTTTTATGTCCTTCCTCTGACACCGCCTGGTGTAGAGGTTCAGGATGGCAGGAAGCTTGGCCCCAGTGATGTACTGGGCCGTACCACTACCCTCTGTAGTGCCTTGCGGTCGGATGCCAAGCAGTTGCCATACCAGGTGGTGATGTAGCCAGTCAAGATGCTCTCGATGGTTCAGCTGTATAACTTAAGGATTTGAGGACCCATGCCAAATTTGTTCAGCCTCTTCAGGGGGAAAAGGCTTTATCGTGCCCTCTTCCCGACTGTGTTGATGTGTTTGGACCATGACAGATCCTTAGTGATGTGGACACCGATGAACTTGAAGCTCTCGACCCACTCCACTACGGCCCCGTTGATGAGAATGGGGGCGTGTTCGGCCCTCTGTTTACTGTAGTACATGATCAGCACCTTTATACAGAGAGTTCACTCCACCCACCATCTGTCCACGAAGTCAAGACTTCAATAAAAAATATATTGTGTTATTTGCTACGTGAGGCTTATTTGATCAAATAAAAGTTTGTTAATGGTTAGGTTGTTTCGAATGCACTGATATAAGTGGACACGTGGCATTTCGGCATCTTTGAAAAAAACTACAAGTTATGCCTGTTGTTCACACGGTTATCTGCCCTCTCATTGGCTAGAATGGTCCCACCTGATCTCGCCTCCTACCGCCTGCCTTCCATCTTTGAGGATAGTCAATCGACAATCTTGTCACTATCATAGAAGAAAAAATATATACTGCATATATACACTACCGTTCAAAAGTTTGGGGTCACTTAGAAATGTCCTTGTTTTCCATGAAAACATACATGACATGAGTTGCAAAATGAATAGGAAATGTAGTCAAGACGTTGACAAGGTTATAAATAATGATTTTTAATCGAGAAAATAATTGTGTCCTTCAATCCAATGGGGCCTAGGATTGAGCCTTGGGGTACACCCTTGGTGACAGGCAGTGGCTGAGACAGCAGATTTTCTGACTTTATACACTGCACTCTTTGAGAGAGCTATACAGTAGCAGTCAAAAGTTAAGACACACCTACTCATTCAAGGGTTTTCTTTATTTTTACTATTTTCTACATTGTAGAATAATAGTGAAGACATCAAAACTATGAAATAACACATATGGAATCATGTAGTAACCAAAAAAGTGTTAAACAAATCAAAATCTATTTTATATTCTTCGAAGTAGCCACCCTTTGCCTTGAGCTTTGCACACTCTTGGCATTCTCTTAACCAGATTCACCTGAAATGCGTTTCCAAACGCATTTCCCAAATATGCTGCTTTTCCTTCACTCTTCGGTCCGACTCATCCCAAACCATCTCAATTTGGTTGAGTTCGGGGATTGTGGAGGCCAGGTCATCTGATGCAGCACTCCATCACTCTCCTTCTTGGTCAAATAGCCCTTACACAGCCTGGAGGTGTGTTGGGTCATTGTCCTGTTGAAAAACAAATTATAGTCCCACTAAGCCCAAACCAGATGGGATGGCGTATCGCTGCAGAATGCTGTGGTAGCCACAGACAGACAGACAGACAGACAGACAGACAGACAGACAGACAGACAGACAGACAGACAGACAGACAGACAGACAGACAGACAGACAGACAGATGTGCGTATGATATAAGTGAGGGTAATAATAGTTTACTTAATATACAGTCTGGTTAAATGTACAGGTAAGTGAATATTTGCATGGTTAAATTAACTGTACAGGTAAATGACAGGAAGAGATACTTAAATAGCTGAATGTGTGTATGATATAATTTAGGGTAATAATAATAATTCCCTTAAAATACAGTCCTTAGTGCGCAGGTTTAATTACAGACAAATGCACGTATTGCACATTCGATATACAAAAATCATTTTTTTATTAAAGATACTACTGACAGGATACTAATATGCATTCCTGAGTGAATGACTACATAAGTTCAGTCTAAGAATTACTTACAATATTGCACGATACACTGATATGATATAACAACTGTACATAAATATGTACATACAGTCCTGAATGAATGAGCGATTGCAGACCAGAGAGTTACTAACGGATGGATGAATGCCTAATTGTTAAACTAGGTCCTAACACCCCAACAGTTCCAGGTCTATGTTGTCGACGGCACGGCACCCCGGTGAGGCATTAAATAGTCTAATAGCCGCCGGCAGGAAGGACCTCCTGTAGCGCTCTCTGGCACACCGTGGTGGGATCAGTCTGTGACTGAAGGTGCTCCTCTGCATCATAACCATGGCATGCAGAGGGTGGGTGACGTTGTCCGTGATGGCCAGCAGTTTGGCCAGGATCCTTCTCTCTGGTTAATCCCCAGAACAGAGCTAGCCTTCCTGATCAGCTAGCCTTCCTGATCAGCTAGCCTTCCTGATCAGCTAGCCTTCCTGATCATGCTGGTTAAGTGTGCCTTGAATTCTGAATACATCACAGAGAGTGTCACCAGCAAAGCACCCCCACACCATAACACCTCCTCCTCCATGCCTCCAAAGGACAGATTTCCACCGGTCTAATGTCCATTGCTCGTGTTTCTTGGCCAGTTTCCACCATGTGTTGAAGAGTTTCAACCATGTGTTGAACAGTTTCCACCATGCGTTCAATAGTTTCCACCATGTTTTAAAAAGTTTCCACCATGTGTTGAACAGTTTCCACCATGTGTTCAAGAGTTTACCATGTGTTGAACAGTTTCCACCATGGGTTGAACAGTTTCCACCATGTGTTGAACAGTTTCCACCATGTGTTGAAGAGTTTCAACCATGTGTTGAAGAGTTTCCACCATGTGTTAAAAAGTTTCCAACATGTGTTGAACAGTTTCCCACCATGTGTTGAACAGTTTTCACCATGTGTTGAAAAGTTTCCACCATGTGTTGAACAGTTTCCACCATGTGTTGAACAGTTTCCACCATGTGTTGAAGAGTTTCAACCATGTGTTGAACAGTTTCCACCATGTGTTCAAGAGTTTCCACCATGTGTTGAAAAGTTTCCACCATGTGTTGAACAGTTTCCACCATGTGTTGAACATTTTCCACCATGTGTTGAACAGTTTTCACCAGGTGTTGAAAAGTAATGTTTTGGTCTTTTGTCTTTCTCAGGAAGGGAAGAAGAAGTTTGACAAGGAGACTGAGAAGTACTACACCGTTCTAGAGAAGCACCTGGCCTTGTCCTCCCGGAAGAAAGATACATTCTTACAAGAGGTAAGACAAAACAACAAGTTCCTAACTGTCAGCCAACTTCATACTTTCCATGTTATATCTGCTTCAAGCAACTGGACAGGCCTTTGTGATTAATGAATGACTGTGTACTAAATGGGCCCTAGTTAAAAGTAGTGCACTATATAAGCAATGTAGCTTATCTAAGGTCAACTGGACTATGTCAGTGCCAACCCTGTTGTTTATCCTGTACCTTCACAGACACACACGGAAAGTTACTATCTAAACCGGATGATGTAACCATTAACCCTTTCTCAAATAGTCTCCACAGTACACACACACACGCATGCAAACACACGCACACACATCCACACGCATGCATAGGGACACACACACACACACACACATTTACACACTTACACACACACACACTTAAACACTCCCACATTGAATGGCGCTGGAGGAGATGCTGTTTTACGGCCCCTAACCAATTTTGCTATTGTGTGCGTTTTTCTGCGTTATTTGTAACTTATTTTGTACATAATGTTTCTGCCACCGTCTCTTATGGCCGAAAGAGCTTCTGGATATCAGGACAGCGATTACTCACCTCGTATTGGACAAATATTTTTTCTTTAACGAATCAGACACAAAGGATGTACAGACACCCATCAGTCCTATTAGCCAACGTACAATCATGGAATAAAACATTAGACAAACTACGACCACAGATATCCTTCCAACGGGACAAAACTGTAGTATCTTACGTTACACAGAGTCATGGCTGAACGACAACATGGACACCATTCAGCTGGAGGGATTTACGCTGCACCGGCTAGATAGAACAGCAGACTCCCTCGACCTCCATTTGGCAAATCTGACCAGAATTCTATCCTGCTGATTCCTGTTTACAAGCAACAATTAAAGCAGGAAGTACCAGTGACTCGGTCAATAAAGAAGTGGTCAGATGAAGCAGATGCGAAGCTACAGGACTGTTTTGCTGCACAGACTGGAATATGTTCCGGGATTCTTCGGATGGCATTGAGGAGTACACCACATCAGTCACTGGCTTCATCAATATGTGCATCGATGACGTCATCCCCACCTATACGTACATAACCCAACCAGAAGCCATGGATTACAGGCAACATCCGCACTGAGCTAAAGGGTAGAGCTGCCTCTTTCAAGGAGCGGGACTCTAACCCAGACGCTTATAAGAAATCCCGCTATGCCCTCCGATGAACCATCAAACAGGCAAAGCGTCTATTCAGGACTAAGATTGAATCGTACTACACCGGCTCCGACGCTCGTCGGATGTCGCAGGGTTGCAAACTATTACAGACTGCAAAGGGAAGCACAGCCGCGAGCTGCCCAGTGACACAAGCCTACCAGACGAGCTAAGTTACTTCTATGCTGGCTTTGAGGCAAGCAACACTGAAGCATGCATGAGAGCATCAGCTTTTCTGGAAAACTGTGATCACGCTCTCCGTAGCCGATGTGAGTAAGACCTTTAAACAGGCGGATTACCAGGATGTGTACTCCGAGCATGCGCTGACCAAATGGTACGTGTCTTCACTGACATTTTCAACCTGTCCCTGACTGAATTTGTAATACAACATGTTTCAAGCAGACCACCATAGTCCCTGTGCCCAAGAACACTAAGGTAATCTGTCTAAATGAAGTGCTTTGAAAGTCTGGTCATGGCTCACATTAACACCATTATCCCAGAAGCCCTAGACTCACTCCAATTTGCATACCACACCAACAGATCCATAGATGATGAAATCTCTATTGCACTCCACACTGCCCTTTCCCACCTGGACAAAAGGAACACCTACATGAGAATGCTATTCATTGACTACAGCTAAGCGTTCAACACCATAGTGCCCTCAAAGCTCATCACTAAGCTAAGGATCCTGGGAATAAATATATCCCTGTGCAACTGGATCCTGGACTTCCTGACGGGCCGCCCCCAGGTGGTAAGGGTAGGTAACAACACATCTGCCACGCTGATCCTCAACACGGGGGCCCCTCAAGGGTGCGTGCTCAGTCCCCTCCTGTACTCCCTGTTCACCCACGACTGCATAGCCAGGCACGACTCCAACACCATCATTAAGTTTGCCGGCGACACAACAGCGGTAGGCCTGATCACCGACAACGATGAGACAGCCTATAGGGAGGAGGTCAGAGACCTGGCCGTGTGGTGCCAGGACAACAACCTCTACCTCAATGTGATCAAGACAAAGGAGATGATCATGGACTACAGGAAAAGGAGGACAGAGCACGCCCCCATTCTCATCGACGGGGCTGCAGTGGAGCGGGTTGAGAGCTTCAAGTTCCTTGGTGTACACATCACCAAAAAACAATCATGTTCCAAACACACCAAGACAGTTGTGAAGAGGTCACGACAAAGCCTATTCACCCTCAGGACACCATCGAGAGCATCCTGACTGGTTGCATCACTGCCTTGTATGACTGCCTCGGCCTCTGACCGCAAGGCACTACAGAGGGTAGTGCGCACGGCGCAGTACATCACTGGGGCCAGTCCTGCCATCCAGGACCTCTATACCAGGCGGTGTCAGAGGAAGGCCCTAAAAATTGTCAAAGATTCCAGACACTCTAGTCATAGACTGTTCTCACTGCTACTGCACAGCAAGCAGTACCGGAGTCCCAAGTCTAGGTCCGAAAGGCTTCTGAACAGCTTCTACCCACAAGCCATACGACTGCCCGGACTATTTGCATTGGGATTTAAAATGTGATTTGATTTGATTTGACTTACACGCACACTACCTCTCCCTTTGTCCTGAAGTTAACCCTTTGTTTTGTTAACCTCCAGGCAGACACACAGATTGACAAAGAGAGACAGGTCTTCTATGATGCCTCCCTGGAGTATGTCTTCAAAATCCAGGAGGTCCAAGAAAAGAAGAAGTTTGAATTTGTGGAACCGGTAAGTAACGTGTTCGTGATAGATAGATAGATAGATAGATAGATAGATAGATAGATAGATAGATAGATAGATATATAGATAGATAGATAGATAGATAGATAGATAGATAGATAGATAGATAGATAGATAGATAGATAGATAGATAGATAGATAGATAGATAGATAGATAGATAGATAGATAGATAGATAGATAGATAGATAGATAGATAGATACTTTATTGATCCCCGAGAAAAAACACATGACAGGTGTAAAATTAATTTTAATGTTCTTGTCTCTCCCTCTCAGCTGCTGGCCTTCCTGCAGGGTCTGTTCACATTCTACCACGAAGGATACGAGCTCGCGCACGAGTTTGAACCTTACAAACAACAGCTCCAGTTCAACCTGCAGAACGTAAGTAGCCTGGTCTCAGATCAGACCTGTAATCTTTACTAAGTAGCTTGGTTCCAGATCAGACCTGTGTATCCTGGTCTCAGATCAGAATTGAAGTCTTTACTAAGTAGCTTGGTTCCAGATCAGACCTGTGTATCCTGGTCTCAGATCAGAATTGAAGTCTTTACTAAGTAGCTTGGTTCCAGATCAGACCTGTGTATCCTGGTCTCAGATCAGAATTGAAGTCTTTACTAAGTAGCCTGGTTCCAGATCAGACCTGTAATCTTTGCTACGTATCCTGGTCCCAGATCAGACCTGTGTATCCTGGTCCCAGATCAGACCTGTAATCTTTACTACGTATCCTGGTCCCAGATCAGACCTGTGTATCCTGGTCCCAGATCAGACCTGTAATCTTTACTACGTATCCTGGTCCCAGATCAGACCTGTGTATCCTGGTCCCAGATCAGATCAGTAGTCTTTACAACGTATCCTGGTCCCAGATCAGACCTGTGTATCCTGGTCCCAGATCAGACCTGTAATCTTTACTACGTATCCTGGTCCCAGATCAGACCTGTGTATCCTGGTCCCAGATCAGACCTGTAATCTTTACTACGTATCCTGGTCCCAGATCAGACCTGTGTATCCTGGTCCCAGATCAGACCTGTGTATCCTGGTCCCAGATCAGACCTGTGTATCCGGGTCCCAGGTCCTCTTCCATTACTCAAATTTTGCCGCCTCTGGTCCCCAATTTCTCTCTGACCCTGAAGTGTGCCCACTCTGTTACACCAGGCCGCCAACAGGCACAGGGCACTGAGCGCATTAACAAGGCTCTGCTGCCCCCAGGGTGCATACCCTGTTACCCTCACTCCCTGGGTTAGCAGACACAATTACACACACACACACACACACACACAGGGTAGTACCAAGGCTCAGCTGGCCCCAGTGTGCCCCCTCAGTAGCCGTCTCTATGGGCTAGCAGACAGACTGAGGCTGACAGACATTGGACAGAGACCAATGCGGCTCTATAGGGAATAGGGTGCCATTTTGGAAGCACACAGTGTGTCATGTTGACTTGCTCAGTGAAACATGTAGACATCTTCCACTGGGCTTTTCTTCATCTGGCACCATGGAGTATCGTTTTAGGTCAAACAACATATTTTGATATTTTTTAATGATGTATATTTTACTCAGTATATCCCACCAGAAAAATGCTTTTTATAATGTATGGTATATAGTTCTTGGTGGTATTGTATTTGATAGCTAAACAACAGCTTTAATGATCCAATCGTATGTTGCCTGTTATGATGCAAGCTCTCTCTTTTGACACATGGAAGCTGGTTTTGGTCTGTGTGTGTGTGTGTGTGTGTGTGTGTGTGTGTGTGTGTGTGTGTGTGTGTGTGTGTGTGTGTGTGTGTGTGTGTGTGTGTGTGTGTGTGTGTGTGTGTGTGTGTGTGTGTGTGTGTGTGGTGTGTGTGCGTGTGCGTGTGGTGTGTGTGTGTTTGGTGTGTGTGCGCGTGCGTGCGGGTGTGTGTGTGTGTGTGTGTGTGTGTACATACAGACGAGGAACAACTTTGTGAGTACGAAGCAAGAGGTAGAGAGACTGATGAAGAGAATCAGATCAGCTGATCAGGACTACAAACCTCCAGGACAGTGGACCATGGAGGGCTTCCTCTACGTCCAGGAGAAACGTGAGTCTAACCTCCAACTCCTTATCCCAGACCCATAAAACCCTAGACAGTGGACCATGGAGGGCTTCCTCTACGTCCAGGAGAAACGTGAGTCTAACCTCCAACTCCTTATCCCAGACCTATAAAACCCTAGACAGTGGACCATGGAGGGCTTCCTCTAAGTTCCACTAACACAGATTTATAAGTACTTTTTGTCAAACTCATCTGACTATGTTGGCTAAAGAACATACAGATCTGGGTTGAGCAGTCTATATTGGGTTGTATACCTGTCACCAAAACAACACATCACCAAAACAACACCATTTCTGCCTTTCTCTCTGAAGAAACCATCTTCTCCTAGTCCACATAACCTTACTCTGAGAACATAACTGTTAACTATGAAAACATAACTCTTACTCTGAGAACATAACTGTTAACTATGAAAACATAACCTTACTCTGAGAACATAACTGTTAACTATGAAAACATAACTCTTACTCTGAGAACATAACTGTTAACTATGAAAACATAACCTTACACTGAGAACATAACTGTTAACTATGAAAACATAACCTTACTCTGAGAACATAACTGTTAACTATGAAAACATAACCTTACTCTGAGAACATAACTGTTAACTATGAAAACATAACCTTACTCTGAGAACATAACTGTTAACTATGAAAACATAACTCTAACTCTGAGAACATAACTCTAACTGAGAACATAACTCTAACTCTGAGAACATAACTGTTAACTATGAAAACATAACTCTTACTCTGAGAACATAACTGTTAACTATGAAAACATAACCTTACTCTGAGAACATAACTGTTAACTATGAAAACATAACTCTTACTCTGAGAACATAACTGTTAACTATGAAAACATAACCTTACACTGAGAACATAACTGTTAACTATGAAAACATAACTCTAACTCTGAGAACATAACTCTAACTGAGAACATAACTCTAACTCTGAGAACATAACTCTATCTCTGAGAACATAAATCTGACTCTGAGAACATAACTCTAACTCTGAGAACATAACTCTATCTCTGAGAACATAACTCTATCTCTGAGAACATAACTCTATCTCTGAGAACATAACTCTTAACTCTGAGAACATAACTCTATCTCTGAGAACATAACTCTTAACTCTGAGAACATAACTCTATCTCTGAGAACATAACTCTAACTCTGAGAACATAAATCTGACTCTGAGAACATAACTCTAACTCTGAGAACATAACTCTATCTCTGAGAACATAACTCTATCTCTGAGAACATAACTCTAACTCTGAGAACATAACTCTATCTCTGAGAACATAACTCTTAACTCTGAGAACATAACTCTATCTCTGAGAACATAACTCTTAACTCTGAGAACATAACTCTATCTCTGAGAACATAACTCTATCTCTGAGAACATAACTCTAACTCTGAGAACATAACTCTATCTCTGAGAACATAACTCTATCTCTGAGAACATAACTCTTAACTCTGAGAACATAACTCTATCTCTGAGAACATAACTCTTAACTCTGAGAACATAACTCTATCTCTGAGAACATAACTCTAACTCTGAGAACATAAATCTAACTCTGAGAACATAACTCTAACTCTGAGAACATAACTCTAACTCTGAGAACATAACTCTATCTCTGAGAACATAACTCTATCTCTGAGAACATAACTCTAACTCTGAGAACATAACTCTTAACTCTGAGAACATAACTCTATCTCTGAGAACATAACTCTTAACTCTGAGAACATAACTCTATCTCTGAGAACATAACTCTATCTCTGAGAACATAACTCTATCTCTGAGAACATAACTCTATCTCTGAGAACATAACTCTAACTCTGAGAACATAACTCTAACTCATTCTGTTTCCTGATCCAGCTTTGATGTGCTCTCAAACTGGAACTGGAGGAAATACCCAGAATACTAGAAACGTTATCTCATATGATAAACAACAACAACAACAACAACATGTTTTATCTTACTTAATTAGGAATTTAGTTTCTGAAGTCCTTCCAGAACATTGTGGTTTCAGGAAGCAATCATGGCATAGCTTGGCTGTTGTTGTCTCAGTCCCAAATTGTAGCCTGCTCCCTACGTAGTGCACTACTTTGGACCAGAGCCCTACAGGCCCTGGTCAAAAGTAGTACATATATAAGGAATAGGGTACCTTTTTGGAAGTATTTGTTGTTCTTTCATGGCCAATCATGGCTTTGTTGTTCCTTCTCTCTGTTTCAGGGCCGCTGGGATGCACGTGGACGCGACACTACTGTACGTATGAGAAGGTCAGCAAAATCTTCACCATGACCAACTTTGAAACCAAATCAGCTGGAAAACAGGTAGTGTATACTGTAATACACAGGCTTCTAGTGGACAGTGATAAACATTATATTATTAGTGACCAGAGTGTTTCCTGACCAGGAAATACTCTTGGCCTTAGTTCTATGCTATGAACTAGAGCTGACCAGGAAATACTCTGGGCTCTAGTTATAGACTATACACTAAACCTGACAGGAAATACTCTGGTCCCTAGTTATAGACTATACACTAGACCTGACAGGAAATACTCTGGTCCCTAGTTATAGACTATACACTAAACCTGACAGGAAATACTCTGGTCCCTAGTTATAGACTATACACTAGACCTGACAGGAAATACTCTGGTCCCTAGTTATAGACTATACACTAGACCTGACAGGAAATACTCTGGTCCCTAGTTATAGACTATACACTAGACCTGACAGGAAATACTCTGGTCCCTAGTTATAGACTATACACTAGACCTGACAGGAAATACTGGTCTTCTCAGGAAAAGGACCCTATAAATGGTTTCCTCTGTTGGAATTCCATTTTGAACCCATAAGGTATCTGTGTTGTGTTCTAGACCAGTCTATTCATGAGTCCCTCTGTTGTGTTCTAGACCAGTCTATTCATGAGTCCCTCTGTTGTGTTCTGTTGTGTTCTAGAATGGTCTGGTGGTGAGTCCATCTGAGATGTTCAAGCTGAAGTCTTGTATCCGGAGAAAGACTGACTCCATCGACAAGCGCTTCTGCTTCGACATCGAAGTGGTGGAGAGGTCTGTCATCATTATTCATATCAGTATTTGTATGAATCATCTAATTATTACTAAAATGCACTCCTATTTACCAGCTGGTCCCTGTAAATATGGTATGGCTATGTCATCTTAACAGTAGTCAATGACTCTAGTCAACTTCGCTGACTAACCATGTACAGTATTGTATAACACCACCACAACAGTCAAAGAAGTTTGGCTTATGCATATAAAGATCTGTGATCCAGCCAGCTCCTATACGTGTCACTGAAAACATGAACATATCAGAAACTAGATTACAGCAAACAGTAATAGTAAAGGGAATCATAGACACTTGAATGTGAGCAAATGAAGAGGCCATGATCAACCTTCGGATTACAGTATCAGACCCAGTTGTTGTTGTAGGGATTGTTGTCATCAGACTAGTTGATGGTTCCACTGAAGTCACTTGGGACTGATTGCAACTTTATGGGGTTTCAAAAGACAGATGCCATATGAGGATAACAAGTGCATCTACCTCTTGATTAGCTGTTTAAACTCCCTGTTTAAACCTGATTGGCTGTTTAAACTCCCTGTTTAAACCTGATTGGCTGTTTTTACCTAATTTTGGTGTGTTGATACAGTATGTTTAGATGTTTTCAGCTCTGTCTATTCGTGTCCTGCATTTTGTTTAAGCGTCCTGTTTTACTAAATATGCTAGCTAGTAAGCAGTCTAAATATGCTAGCTAGTAAGCAGTCTAAATATACTAGCTAGTAAGCAGTCTAAATATGCTAGCTAGTAAGCAGTCTAAATATGCTAGCTAGTAAGCAGTCTAAATATGCTAGCTAGTAAGCAGTCTAAATATACTAGCTAGTAAGCAGTCTAAATATGCTAGCTAGTAAGCAGTCTAAATATGCTAGCTAGTAAGCAGTCTAAATATGCTAGCTAGTAAGCAGTCTAAATATACTAGCTAGTAAGCAGTCTAAATATGCTAGCTAGTAAGCAGTCTAAATATGCTAGCTAGTAAGCAGTCTAAATATGCTAGCTAGTAAGCAGTCTAAATATGCTAGCTAGTAAGCAGTCTAAATATGCTAGCTAGTAAGCAGTCTAAATATGCTAGCTAGTAAGCAGTCTAAATATGCTAGCTAGTAAGCAGTCTAAATATGCTAGCTAGTAAGCAGTCTAAATATGCTAGCTAGTAAGCAGTCTAAATATGCTAGCTAGTAAGCAGTCTAAATATGCTAGCTAGTAAGCAGTCTAAATATGCTAGCTAGTAAGCAGTCTTTTATACATTTAGTTTTCTATTATTTGTACCCATTTCCTCTTTTCTCTCTGTGTTTGTTCGTGTTGATGTAGAACTGACATCTGTCATGGAACTCTTTTCAGACCGCTTCAGTTAAGGTTCTGTAAAGTCCGGTATGTGACCAGTGACGTTACTATACTGTTACTATACTGTTACTATACTGCCCTCTCGCTCTCTCTCTGTTACTATACTGTTACTATACTGCCCTCTCTCTCTCTCTCTCTCTCTCTCTCTCTCTCTCTCTCTCTCTCTCTCTCTCTCTCTCTCTCTCTCTCTCTCTCTCTCTCTCTCTCTCTCTCTCTCTCTCTCTCTCTCTCTCTCTCTCTCTCTCTCTCTCTCTCTCTCTCTCTCTCTCTATCAGAGCAGTAAGCATGTTGCTGCATGTGTTCAAGGCTGATAGTCATCCCCATTAATTCACTCACTGAATCCATCAAACTTTACAACTTCAAATTAGCTTTTTTTGTCTCCTTCCTTTCCACCCAATCATACTTCACCAAACACAATCACCGAATCAGACTTCACCAATCACAATCACCGAATAAGGGAGAGCGTGACGCAAAATAATACTCCACTTGAATAATTTCTTCTCATCTACAATTACAAGAATCATTTATCGATTTCAATAATATTATTCTGACTTGGACTTAATTCTTCAACTTGATTCCAATTGTACAATTTTCAGATTTCAGATACCCTTAATGCATGGTGGGAACATTGTTTATTAATAGGACTTGACTAGTACAGTAAGTTTGACTAGTACAATAAAAAGGGCAGGGAGAGGCAGTGGGGCAGACAGAGATTCAGATGCAGATTTAACGGCTGCAAATCAAACCGATCCTGGAGAACAAGAAGAAAAATAAATTGATCAAGTTTAATTCATGAGATGATGGCATCAGCACATTCAGGCCTCGCTCGGCTGGGTCGGTGTGTTTCAGAACGGAGAGGGAGGGTGCAGCAGCAGATAACCACCAGACCTGGATTCAAATGCTATTTGAAATCTTTCAAATAATTTCAGCTTTTGTTCTAGCCTGCCCAGGGTGCCAGATGGGCAGGTATACAGTTTTGGGAATATTCTATAAGTCCATCCATTAGTTTGATTAATACAGGCAAATTAAAAATAAATAAAAAATCCACTATTTTTAATGATTTCAAAGAGTATTTGAACCCAGGTCTAATGAGGGAAGCTTTCTTAACCTCCAATCCGAGCGCTGCTGAACTGAGCTGAGCATGGACAATAACTCCTGTTTAACTGGCTGGGTAGCTAACTATTTTATCACCTCAAGGTGCTTGTTCTAACCACAAGGGCAACATGGAGCCACCATCCCAGTTACCTTCCTGTATGGTGTATATTTGAGGACATCCTTATCCTCAAGCCTCATCCTGGGATACGGTGGAGTTGTCTCTGATCTTGGGTCATTCTTTTTCATTTTCCCCACTAATGGTTAAGGTTAGTGTTGGGGAGGGGAAGCTGATCCTAGATCTGTACCTAGGGGAAACTTTACCCAGGAGCCCTCACACCAGAGTGAGGCATGAGGCTTGCAACTGAGGTGGTCCTAAAATGGACACTGTATTTTCATCTCCAGCTCATCCATTTATCATCACTACATAACACTTGCTGTCTGTGTGTTCTCAGCACAGCAGAATCAGGCCACCCCATTCCAACTCTGCATGTTTAATAGCAGCACAGCAGAATCAGGCCACCCCATTCCAACTCTGCATGTTTAATAGCAGCACAGCAGAATCAGGCCACCCCATTCCAACTCTGCATGTTTAATAGCAGCACAGCAGAATCAGGCCACCCCATTCCAACTCTGCATGTTTAATAGCAGCACAGCAGAATCAGGCCACCCCATTCCAACTCTGCATGTTTAATAGCAGCACAGCAGAATCAGGCCACCCCATTCCAACTCTGCATGTTTAATAGCAGCACAGCAGAATCAGGCCACCCCATTCCAACTCTTCATGTTTAATAGCAGCACAGCAGAATCAGGCCACCCCATTCCAACTCTGCATGTTTAATAGCAGCACAGCAGAATCAGGCCACCCCATTCCAACTCTTCATGTTTAATAGCAGAACAGCAGAATCAGGCCACCCCGTTCCAACTCTGCATGTTTAATAGCAGAACAGCAGAATCAGGCCACCCCATTCCAACTCTTCATGTTTAATAGCAGAACAGCAGAATCAGGCCACCCCGTTCCAACTCTGCATGTTTAATAGCAGAACAGCAGCAGCAGCAACGTCTAGCTACATGGCTTTCAGCTAGTGCTGACTCTTACTACTAGCCGTTGGGGGGTAATGTTGGGAATGCACCAATGTATGAGTACATGTTAACATTTATTTACTTAAAAATATATATATATATATTTAACCTTTATTTAACTAGGCAAGTCAGTTAAGAACAAATTCTTATTTACAATGACAGGCTACCCCGGCCTCCCCTAACCCAGACAACGCTGGGCCAATTGTGCGCCGCCCTATGGAACTCCCGATCAGTTGTGATACAGCCCGGGATTGAACCAGGGTCTGCAGTGACGCCTCTAGCACTAATATGCAGTGCCTTAGACCGCTGTGCCACTCGGGGGGCACTATTACATGGATACTATTACATTAATACTATTACATTAATAATATAACATGGATACTATTACATTCATACTATTACATTAATAATATAACATGGATACTATTACATTCATACTATTACATTAATACTATTACATTAATAATATAACATGGATACAATTACATTAATACTATTACATTAATAATATTACATGGATACAATTACATTAATACTATTACATTAATAATATTACATGGATACTATTAAATGGATACTATTACATGGATACTATTACATGGATACAATTAGATTAATACTATTACATGGATACTATTACATGGATACAATTAGATTAATACTATTACATGGATACTATTACATGGATATAATTAGATGAATACTATTACATGGATACTATTACATGTATACAATTAGATTAATACTATTACATGGATACTATTAAATGGATACAATTAGATTAATACTATTTTATGGATACTATTAAATGGATACAATTAGATTAATACTATTACATGGATACTATTAAATGGATACAATTAGATTAATACTATTACATGGATACAATTAGATTAATACTATTACATGGATACTATTACATGGATACAATTAGATTAATACTATTACATGGATACTATTACATGGATATAATTAGATGAATACTATTACATGGATACTATTACATGGATACAATTAGATTAATACTATTACATGGATACTATTAAATGGATACAATTAGATTAATACTATTTTATGGATACTATTAAATGGATACAATTAGATTAATACTATTACATGGATACTATTAAATGGATACAATTAGATTAATACTATTACATGGATACTATTACATTAATAATATTACATGGATACAATTACATTAATACTATTACATTAATAATATTACATGGATACTATTACATGGATACTATTACATTAATAATATTACATGGTTACTATTACATGTATACTATTACATGGATATTATTACGTTAATACTATTACATTAATACTTTTATATTCATACTATTACATTAATAATATTACATGGATACTATTACATGGATACTATTACATGGATGCTGTTACATGTATACTATTACAATAATAATATTACAATAATAATATTACAATAATACTATTACATGGATATTATTACATGGATATTATTACATGGATATTATTACATGGATATTATTACATGGATACTATTACATGGATATTATTACATGGATACTATTACATGGAACCGTACTGTAGGCCTATTATTAGTATGCTCATTTCAGATCATTGGGAAGGGACAGAGACATTATGCACAAAAACTGCAGATCACTTCATATTATTTAATGACGGCAGCCTGTACAGTCACTGGTTTAATTGAATGTCACAATGGTCAAAAATTGGTCTGAAATGAGCCATTAGAGGGTTTGTGTCTTTAGAGATTAGACGCAGCTGGAGACTCTAGAACCCTACAGGGAACATGCAAGGAGGCAAAAGGAACCAGATCAAGTCAAGCACTAAATGCATCTGTTTATTTGGAGTGGGAATGTAATCACTGACATCATTTAGAGAGGACACAGCACTGTGTGAAGACTGCTATTATTAAGCACAGTAGTCATATCATTGAATTCATTTGATAGGTTCTGTCTGCTGTTTAAACATAGCCTTCTACTGTATCACTATGAATGCCTCTCAAATGGCACCCTATTCCCTATGTAGTGCACTACTTTTGGTCAGACCCCTATGGGAGAGGGTGAGCCTATGGGCTCTGGTCAAAAGTAGTCCACTATATAGGGAATAGGGTGCCATTTTGGATGCAACCTTATGAACCCTGAGCATTGAGATGTGATGTGACCTGTATCCACCTGTTTCAGGAATGGCATCGTGACTCTCCAGGCTCTGTCTGAGTCCAACAGAAGGCTGTGGCTGGAGGCTATGGATGGCAAGGAGCCGGTGATTAACCTCTCTCTCTCTCTCTCTCTCTCTCTCTTCTCTTCAACTCTCTGTCTCTCTCTCTTCTCTCCCTGTCTCTCTCTCTCTCTCTTCTCTTCCTCTCTCTCTCTCTCTCTCTCTCTCTCTCTCTCTCTTCTCTTCCTCTCTCTCTCTCTCTCTCTCTCTCCCTCTCTCTTCTCTTCCTCTCTCTCTCTCTCTCTTCTCTTCCTCTCTCTCTCTCTCTCTCTCTCTCTCCCTCTCTCTTCTCTTCCTCTCTCTCTCTCTCTCTCTCTCCCCCTCTCTCTCTCCCTCTCTCTCTCTCTCTCTCTCTCTCTCTCTCTCTCTCTCCCTTTCCATCTTTCATTTTATATTGCCACTCTTGCCACTAGTACGTTCAAGCTGGCTCTGGTGTCTGGCAGGGACACAGTGAAAATATGTTTGTCTTTGGTGCCCCCTTCTGGCTGTATGAAACATAACTACTGTAGCTATAGGACAGGTGTGTCAAATTCAATTCCTGAGGGGGGAGCTGTATGTCTGCAGGTTTTCACTCCTCCCTTATACTTGATTGATCAATTAACATCATTGATTAGTTAGGATCACCCCTTACCTGTCTGTCTAGGTTGTAGCCCTTTACACTTGTACCCTTATATGGGCTGAAAATGGCAGATTTGGACACTGTACAGTAACATGCTATACAGTCATGTGAAAGAGACTGCACAAACTTGGCCTACATGGGAGGTCAGGAAGGAAGAAGCCTCTGCTCTCAAAATATAATATCAAGACACAACTGACTTTACCCAGGTGTTGTCTGGCAAAAGTCAGTTGTGTCTGATATTATTTTTTGAGAGCAGAGGCTTCTTCCTTCCTGACCTCCCATGTAGGCCAGGTTTGTGTAGATCCCTTGATGTTACCCTGGGGTTCTTAGAGACTTCTAGGAGCATCTTTCAGTCAGCTCTTGGGCTGACTTTGGTGGGACGACCTGTCCTGGGTAGTGTGGTGGGACGACCTGTCCTAGGTAGTGTGGTGGGACGACCTGTCCTAGGTAGTTTGGTGGGACGACCTGTCCTAGGTAGTTTGCCAGTGGTCTGGAATTTGTCGGACAGTGGAATGATGTACTTTGAATTGCTTGTGAATGGATTTGTAACTCCTCCCAGACTGTAACTCCTCCCAGACTGTAACTCCTCCCAGACTGTAACTCCTCCCAGACTCATGGGCCTCAATAATCTTTCTTCTGAGGGCCTCTGGTAGGTCTTTTGATCTTTGAATGATGTGTTACCACACACCCATATGGTTAAGACCAAACCAGACCAATGTTCTTATCTTTATGGAAGGCTGGACCCTCCTAAGTTTCTCTCTAATGTTTTCTAATCATTTGTACTTGTTTTGGTACCTAATTCTAGTTGTATCCATGTTATCTGATGGTAAAGGTAGGGGTGTACTAACTTTCTCCCCATAAGGAAAAGGCATTTTTGTTTATTTTAATTGCATAACATTTGCAACGTTTTTAATTTTTTTGTGTGATTTGTTAAATTGGGTAACCTTTATCTGTCAATAGTGTTGAAGTGAAAATTACATATCTATCTGTCCAAATATGTTTTTAAAAAAAAGAGAGAACTTTCCAGGGGGTGTACTTACTTTTTCACATGACTGTAAATGACGTCAGATCTCAGGCTCTGTGCTTCACAGCTCTGTAAGGGTTTTAACTGACAGCCGTTCTGAACTGGAGCACAACAATAAGATGCCCCCATCCCTCCAGCTGATTGAGGAAATGAAGAGACTGGATGTATTATGAAAGACCAAACATTGAGGATTATAATAGATACAGCGTTGATGTCATACCAACACACCAAGCGCCCAGCTGACCCAGATTGGGACAGTGACTGTCTGATGGTGGGGTGCAGGGCTGAGTTCCAAACTAAACTACTACTAGTCTGTTTGCTCTACTTCCTCACAGCTAGGAGAGCAAAAAAACACCTTATAGTTGAAGACTCTTCTTTGAGTCATAAAAGGGCATTGAAATTACTTAGGAACTGTGCACACTTGGAGAGGTGTGTGGCCACTTGGAGACATCAGTTAGACCCTTCACTCAAACCCTTGTCATTTGTTTTATCTACTCCACATTCTCCAGGAATGTTCTGATCATGTTACTGAATGTATACAGAGTACTTTCAGATTTAAGTGAAAAGTAAAAATGTTTGGATTCAGTCTTGTGTCAGGTGAACTGTTGTGTTCTCACCTAAAGTCTAATAATTTTCCCATAATCTACAAACTGTTCCCTTTCAGTTGCTACCATGGTTATGCATATGCTTTCCATATTTCCTTCTGTAAGAAAGAGTTCAATGATATCCCATCCATAAAGGACAAAGTGTCCCTCCAGGAAGTGAGTTTGACACCCTGCTTTAGGATGTGTCCTCTGTAAGATGCTGATCAAATGAGTGTAATTAACTCTGTTGATTTTCTCAAGATTTACAACCTTCCAGCCATTCTGAGTAAGAAAGAAGAGAGTAAGTATTTATCAAACACTCATATAATATACTACACAACATGTACAATATACTACACAACATGTACAATATACTACACAACACATGTACAATATACTACACAACATGTACAATATACTACACAACATGTACAATATAATACACAACATATGTACAATATACTACACAACACATGTACAATGTACTATACAACATATGTACAATATACTATACAACATATGTACAATATACTACACAACACATGTACAATATACTAAGCAACACATGTACAATATACTACACAACATGTACAATATACTACACAACATGTACAATATACTACTCAACACATGTACAATATACTACACAACACATGTACAATATACTATACAACATGTACAATATACTACACAACACATGTACAATATACTATACAACACATGTACAATATACTACACAACACAAGTACAATATACTACACAACACATGTACAATATACTAAGCAACACATGTACAATATACTACACAACACAAGTACAATATACTAGATAACACATGTACAATATACTAAGCAACACATGTACAATATACTACACAACACAAGTACAATATACTACACAACACATGTACAATATACTAAGCAACACATGTACAATATACTACACAACACATGTACAATATACTAAGCAACACAAGTACAATATACTACACAACAAATGTACAATATACTACACAACACATGTACAATATACTACACAATATGTACAATATACTACACAACACATGTACAATATACTATACAACACATGTACAATATACTACACAACACAAGTACAATATACTACACAACACATGTACAATATACTAAGCAACACATGTACAATATACTACACAACAAAAGTACAATATACTACACAACACATGTACAATATACTAAGCAACACAAGTACAATATACTACACAACAAATGTACAATATACTACACAACACATGTACAATATACTACACAATATGTACAATATACTACACAACACATGTACAATATACTACACAACACATGTGAAATATACTACACAACACATGTACAATATACTATACAACATGTACAATATACTACACAACACAAGTACAACATACTACACAACACATGTACAATATACTAAGCAACACATGTACAATATACTAAGCAACACAAGTACAATATACTACACAACACAAGTACAATATACTGCATGGCACCCTATTCTGTCTATAGTGGACTACTAACAGCCCTCTGGGCCCTTAAGTTCTGTGTAGTGAACCCAGCCAACTCTCTTTATGTCCTTGTGTTACAGCTTACCTAAACGAGGCAGGGTTTAATTTTGTGAGGAAATGTATTGACTTGGTGGAGGTACGAGGTGAGTTATCATTGCAGCCATTTTCTCTCCCTCCTCCCGGCCTTCAGCTTTCAAAATAGACCACTAAAGATAGTCTCACTGTAATCATACATGACCAAGCACGGTAACCAACACCAATTGTCATTAGGATGTGTATGTGTTTGTGTGTGTGATGTCATAGGGATCAACACTTTGGGCCTCTACAGAATAGGAGGGGTCAACTCTAAGGTCCAGAAGTTGATGACCACTGTGTTTGGTAAGTAGCCTCTGCTCTCTCTCTCTCTCTCCCTCTCTCTCTCTCTCTCTCTCTCTCTCTCTCTCCCTCTCTCTCTCCCTCTCTCTCTCTCCCTCTCTCTCTCCCTCTCTCTCTCTCTCTCTCTCTATCTCTCTCTCTCTCTCTCTCTCCCTCTCTCTCTCTCTCTCTCTCTCTCCCTCTCTCTCTCCCTCTCTCTCTCTCTCTCTCTCTCCCTCTCTCTCTCTCTCTCTCTCTCACGCTCTCTCTCTCTCCCTTTCAATTCAATTTCAATTTCAATTTAAGGGCTTTATCTAAATGGGAAACATATGTTAACATCGCCAAAGCAAGTGAAGTAGATAGTAAACAAAAGTGAAATAAACAATAAACATTAACAGTAAACATTACACTCACAGAAGTTCCAAAACAATAAAGACATTTCAAATGTCATATAATGTCTATATACAGTGTTGTAACGATGTGCAAATAGTTAAAGTACAAATGGGGAAATAAATCAACATAAATATGGGTTGTATTTACATGGTGTTTGTTCTTCACTGGTTGCCCTTTTCTTGTGACAACAGATCACACATCTTGCTGCTGTGATGAACACTGTGGTATTTCACCCAGTAGATATGGGAGTTTATCAAGATTGGGTTTGTTTTCTAATTATCTGAGAGAAATATGTCTCTAATATGGACATACATTTGGCAGGAAGTTAGGAAGTGCAGCTCAGTTTCCACCTCATTTTGTGGGCAGTGTGCACATAGCCTGTCTTCTCTTGAGAGCCAGGTCTGCCTACGGCGGCCTTTCTCAATAGCAAGGCTATGCTCACTGAGTCTGTACATAGTCAAAGCTTTCCTTAAGTTTGGGTCAGTCACAGTGGTCAGGTATTCTGACAGTGTACTCTCTGTTTAGGGCCAAGTAGCATTCTAGTTTGCTCTGTTTTTTGGTTAATTCCATGTGTCAAGTAATTCTCTTTTTGTTGTCTCATGATTTGGTTGGGTCTAATTGTGTTGTTGTCCTGGGGCTCTGTGGGGTCTGGTTGTGTTTGTGAACAGAGACCCAGGACCAGCTTGTTTAGTGGACTCTTCTCCAGGTTCATCTCTCTGTAGGTGATGGCTTTGTTATGGAAGGTTTGGGAATCGCTTCCTTTTAGGTGGTTGTAGAATGGCTCTTTTGTGGATTTTGATGTTTAGGCCGAGGTATGTATAGTTTTTTGTGTGCTCTAGGGCAACAGTGTTTTAGGGCAAGGGAATGTATCCCTCTTAATGATGGAGGAGCAGGGCAGTTGTGGGACCTGGGTGTGTTTAGTGCTGGTGGGGGGACTATCCTCGTCTGCAGGCCAGTTTGAAGAGGTGTGATCAGATTCACTCAGGATGGGGGAGTCGTCACAGAGAGAGAGCTTTTTCTATGATCCTGTAAAAGTCCTGCTGGAACTGATGAGGATGGTCTTCACCATTACAGTCCCAGACTTGTACACGTTGACAGAGGTTGTTTCAATTTCCTTAATGTCTAGTATTCTGAGTTTTCAATCCCCTCTCTCTTGACATTGGGGTAGTGTTCTCTTACAGCACTGTGCCATGCCAGGGGATGGTCTGTGTGGAAAGTTGCTTCATTTCTGGTCTAGTGAGTGTGTATATAGTGTGTATATATAGTCTAGGGAGTGTATTTATATAGTCTAGATAGTGTGTATATAGTGTGAGTATATATAGTCTAGTGAGTGTGTATATAGTGTGTATATAGTGTGTGTATATAGTCTAGTGTGTCTGTATATAGTGTGTATATATAGTCTAGTGAGTGTGTATATAGTGTGTATATAGTGTGTATATATAGTCTAGTGAGTGTGTATATAGTGTGTATATATAGTCTAGTGAGTGTGTATATAGTGTGTATATAGTGTGTATATATAGTCTAGTGAGTGTGTATATAGTGTGTATATATAGTCTAGTGAATGTGTAAATAGTGTGTATATATAGTCTAGTGAATGAGTATATAGTGTGTATATATATTCTAGTGAGTGTGTATATAGTTGGGTATATAGTCTAGTGAGTGTGTATATAGTGTGTATATATAGTCTAGTGAGTGTGTATATAGTGTGTATATATAGTCTAGTGAATGTGTAAATAGTGTGTATATATAGTCTAGTGAATGAGTATATAGTGTGTATATAAAGTCTAGTGAGTGTGTATATAGTGTGTATATATAGTCTAGTGAGTGTGTATATAGTGTGTATATATAGTCTAGTGAATGAGTATATAGTGTGTATTTATTGGTCTGGGTAAAAATTTCATTTACTATTTTGCATTCTGACTATTTTGAGCTGATGCTCCGGTACCGTTTGAGGTTAGAGGTCCTGGATGGCCCCAGTGATGGGCTGTCTATAGCTTGGGTGGCTTCCACTGACACGGCCTGATAATATAGAGGTCCTGGATGGCACCAGTGATGGACTGGGCTGTCTGCACCCACCCTCTGTATCGTTTTGCGGTCGTGGACGCTGCATTTGCCATGCCAAGCGGTGATGCAGCCATGGTGCAGCTCTCGATGGTGCAGCTGTAGAAGTTTCTGAGAATCTGAGGGGTAATGCCAAATCTGTTCAGCCTCCTGAGGGGGAAGAAGCGCTATCGTGCCTTCTTCACAACTGTGTTGTTGTGAGTGAACCATGTTAAGTCCTTAGTGAAATGGACTCCAAGGACGCTCTTTCTTCTGTAGTCCACGATCAGCTCCTCGGTCTTACCTTTGTTGTCCTGGCAACACACTGCCAAGTCTCTCATCGTTGTCAGTGATCAGGCCTACCAACGTTGTGTCGTCAGCAAACTTGATGATGGTGTTGGAGACGTGGGTGGCCATGCAGTCGGGGGTGAACAGGGAGTACAGGAGGGGACTGAGCACGCACACCTGAGGGCCCCTGTGTTAAGGGTCAGCGTAGCAGAGGTGTTGTTACCTACCCTTACCACCTGGGGCTGTCCCGTCAGGAAGTCCAGGTTCCAGAGGGAGGTGTTTAGTCCCAGTCTATGAACTGCATTTCCCAGTCTATGAACTGCATAGTCTATGAACTGCATTTCCCCTCCTGTCCAGGTGGGGGCAGTGTGAAGTGGAGTTGAGATTGCATCATCTGCAGATCTGTTGGGGTGGTATGAGAATTGGAGTGGGCCTAGGGTGTCTGGAATTTTGGTGTTAATGTGTGTCATGACCAGCCTTTCAAAGCACTTCATAATTACAGATGTTTTTTATTGAACCTTTATTTAACTAGGCAAGTCAGTTAAGAACAAATTCTTATTTACAATGACGGCCTAGGAACAGTAGGTTAACTGCCTTGTTCAGGGGCAGAACGACAGATTTATACCTTGTCAGCTCGGGGATTCGATCTGGCAACCTTTCAGTTACGGGCCTAACACTCTAACCACTAGGCTACCTGCCTAGTGCTACAGGGCAATAGTCATGTGGCCCTGCCACATAAGACGAGTGTCTGCCCTGCCACATAAGACGAGTGTCTGCCCTGCCACATAAGACGAGTGTCTGCCCTGCCACATAAGACGAGTGTCTGCCCTGCCACATAAGACGAGTGTCTGCCCTGCCACATAAGACGAGTGTCTGCCCTGCCACATAAGACGAGTGTCTGCCCTGCCACATAAGACGAGTGTCTGCCCTGCCACATAAGACGAGTGTCTGCCCTGCCACATAAGACGAGTGTCTGCCCTGCCACATAAGACGAGTGTCTGCCCTGCCACATACTACGAGTGTCTGCCCTGCCACATACTACGAGTGTCTGCCCTGCCACATACTATGAGTGTCTGCCCTGCCACATACTACGAGTGTCTGCCCTGCCATATACTACGAGTGTCTGCCCTGCCACATAAGACGAGTGTCTGCCCTGCCACATAAGACGAGTGTCTGCCCTGCCACATAAGACGAGTGTCTGCCCTGCCACATAAGACGAGTGTCTGCCCTGCCACATAAGACGAGTGTCTGCCCTGCCACATACTACGAGTGTCTGCCCTGCCACATACTACGAGTGTCTGCCCTGCCACATACTATGAGTGTCTGCCCTGCCACATACTACGAGTGTCTGCCCTGCCATATACTACGAGTGTCTGCCCTGCCACATAAGACGAGTGTCTGCCCTGCCACATAAGACGAGTGTCTGCCCTGCCACATAAGACGAGTGTCTGCCCTGCCACATACTACGAGTGTCTGCCCTGCCACATAAGACGAGTGTCTGCCCTGCCACATACTACGAGTGTCTGCCCTTACTCCTGTATTGTCCTTTTGCATGTTTGATGTTTCATCAGAGGTCGTAGTGGTGTAGTCGTAGTGGTGTAGTCGTAGTCGTAGTGGTGTAGTCGTAGTCGTAGTGGTGTAGTCGTAGTCGTAGTGGTGTAGTCGTAGTCGTAGTGGTGTAGTCGTAGTCGTAGTGGTCTCTCTCGCACTCTCCGTCTTTCTCTCTCTGTAAGCTGAGTGACATCAGTATGGCTGACTCAGTCATGCTTGAGTTTAACTAAAAACATCCTCCGTTTGGATTCATGTCTAGACCCGCTATGCTGTCTATCATCTACGTATAGATTCATGTCTAGACCCGCTATGCTGTCTATCATCTACGTATAGATTCATGTCTAGACCCGCTATGCTGTCTATCATCTACGTATAGATTCATGTCTAGACCCGCTATGCTGTCTATCATCTACGTATAGATTCATGTCTAGACCCGCTATGCTGTCTATCATCTACCTCAAATGGACATCTCTAGTTTTCACTGAAGTCAAAGTGAGAGAGTCAACTGTGTCAAGAATATTGTTGTGTAAGGCTAATCAAAGCCTTCATAACCCAAAGGCCTACATAGATGCTTTACAAAGCCTCCATAAGTAAAGTCAAACAGTATATTATACGTCCTGCTGTACTAATGAGCTGTGTTCAGGTACAGATCAGGTCAGTCAGGTACAGATCAGGTCAGTCAGGTTCAGATCAGGTCAGTCAGGTACAGATCAGGTCAGTCAGGTACAGATCAGGTCAGTCAGGTTCAGTTCAGGTACAGATCAGGTCAGTCAGGTTCCGATCAGGTACAGATCAGGTCAGTCAGGTTCAGATCAGGTACAGATCAGGTCAGTCAGGTTCAGATCAGGTCAGTCAGGTACAGATCAGGTCAGTCAGGTTCAGATCAGGTACAGATCAGGTCAGTCAGGTACAGATCAGGTCAGTCAGGTACAGATCAGGTCAGTCAGGTTCAGATCAGGTACAGATCAAGTCAGTCAGGTACAGATCAGGTCAGTCAGGTTCAGATCAGGTCAGTCAGGTACAGATCAGGTCAGTCAGGTACAGATCAGGTCAGTCAGGTACAGATCAGGTCAGTCAGGTTCAGATCAGGTACAGATCAGGTCAGTCAGGTACAGATCAGGTCAGTCAGGTTCAGAACAGGTACAGATCAGGTCAGTCAGGTACAGATCAGGTCAGTCAGGTTCAGATCAGGTACAGATCAGGTCAGTCAGGTTCAGATCAGGTACAGATCAGGTCAGTCAGGTACAGATCAGGTCAGGCAGGTTCAGATCAGGTACAGATCAGGTCAGTCAGGTTCAGATCAGGTACAGATCAGGTCAGTCAGGTACAGATCAGGTCAGTCAGGTACAGATCAGGTCAGTCAGGTTCAGATCAGGTCAGTCAAGTTCAGATCAGGTCAGTCAGGTACAGATCAGGTCAGTCAGGTACAGATCAGGTTCAGATCAGGTACAGATCAGGTTCAGATCAGGTACAGATCAGGTCAGTCAGGTACAGCGTAATTGTGATTTTGTAAATGGTTGTGTTGTTGTATTGTATCCCGTAGCAACCAAGGCTCCTGTTGATATGAACCTGGACCCAGACACCTGGGACAACAAGACCATCACCAGCGGCCTGAAGAATTACCTCAGGTACACACACACACAGACTCTGGTATAAACATGTACACACACACACACACAGAAGCATTCACACACACCGACACACACACATGCACACAGACACACACACGTGCGTGCGCACTTGCATACTCCTTGTCCAAGATGTTAAAGCATGTTATTGGTGTAATTATCTGGAGGGTGTTTTCACCGTTATTTGATCCATGTGAGAAAGTTCTCTTTTCGTCCACCAGGTGTCTCTCTGATCCACTGATGACGTTTAAGCTCCACAAAGACTTCATCATGGCCGTCAGTAAGTAATAAAATATGGAGAGATTATAAGCACAGTGCTGACCTGCAAAACGACTAACCAAACCCTAACCCTAACCCTTAACCCTAACTCTAACTCTAACCCTAACCCTGACCCTAACCCTTAACCCTAACTCTAACTCTGACCCTAACCCTGACCCTGACCCTAACCCTAACTCTAACCCTGACCCTAACCCTGACCCTGACCCTAACCCTGACCCTAACCCTGACCCTTAACCCTGACCCTTAACCCTGACCCTGACCCTAACCCTAACCCTAACCCTGACCCTTAACCCTGACCCTAACCCTAACTCTAACCCTAACTCTAACCCTGACCCTAACCCTGACCCTGACCCTAACCCTGGCCCTTAACCCTGACCCTAACCCTGACCCTAACCCTAACTCTAACCCTGACCCTGACCCTGTTGATTCTGATCCTTTTAGAAGTCGTCTCAATTGAATTTCCAAAATATTTGGCCGATAGATTGTTTTGCATGTTAAATGGAAAATCATGGACATGGATGTGTTAAGTCAGTGTGTTTATCATGACTCCCGCTCTCTCCCCGCTCCCCAGAGTCTGATGACCAGAACTACAGGGTCAGAGCCGTTCATGCCTTGGTCCACAAGCTGCCTGATAGGAACAAGGAGATGATGGAGCTACTGATCAAACACCTCGTCACGTAGGTCTCTCCTAACTGACCAGTCTAAAATCTAATTGTTGAGTAGGGGGATGTCACCCATCAATCTCACAATCTGAAGGTCTAGCTACCTTAAGATGAATGCACTCGAACTGTAAGTTGCTCTGGATAAGAGTGTCTGCTATGTGACTAAAATGTTCACACTGGGCACAAATAATGCAGCATACTATTGTAGCCTTACCATCCTATCTGGTCTGTCTGTCTCCTGCCCCACAGAGTGTCCACCCACAACCAGTTCAACCTGATGACTGTGTCCAACCTGGGCGTGATCTTCGGGCCCACGTTGATGAGGTCACAGGAGGAGACGGTGGCCGCCATGATGAACATCAAGTTCCAGAACATCGTGGTGGAGATTCTCATCGAGAACTTTGACAAGGCAAGAGAGTTTCTGTTTTCTTTGACATCAGACTGAAATATTGAGCCTGTAATAATATTTATTTTGTTGGTAGCGCTCCTGGTCCTGGTCCTTGTCCTGGTCCTGGAACACTCTCAGACCCTAGGTAGTTATATACCATTGTAAAGCTCAGTTAGTAAAAACTATTTTCTCTCTCCCCTCTCCAGATCTTCCACCAGGCTCCAGACCCCAACGTACCTCTGCCCCAGCCCCAATCCCGACCTAGCTCACGCAGGAGCAGAGCCATCTGCCTGTCCACAGGCCCTAGGAAGCCTCGCAGCATCTACACCCCAACACTGTGCCTTGCAGACGCTGACAGTGAGTCCTACAGCACTGACTATCACTACCACTGCATCGCAGATGACAACATATTCCCTATAGGCCTGTAGCGCCCTCAAATTCAGATCTGGACCTCCAAGCCAGTTCCACAGCTTTTTAAAATAGTTGTCCTCTAATCAGGTGGGTTTAATTAATGGTACGATAGAACAGAAAGCTAGCAGCAGTCCAGATCTCATAGGGTCATATTTGAATACCCCTGATGTAGGGTGTCATATGACTCTGCTACACCATTCATTAAATATCCCCAATGAGTTGTTCATGAATGTATTATCTCTTCATCTACCAAGGCACCATCAGAGCATCCCAGGACGTAGACAGTAGCCAGAAACGCTAGTCTCTTTGCTACTGTAGCGATAGTGCTACTATATTCATACTGTCTGCATCCCAAAGGGCCCATAGGTCTCTGGTCAAAAGTAGTGCACTAAGTATTGAATAGGGTGCCACTTGAGATGCAGTCACTTTGTTTCAGCTCAGTAGTCGGTCCCTCAGCAGGATGTAATGACACTGTGTGTTCCTGCTCTCTGGTCAGTGTACAGGTGACACGTTCAGCAGGTTTTAATGAAGCTGTGTGTTCCTGGTCCAGGTTTTAATGAAGCTGTGTGTCTCTGGTCCAGGTTTTAATGAAGCTGTGTGTCTCTGGTCCAGGTTTTAATGAAGCTGTGTGTTCCTGGTCCAGGTTTTAATGAAGCTGTGTGTTCCTGGTCCAGGTTTTAATGAAGCTGTGTGTTCCTGGTCCAGGTTTTAATGAAGCTGTGTGTTCCTGGTCCAGGTTTTAATGAAGCTGTGTGTTCCTGGTCCAGGTTTTAATGAAGCTGTGTGGTCCTGGTCCAGGTTTTAATGAAGCTGTGTGTTCCTGGTCCAGGTTTTAATGAAGCTGTGTGTTCCTGCTCTCTGGTCCTTGTACAGGTGACACGTTCAGCAGCAGTCCAGGCAGCACCCCCTTGGGAAGCATGGAGTCCCTCTCCTCCCACTCCTCTGAGCAGAACAGCTCCTCCAAGACCACCGGCTCTTCCTCCCACCAGCCCAAAGACAAGGCTTCCCAACCAACTGGCCAGTGGCTGGGGATGGGGCAGGGGACAAGCCATTGGCTGGGGATGGGGCAGGTGACGAGCCAGTGGCTGGGGATGGGACAGGGGACGAGCCTGGAGCAGGGGATGGGGCAGGGGACCTGCCTAGGGCAGGAGATGGGGCAGGGCCCATCCCCATCCCAGCTCTCTTCCAACGGGCCAGGGAAGGGAAGCATCCCACCCTGCCTCAGCAGCCCAGAGTCTAGCTCCAGGGAAGACGTGGAGGCAGGGAAGACAGACAGGGAGTCAGAGGGAGATGCTCTGAGTCTGTCCTCAACCAGCACCACAGCTACACCCATTGGGTCCATCGGGCCGAAGAAAGCCCCCCACTCTCAGACGGATCTCCGGCTGGAGCCTGTGACCCAGCTGACACAACAGACCCAGCTAAACCGCTCATCCGCCCCCTCTCTGAGGTCACTGTATATCTCTGAAGGTAACAGTACAACATTTCTCTGCAAATAAAATCTCTGTGGGGCCAAACTTGCCAACATTAGAAGAAGTTTACATTTCAATTTAAGTTTAAGCATCAGCCAATTAAAATCCTTGACGTAGTTTCATGTGATCAAAGACTACATGTTAGCTGTTCTGATGACATAACCTGGCACCTTTAGCCTTATACTAACCTCACCAGGTGGACGTGATTATTTCTGGTTCAAATTCTGGATCAGCCTGTTAAAATCGTCAGTGTAGTTGCTCATGATCCAAACCTTGTTCATGGAAACGTCCTTAACAACGGCACAATCTGCTATTCAAAGTTAATCCACCATCGTACTGGTGTTATTTAAGACATCTAACCCTTTTTAAACATTGCGTGTTTGGGTTGTACCATTGGATTTCTTCTGCATCCGTTTAACAGGGTGGTGTTTGAACCCGAATGGGCTCGGGGCTTTTTACACAAACACCTGTATAGTCAGAATGGTTTGAGCTACAAACAATTAAAAGTTACCTATGAAAATCTGAGAGTATCACGAATATGCACGTTTTGCTCTATGACGCTCACAAGCTACACAAGAGTCGTCAGAAGGTAAGAGGTTCTTCTACATAGAAGACCATATGAAATCCCAGGACATAGTGTCTATAATACTGTAAGGGGTTCTTCTACATAGAAGATGTAGAGGGCCTACTCTCACCTGGACAACGCAGGTTGCACAACGCAGGTTGCACCATTCAGCCCCTGCTACTGGGTGAGAAGATGAAGAGGAGGAAAGTGGAAGCACCCTTAGTCTCCTGGGTTACAGACTACCTGACTGGTAGGCCACAATTTGTGCTGTGTGTCAGAACTGGCAGTGAGCAACACAGGGGCCCCCCCAGGGAACGGTCCTGTCCCCCTTCCTCTTCACCCTCTACACCTCGGAATTCAGATACAGTGGGGAGAACAAGTATTTGATACACTGCCGATTTTGCAGGTTTTCCCACTTACAAAGCATGTAGAAGTCTGTAATTTTTATCATAGGTACACTTCAACTGTGAGAGACGGAATCTAAAACAAAAATCCAGAAAATCACATTGTATGATTTTTAAGTAATTAATTTGCATTTTATTGCATGACATAAGTATTTGATCACCTACCAACCAGTAAGAATTCCGGCTCTCACAGACCTGTTAGTTTTTCTTTAAGAAGCCCTCCTGTTCTCCACTCATTACCTGTATTAACTGCACCTGTTTGAACTCGTTACCTGTATAAAAGACACCTGTCCACACACTCAATCAAACAGACTCCAACCTCTCCACAATGGCCAAGACCAGAGAGCTGTGTAAGGACATCAGGGATAAAATTGTAGACCTGCACAAGGCTGGGATGGGCTACAGGACAATAGGCAAGCAGCTTGGTGAGAAGGCAACAACTGTTGGCGCAATTATTAGAAAATGGAAGAAGTTCAAGATGACGGTCAATCTCCCTCGGTCTGGGGCACCATGCAAGAGCTCACCTCGTGGGGCATCAATGATCATGAGGAAGGTGAGGGATCAGACCAGAACTACACAGCAGGACCTGGTAAATGACCTGAAGAGAGCTGGGACCACAGTCTCAAAGAAAACCATTAGTAACACACTACGCCGTCATGGATTAAAATCCTGCAGCGCACACAAGGTCCCCCTGCTCAAGCCAGCGCATGTCCAGGCCCGTCTGAAGTTTGCCAATGACCATCTGGATGATCCAGAGGAGGAATGGGAGAAGGTCATGTGGTCTGATGAGACAAAAATAGAGCTTTTTGGTCTAAACTCCACTCGCCGTGTTTGGAGGAAGAAGAAGGATGAGTACAACCCCAAGAACACCATCCCAACCGTGAAGCATGGAGGTGGAAACATCATTCTTTGGGGATGCTTTTCTGCAAAGGGGACAGGACGACTGCACCGTATTGAGGGGAGGATGGATGGGGCCATGTATCGCGAGATCTTGGCCAACAACCTCCTTCCCTCAGTAAGAGCATTGAAGATGGGTCGTGGCTGGGTCTTCCAGCATGACAACGACCCGAAACACACAGCCAGGGCAACTAAGGAGTGGCTCCGTAAGAAGCATCTCAAGGTCCTGGAGTGGCCTAGCCAGTCTCCAGACCTGAACCCAATAGAAAATCTTTGGAGGGAGCTGAAAGTCCGTATTGCCCAGCGACAGCCCCGAAACCTGAAGGATCTGGAGAAGGTCTGTATGGAGGAGTGGGCCAAAATCCCTGCTGCAGTGTGTGTAAACCTGGTCAAGAACTACAGGAAACGTATGATCTCTGTAATTGCAAACAAAGATTTCTCTACCAAATATTAAGTTCTGCTTTTCTGATGTATCAAATACTTATGTCATGCAATAAAATGCAAATTATTTACTTAAAAATCATACAATGTGATTTTCTGGATTTTTGTTTTAGATTCCGTCTCTCACTGTTGAAGAGTACCTATGATAAAAATTACAGACTTCTACATGTAGGAAAACCTGCAAAATTGGCAGTATATCAAATACTTGTTCTCCCCACGGTATATCTCTGAAACATGCCACCTACAGAAGTTCTCGGATGACTCCGCAATTGTAGGTAGCATCAGGGGTGGGCAGGAGGAGGAGCACAATCAATGACTTTGTGTTGTGGTGTGGTGTGAGCAGAACCAACTTCAGCTCAACATCAGCAAAACAAAGGAGATGGTTGTGGACTTCAGGAGGACCAAGGACCAACCAACTGCAGTCCCTATTCAGGGGATGGATGTGGAAATGGTTGGTTCATACAAGTTCCTGGGAGTCCATATGGACAACAGGCTGGAATGGGCTGGTAACACCGGGGCCCTGTACAAAAAGGGCCAGAGCCGACTCTACTTTCTGAGGAGGCTCAGGTCCTTCAACGTGTGCAGTAAACTACTGCATACTTTCTACCAGTCTGTGGTGGCCAGTGCCATCTTTTTTGCAGTGGTGTGCTGGGGCTCCAACATAAAGGCTGGTGATGCTTCTCGGGTAAATAAGCTGATCAGGAAGGCTAGCTCTGTTCTGGGGATTAACCTTGACACTCTAGAGGAGGTGGCGGAGAGAAGGATCCTGGCCAAACTGCTGGCCATCATGGACAACGTCACCCACCCTCTGCATGCCATGTTTATGACGCAGAGGAGCACCTTCAGTCACAGACTGATCCCACCACGGTGTGCCAGAGAGCGCTACAGGAGGTCCTTCCTGCCGGCGGCTATTAGACTATTTAATGCCTCACCGGGGTGCCGTACCGTCGGCAACATAGACCTGGAACTGTTGGGGTGTTAGGACCTAGTTTAACAATTGTGCATCCATCCGATAGTAACTCTGGTCTGTAATCACTCATTCACTCAGGACCTACTTATTCATGCAGGTCTGTATATACATATTCATGTGCAGTTGTTATATTATATCACATGCAATATTGTAAGTAATTCTTGGACTGAACTTACGTAGTCATTCACTCAGGAATGCATATGTCAGTAGTATCTTTTTTTTATTGCATTTAGTATATCGAATGTGCAATACGTGCATTTATCTGTAATTAAACCCTGCACTAAGGACTGTATTATAAGGGAATTATTATTATTACCCTAAATTATATCATACGCACATTTAGCTATTAAAGTATCTCTTCCTGTCATTTACCTGTACAGTTAATTTAACCATGCAAATATTCACTTACCTGTAAATTTAACCAGTCTGTATATTAAGTAAACTATTATTACTCTATCTATCTATCTGTCTGTCTGTCTGTCTGTCTGTCTGTCTGTCTGTCTGTCTGTCTGTCCGTCCGTCCGTCCGTCCGTCCGTCCGTCCGTCCGTCCGTCCGTCCGTCCGTCCGTCTATCTATCTATCTATCTATTTGAGAGTGATTACATTTCTCCAGCCGCATCCCTCAGCTTTTTTAACAAACCGGGGCTGGGAGGGCACTTTGTTAATGTTTCTACTGCTGATTGACACTTTAATGATTCATTAGTATTTTATATTGGCCTAACACACCTAGTATAACAGCATACTATAACATTACTATTAAACATTTACATATACAATGTTTTATATGCCTTATTATAATCATCCACTTTGTCACATATATGCCTTATTATAATCATCCACTTTGTCACATATATGCCTTATTATAATCATCCACTTTGTCACATATATGCCTTATTATAATCATCCACTTTGTCACATATATGCCTTATTATAATCATCCACTTTGTCACATATATGCCTTATTGATTTGGGCATTGAGGATTGTCAGTGAACAGTTATTTCCTTAACAATAAAGCTTGATATGAGGGGCGTTCGAACCTATGGTTCAACCTATGGTTCAACCTATGGTTCAACCTATGGTTCAAGTACACTGTCGTTTTCGAGTCATGCGCTTTAGTGTTTGACACCAGGAAAGTCAAGATGGTGACGGTACCTGACAGCTAGCTGACACCAGGAAAGTCAAGATGGTGACGGTACCTGACAGCTAGCTGACACCAGGAAAGTCAAGATGGTGACGGTACCTGACAGCTAGCTGCCACCAGGAAAGTCAAGATGGTGACGGTACCTGACAGCTAGCTGACACCAGGAAAGTCAAGATGGTGACGGTACCTGACAGCTAGCTGACACCAGCAAAGTCAAGATGGTGACGGTACCTGACAGCTAGCTGACACCAGGAAAGTCAAGATGGTGACGGTACCTGACAGCTAGCTGACACCAGGAAAGTCAAGATGGTGACGGTACCTGACAGCTAGCTGACACCAGGAAAGTCAAGATGGTGACGGTACCTGACAGCTAGCTGCCACCAGGAAAGTCAAGATGGTGACGGTACCTGACAGCTAGCTGACACCAGGAAAGTCAAGATGGTGACGGTACCTGACAGCTAGCTGACACCAGCAAAGTCAAGATGGTGACGGTACCTGACAGCTAGCTGCCACCAGGAAAGTCAAGATGGTGACGGTACCTGACAGCTAGCTGACACCAGGAAAGTCAAGATGGTGACGGTACCTGACAGCTAGCTGACACCAGGAAAGTCAAGATGGTGACGGTACCTGACAGCTAGCTGACACCAGCAAAGTTAAGATGGTGACGGTACCTGACAGCTAGCTGCCACCAGGAAAGTCAAGATGGTGACGGTACCTGACAGCTAGCTGACACCAGGAAAGTCAAGATGGTGACGGTACCTGACAGCTAGCTGACACCAGGAAAGTCAAGATGGTGACGGTACCTGACAGCTAGCTGACACCAGCAAAGTCAAGATGGTGACGGTACCTGACAGCTAGCTGACACCAGGAAAGTCAAGATGGTGACGGTACCTGACAGCTAGCTGACACCAGGAAAGTCAAGATGGTGACGGTACCTGACAGCTAGCTGACACCAGGAAAGTCAAGATGGTGACGGTACCTGACAGCTAGCTGACACCAGGAAAGTCAAGATGGTGACGGTGCCTGACAGCTAGCTGACACCAGCAAAGTCAAGATGGTGACGGTACCTGACAGCTAGCTGCCACCAGGAAAGTCAAGATGGTGACGGTGCCTGACAGCTAGCTGACACCAGGAAAGTCAAGATGGTGACGGTACCTGACAGCTAGCTGACACCAGGAAAGTCAAGATGGTGACGGTACCTGACAGCTAGCTGACACCAGGAAAGTCAAGATGGTGACGGTACCTGACAGCTAGCTGACACCAGGAAAGTCAAGATGGTGACGGTACCTGACAGCTAGCTGCCACCAGGAAAGTCAAGATGGTGACTGGACCTGACAGCTAGCTGACACCAGGAAAGTCAAGATGGTGACGGTACCTGACAGCTAGCTGACACCAGCAAAGTCAAGATGGTGACGGTACCTGACAGCTAGCTGCCACCAGGAAAGTCAAGATGGTGACGGTACCTGACAGCTAGCTGCCACCAGGAAAGTCAAGATGGTGACGGTACCTGACAGCTAGCTGCCACCAGGAAAGTCAAGATGGTGACGGTACCTGACAGCTAGCTGACACCAGGAAAGTCAAGATGGTGACGGTACCTGACAGCTAGCTGCCACCAGGAAAGTCAAGATGGTGACGGTACCTGACAGCTAGCTGACACCAGGTAAGTCAAGATGGTGACGGTACCTGACAGCTAGCTGCCACCAGGAAAGTCAAGATGGTGACGGTGCCTGACAGCTAGCTGACACCAGGAAAGTCAAGATGGTGACGGTACCTGACAGCTAGCTGACACCAGGAAAGTCAAGATGGTGACGGTGCCTGACAGCTAGCTGCCACCAGGAAAGTCAAGATGGTGACGGTACCTGACAGCTAGCTGACACCAGCAAAGTCAAGATGGTGACGGTACCTGACAGCTAGCTGCCACCAGGAAAGTCAAGATGGTGACGGTACCTGACAGCTAGCTGACACCAGGAAAGTCAAGATGGTGACGGTACCTGACAGCTAGCTGACACCAGGAAAGTCAAGATGGTGACGGTACCTGACAGCTAGCTGACACCAGGAAAGTCAAGATGGTGACGGTACCTGACAGCTAGCTGACACCAGGAAAGTCAAGATGGTGACGGTACCTGACAGCTAGCTGCCACCAGGAAATTCAAGATGGTGACGGTACCTGACAGCTAGCTGACACCAGGAAAGTCAAGATGGTGACGGAACCTGACAGCTAGCTTCCACCAGGAAAGTCAAGATGGTGACGGTACCGGACAGCTAGCTGACACCAGCAAAGTCAAGATGGTGACGGTACCTGACAGCTAGCTGACACCAGGAAAGTCAAGATGGTGACGGTACCTGACAGCTAGCTGCCACCAGGAAAGTCAAGATGGTGACGGTACCTGACAGCCAGCTGACACCAGGAAAGTCAAGATGGTGACGGAACCTGACAGCTAGCTTCCACCAGGAAAGTCAAGATGTTGACGGTACCGGACAGCTAGCTGACACCAGCAAAGTCAAGATGGTGACGGTACCTGACAGCTAGCTGACAACAGGAAAGTCAAGATGGTGACGGTACCTGACAGCCAGCTGACACCAGGAAAGTCAAGATGGTGACGGTACCTGACAGCTAGCTGACACCAGCAAAGTCAAGATGGTGACGGTACCTGACAGCTAGCTGACACCAGCAAAGTCAAGATGGTGACGGTACCTGACAGCTAGCTGACACCAGCAAAGTCAAGATGGTGACGGTACCTGACAGCTAGCTGACAACAGGAAAGTCAAGATGGTGACGGTACCTGACAGCCAGCTGACACCAGGAAAGTCAAGATGGTGACGGTACCTGACAGCTAGCTGCCACCAGGAAAGTCAAGATGGTGACGGTACCTGACAGCTAGCTGACACCAGCAAAGTCAAGATGGTGACGGTACCTGACAGCTAGCTGACACCAGCAAAGTCAAGATGGTGACGGTACCTGACAGCTAGCTGCCACCAGGAAATTCAAGATGGTGACGGTACCTGACAGCTAGCTGACACCAGGAAAGTCAAGATGGTGACGGAACCTGACAGCTAGCTTCCACCAGGAAAGTCAAGATGGTGACGGTACCGGACAGCTAGCTGACACCAGCAAAGTCAAGATGGTGACGGTACCTGACAGCTAGCTGACACCAGGAAAGTCAAGATGGTGACGGTACCTGACAGCTAGCTGCCACCAGGAAAGTCAAGATGGTGACGGTACCTGACAGCCAGCTGACACCAGGAAAGTCAAGATGGTGACGGAACCTGACAGCTAGCTTCCACCAGGAAAGTCAAGATGTTGACGGTACCGGACAGCTAGCTGACACCAGCAAAGTCAAGATGGTGACGGTACCTGACAGCTAGCTGACAACAGGAAAGTCAAGATGGTGACGGTACCTGACAGCCAGCTGACACCAGGAAAGTCAAGATGGTGACGGTACCTGACAGCTAGCTGCCACCAGGAAAGTCAAGATGGTGACGGTACCTGACAGCTAGCTGACACCAGCAAAGTCAAGATGGTGACGGTACCTGACAGCTAGCTGACACCAGCAAAGTCAAGATGGTGACGGTACCTGACAGCTAGCTGCCACCAGGAAAGTCAAGATGGTGACGGTGCCTGACAGCTAGCTGACACCAGGAAAGTCAAGATGGTGACGGTACCTGACAGCTAGCTGACACCAGGAAAGTCAAGATGGTGACGGTGCCTGACAGCTAGCTGCCACCAGGAAAGTCAAGATGGTGACGGTACCTGACAGCTAGCTGACACCAGCAAAGTCAAGATGGTGACGGTACCTGACAGCTAGCTGACACCAGGAAAGTCAAGATGGTGACGGTACCTGACAGCTAGCTGACACCAGGAAAGTCAAGATGGTGACGGTACCTGACAGCTAGCTGACACCAGCAAAGTCAAGATGGTGACGGTACCTGACAGCTAGCTGACACCAGCAAAGTCAAGATGGTGACGGTACCTGACAGCTAGCTGCCACCAGGAAAGTCAAGATGGTGACGGTGCCTGACAGCTAGCTGACACCAGGAAAGTCAAGATGGTGACGGTACCTGACAGCTAGCTGACACCAGGAAAGTCAAGATGGTGACGGTGCCTGACAGCTAGCTGCCACCAGGAAAGTCAAGATGGTGACGGTACCTGACAGCTAGCTGACACCAGCAAAGTCAAGATGGTGACGGTACCTGACAGCTAGCTGCCACCAGGAAAGTCAAGATGGTGACGGTACCTGACAGCTAGCTGACACCAGGAAAGTCAAGATGGTGACGGTACCTGACAGCTAGCTGACACCAGGAAAGTCAAGATGGTGACGGTACCGGCAGCTAGCTGACACCAGGAAAGTCAAGATGGTGACGGTACCTGACAGCTAGCTGCCACCAGGAAAGTCAAGATGGTGACGGTACCTGACAGCTAGCTGACACCAGGAAAGTCAAGATGGTGACGGTACCTGACAGCTAGCTGACACCAGGAAAGTCAAGATGGTGACGGTACCTGACAGCTAGCTGACACCAGGAAAGTCAAGATGGTGACGGTACCTGACAGCTAGCTGCCACCAGGAAAGTCAAGATGGTGACGGTACCTGACAGCTAGCTGAAAACAGGAATGTCAAGATGGTGTCCGTAATGCTCTCCAACTTTCTTTTTTACGATGTAGACTAATATTAAATGTTGTATAGACCTCCTTTGTCTTTTCTCTGTGAAAGCACATTGATGGATGTGAATTGTGAAATGTATAACAAATTCTGTCATGTATGAGAAAAGAGCTTTGTCTACACATAACGTTAGTAGTAGCCTAGTCAAGGATGTGATGGTCATGCACTATTGGCTAGAGGCAGACCTAGTGAAGAGAAACAAAGTAAGCCTTTCATTTGGAGGTTTAAATATATTCTTCAGGTGGCCAAGTTGATCTGTTTGAACAAATGCCATTGGTTTGTGGATAAAAAGTTTAATATCTTTGATGCGGAATTGTTACAGGAAATAATCATGTCCACCTGGTGAGGTGAGGAAATGTGCCAGGTTATGTCATGGGAACAGCTAAGATGTAGCCTTTGATCACATGCAACTACGTCAACGATTTTTATTGGCTGATGTTTAAACTTTTGTTCGCAAGTATGGCCCCTCTATGACTCTGGAAGTGGGAGCCCAACATATATCTGTATATCTCTGGAGGTGGGAGTTCAACATATCTCTGTATATCTCTGGAGGTGGTAGTTCAACATATCTCTGTATATCTCTGGAGGTGGTAGTTCAACATATCTCTGTATATCTCTGGAGGTGGGAGTTCAACATATCTCTGTATATCTCTGGAGGTGGTAGTTCAACATATCTCTGTATATCTCTGGAGGTGGTAGTTCAACATATCTCTGTATATCTCTGGAGGTGGTAGTTCAACATATCTCTGTATATCTCTGGAGGTGGGAGTTCAACATATCTCTGTATATCTCTGGAGGTGGGAGTTCAACATATCTCTGTATATCTCTGGAGGTGGTAGTTCAACATATCTCTGTATATCTCTGGAGGTGGGAGTTCAACATATCTCTGTATATCTCTGGAGGTGGTAGTTCAACATATCTCTGTATATCTCTGGAGGTGGTAGTTCAACATATCTCTGTATATCTCTGGAGGTGGTAGTTCAACATATCTCTGTATATCTCTGGAGGTGGGAGTTCAACATATCTCTGTATATCTCTGGAGGTGGGAGTTCAACATATCTCTGTATATCTCTGGAGGTGGTAGTTCAACATATCTCTGTATATCTCTGGAGGTGGTAGTTCAACATATCTCTGTATATCTCTGGAGGTGGGAGTTCAACATATCTCTGTATATCTCTGGAGGTGGGAGTTCAACATATCTCTGTATATCTCTGGAGGTGGTAGTTCAACATATCTCTGTATATCTCTGGAGGTGGTAGTTCAACATATCTCTGTATATCTCTGGAGGTGGGAGTTCAACTCAGTACAAAGTAGATTCAGAGGCTTATATAAGAAAACCAATGAAACAGTATGGAGATAGTTTTAGATAGTTGTTGTAAAAGACGTTTTGACTTTTACAGTGTTGTTTTGCATGATTAATTTATGAGTTTTCCCTGCAGTAATATTGTCCAATTCCAAGCCTCATATGCTGTTACCATTAGCAATAATACTATAACATTCAGGTTCCTTTGACGCATGGGGATTCATGATTCGTTTTTATTTCCTGTTCAAAGAATGAAATGCCAAAGCAAAGGAATACTATTCATATTCAACTCTGTCTATCTTCTCCACAACAGAGTCACAACAGAGACAGAGTGCTACAGATTACTGTACTCCTCCACAGATACAGATTACTGTACTCCTCCACAGATACAGATTACTGTACTCCTCACATGCAACTACGTCAACGATTTTTACTGGCTGATGTTTAAACTTTTGTTCGCAAGTATGGCCCCTCTATGACTCTGGAAGTGGGAGCCCAACATACAGCGGGTGAAATAAGTATTGAACACGTCACCATTTTTCTCAGTAAATATTTCCAAAGGAGCTATTGACATGAAATTTTCACCAGATGTTGGTAACAACCCAAGTAATCCATACATACAAAGAAACCAAAACAAATAAGTTCAGAAATTAAGTTGTGTGTAATAATGTGAAATGACACAGGGAAAAAGTATTGAACACACTTGATATTTATTTAATACTTTGTACAAAAGCCTTTGTTAGTAATGACAGCTTCAAGACGCCTCCTGTATGGAGAAACTAGTCGCATGCATTTCTCTGGTGTGATTTTGGCCCATTCTTCCACACAAACAGTCTTCAAATCTTGAAGGTTCCGTGGGCCTCTTCTATGAATCTTGATCTTCAGTTCTTTCCATAGATTTTCAATGGGATTTAAGTCAGGTGATTGGCTGGGCCATTCTAGCAGCTTTATTTTCTTTAATTGAAACCAATTGAGAGTTTCCTTGGCTGTGTGTTTGGGATCATTGTCTTGCTGAAATGTCCACCCTCGTCTCATCTTCATCATCCTGGTAGATGGCAGCAGATTTTTGTGAAGAATGTCTCGGTAAATTTGCCCATTCATCCTTCCTTCAATTATGTGAAGTTTGCCAGTACCATTTGTTGAAAAGCAGCCCCACACCATGATGTTCCCACCTCCTCCAAACATGGTGTGTATTATGACATCCAAACAGTTCAATTTTGCTCTCATCTGACCACACTATATTCTCCCAGTATTTAACTGGCTTTTCCAAATGTTGTGCAGTAAACTTTAAACAAGCTTCAACATGCTTTTTTTTCAGCAATGGAGTCTTGCGTGGTGAGCGTGCATACAGGCCATGGTGGTGGAGTGCATTACTTACTGTTTTCTTTGAGACAACAGTACCTGCTAATTGCAGGTCTTTTTGAAGCTCTCCACAAGTGGTCCTTGGCTCTTGGACAACTCTTCTGATTATTCTTTTCACTCCTCTGTCAGAAATCTTGTGAGGAGCACCTGGTCGAGGCAAATTTATGGTGAAATTATTGTATTTCCACTTCCGTATTATGGCCCCAACAGTGCTCACTGGAACATTCAGACGCTTAGAAATGTGCCTATAACCAATGCCATCATTATGTTTTGCAACAATTAGGTTGCGAAGGTCTTGAGACAGCTCTTTGCTTTTACCCATCATGAGATGTGTCTTGTGTGACACCTTGGCAATGAGACCTTTTTGTAGGCCATCATTTGGGACTGAACCGGCTGATATTAATTTGCACTGACAGGGGGCTGGATTGCTTTTTATTTACTGATAGTTTTCAGCTGGCTTTCCATGCCTTTTTGCACCTCCCTTTCTTCATGTGTTCAATACTTTTTCCCTGTTTCATTTCACATTATTACACATAACTTAATTTCTGAACTTATTTGTTTTGGTTTCTTTGGTTTTTGTATGTATGGATTACTTGGGTTGTTACCAACATCTGGTGAAGATTTCATGTCAATAGCACCTTTGGAAATATATTTACTGAGACAAATGGTGACGTGTTCAATACTTATTTCACCCGCTGTATATCTGTATATCTCTGGACGTAGGAGTTCAACATATCTCTGTATATCTCTGGAGGTGGTAGTTCAACATATCTCTGTATATCTCTGGAGGTGGTAGTTCAACATATCTCTGTATATCTCTGGAGGTGGGAGTTCAACATATCTCTGTATATCTCTGGAGGTGGTAGTTCAACATATCTCTGTATATCTCTGGAGGTGGTAGTTCAACATATCTCTGTATATCTCTGGAGGTGGTAGTTCAACATATCTCTGTATATATCTGGAGGTGGGAGTTCAACATATCTCTGTATATCTCTGGAGGTGGTAGTTCAACATATCTCTGTATATCTCTGGAGGTGGGAGTTCAACATATCTCTGTATATCTCTGGAGGTGGGAGTTCAACATATCTCTGTATATCTCTGGAGGTGGGAGTTCAACATATCTCTGTATATCTCTGGAGGTGGGAGTTCAACATATCTCTGTATATCTCTGGAGGTGGGAGTTCAACATATCTCTGTATATCTCTGGAGGTGGGAGTTCAACTCAGTACAAAGTAGATTCAGAGGCTTATATAAGAAAACCAATGAAACAGTATGGAGATAGTTTTAGATAGTTGTTGTAAAAGACGTTTTGACTTTTACAGTGTTGTTTTGCATGATTAATTTATGAGTTTTCCCTGCAGTAATATTGTCCAATTCCAAGCCTCATATGCTGTTACCATTAGCAATAATACTATAACATTCAGGTTCCTTTGACGCATGGGGATTCATGATTCGTTTTTATTTCCTGTTCAAAGAATGAAATGCCAAAGCAAAGGAATACTATTCATATTCAACTCTGTCTATCTTCTCCACAACAGAGTCACAACAGAGACAGAGTGCTACAGATTACTGTACTCCTCCACAGATACAGATTACTGTACTCCTCCACAGATACAGATTACTGTACTCCTCCACAGATACAGATTACTGTACTCCTCCACAGATACAGATTACTGTACTCCTCCACAGATACAGATTACTGTACTCCTCCACAGATACAGATACCTGTACTCCTCCACAGATACAGATTACTGTACTCCTCCACAGATACAGATTACTGTACTCCTCCACAGATACAGATTACTGTACTCCTCCACAGATACAGATTACCCATCAAGTTCGTATTGAATACTCATCATGATGAATATTATCAACCTTTCTTTGACTGGTTGATAATTAGGTGCTTGACTGCATCCCAAAAGGCACCCTGTTAGGGCAGCAAAAAGCCCTGGACCTATTGTAGTGCAGATGACAGGGATACAGGTAGTGCACCATATAGAGAATAGGGTGCCATTTGGGATGCAGACACTGAGGTGCTTGTCTCTTCTCCTCTTCAAGGCCGAAGGAGCCTGGCAGGTTCAGTCCAGAGTATGTCTGCCCTGAGTCTGGACCAGCAAGACCAACAGAAGGATCAGAAGTCTACAGACCACCCAGACCTCCCTCCTAAACTAGTCACCCGTCGGAGACTGGACAGACCGGACAAGATGGAGTCCTCCAGCAACGGATACCAGAGACCAGGATCAGTGTAATGGACAATACTATAATACACACTCACACCATTAGTTTTTTCTCTGTGTGTACGTGTGGGGGGGCCTGTATGTGTGCTGTGAGATTTATGTATTTTTCCTATCGGTGGGAGAGTCAGTCAGTCTACTTTAATTATGTTCTGTCTGCTGCTGGGTTGATGTGACCCAGCAGCTCTCTCTTCATCCTTCTTTTACTCCCCCTCTCTCTCTCTCTTTCTCTCTCTCTCTCTCTCTCTCTCTCTCTCTCTCTCTCTCTCTCTCTCTCTCTCTCTCTCTCTCTCTCTCTCTCTCTCTCTCTCTCTCTCTCTCTCTCTCTCTCTCTCTCCACCTCTGTACCTCTCTCTCTCTTTGTCTCTCCTCTTTCTCTTCTCTCTCTCTCTTTCTCTCTCTCTCTCTGTCTCCTTCTCTCTCTCTTCTCTCTCCTCCCCCCCCCCCTCTCTCTCTCTCTCTCTCTCTCTCTCTCTCTCTCTCTCTCTCTCTCTCTCTCTCTCTCTCTCTCTCTCTCTCTCTCTCTCTCTCTCTCTCTCTCTCTCCACCTCTGTACCTCTCTCTCTCTTTGTCTCTCCTTCTCTTTCTCTTCTCTCTCTCTCTCTCTATCTCTCTTTCTCTCTCTCTCTCTCCTTCTCTCTCTCTTCTCTCTCCTTCTCCCCCCTCTCTCTCTCTCGGGACAAGTAGATTGTTTAACTTGTCATGGAAGGAAAAGCCAATGACATGGCTCCTTAAGTACTGAAGTGGCTTCCTGCCTGTGTTGTGGAGTACAGAGGGTCAGATCAGACTCTTAATGTCCCAAATTACACCCTATTCCCTACATGGTGGACCTTCCTACTATCAGGGCCCCTAGCGCGCAAAACAGACACAAACACACACACAGGGAGGGACACGGGGAGGGACACGGGAGGGACACAGGGAAGGACACAGGGAGGGACACAGGGAGGGACACAGGGAGGGACACAGGGAGGGACACGGGAGGGACACAGGGAAGGACACGGGGAGGGACACGGGGAGGGACACCGGGAGGGACACGGGGAAGGACACGGGGAGGGACACGGGGAGGGACACGGGAGGGACACAGGGAAGGACACAGGGAAGGACACAGGGAGGGACACAGGGAGGGACACAGGGAGGGACACAGGTTAGGACACAGGGAAACACACAGTAGTCTGATGGCTTGTAGGGTAAGGCCTCCCCTCCTGTGTCTTCAGTGGTTCAAGAGATGGTTCTGTACCTTGGAGATGGAAGGGGAGGGGAGGGGAGGGGAGGTGAGGGGAGGGGAGGGGAGGGGAGGAGAAGGCTGGCTGCCTGCCTGTTTGCCTGCCTCCGGTAAGGGAAGGGAAGGGAAGAAGCCTCCCGTATTGTGTAACTCATTGTCTAGCTGAAGCATTTTGCTGTGACTTCACACTAAACAATGAGGAACGCTGGGTGCTCTGAGGGAAAGTGCACTTACCCCTGTCTGCAGGTTATTCTGTTATTCTGCCTCGAAATGACTCAAGACAGCCTTTTGAAGACGGCCAATCATTCACACCTCTGCATGTAATCCATTAGGATGAGATTACTGGTCATTGGTATATAGATTTTAGAGATAATAGGCAAATGGGCCTGAATTGTTCCTGTTCATATTTCAGAGTCGCTGCAAGAGCCATGCTGTTTGAAAACTCCCCCTCAGCAGCGCACACCACACCTGTTGGAAGGTAGAACGGCAGAATGTGTCTGTATTTTGATCCCAATGTCTGACCTACTCAATATACAACCTACTCTCCTCTACATTCTGTGGTGTAGCCTACATTTAAAACATCTTCAATTGTGCATTGAGTTTGATTCTTCAATCTTCAATCTGTTAATTGTGTTATATCATGTTATTCACCTGTTATTCACCTGTTAGTCACCTGTTATTCACCTGTTATTCACCTGTTATTTACCTGTTATTCACCTGTTATTCACCTGTTAGTCACCTGTTATTCACCTGTTATTCACCTGTTATTTACCTGTTATTCACCTGTAAGTCACCTGTTATTCACCTGTTATTTACCTGTTAGTCACCTGTTATTAACCTGTTATTCACCTGTTAGTCACCTGTTATTCACCTGTTATTGTATGTCTAATGTGTGTTTCATTTATCCTGTGTTGCTGAGGAGACATTTAACTGTGTCATGTGTCTGTCTGTATCCCTCCCTCCATCTCAATAGAGATGTATCTGTCTGTCTGTATCCCTCCCTCCATCTCTATAGAGATGTATCTGTCTGTCTGTATCCCTCCCTACATCTCAATAGAGATTTATCTGTCTGTCTGTATCCCTCCCTCCATCTCTATAGAGATGTATCTGTCTGTCTGTATCCCTCCCTACATCTCTATAGAGATGTATCTGTCTGTCTGTATCCCTCCCTCCATCTCTATAGAGATGTATCTGTCTGTCTGTATCCCTCCCTACATCTCTATAGAGATGTATCTGTCTGTCTGTATCCCTCCCTCCATCTCTATAGAGATGTATCTGTCTGTCTGTATCCCTCCCTACATCCATCTCCATAGAGACACCAATGCCATAGAGACACAGTATGTCTGTTGACTTTGTAATGTGTTCTGTGTCTCCTGTGTTGGTTCCAGAGACGCCAAGGCCATGTACTCCTGTGAGGCAGAACACAGCCATGAGCTCAGCTTCCCACAGGGGGCGTTCTTCTCAAACGGTGAGTCACTCACTCAGTCAACACACACAGAGACAGCTAATGGGGTGTGTCTACTGTTAAACAGAATGGGTCTGTCTGTTCCTGTATACAGCAGATATGCCTCAGCTATGTATTTTACCCAGGTCTGGTCTGTAGAAGGAACTCTCTAGGCTGTCTGTACCTGCACACAGACAGGGTCCTAGCATTGTGTGTACAGACAGTGGAAGAATAATGACAGTGCTTTTAGCTTGATGCTCTCAACTCCTCTCTCTAAACACCCAGATAGCCAGCCTAGCCTCAGAGGGATGTTATTACCTCTTGCCATGGTTTTCCATGAAGAAGAAATGTGTTTGGCTCAGTCCCAGGGCAGCAGCCTTACAGCAGGTCACAGTAACCTAGTAGTGATTGAAGGCAGCGGAGCAGCTTAGCCGGATCTCATCCCTTCAGCTAACAGAGCCAGCACAAACTAGCAGCCGCCAGCCGAGATAAGGTCAACCCTCCCTCTGCAGCAGTTCAATTACTGTTTAAGGGGGCACGTTTCAAATGGCACCCTATTCCCTATAAAGTGCACTTTTTTGGACCAGCGTAGTGCACTACTTTTGAGGGGAGGAATGGGAAGGAAAGGGGGTGAGGCTGAGGAGAGGGGAGGAGGTGAGGCTGAGGAGAGAGGAGAGGGGAGGAGGTGAGGCTGAGGAGAGAGGGGAGGAGGTGATGGGAGGAGGGGGAGGAGAGGGGAGTGAGTGTAATTAAAAAAGAACAGACTGACCTGGAGGCTCACTTGATCATTAATGTTATTTATTCTAGCCTGGTGAGGTTTGATCTGTCATTAATGTTAATTATTCTAGCATAGTGAGGTTTGATCTGTCATTAATGTTAATTATTCTAGCATAGTGAGGTTTGATCTGTCATTAATGTTAATTATTCTAGCATAGTGAGGTTTGATCTGTCATTAATGTTAACTATTCTAGCATAGTGAGGTTTGATCTGTCATTAATGTTAATTATTCTAGCATAGTGAGGTTTGATCTGTCATTAATGTTAATTATTCTAGCCTGGTGAGGTTTGATCTGTCATTAATGTTAATTATTCTAGCATAGTGAGGTTTGATCTGTCATTAATGTTAACTATTCTAGCATAGTGAGGTTTGATCTGTCATTAATGTTAACTATTCTAGCATAGTGAGGTTTGATCTGTCATTAATGTTAATTATTCTAGCATAGTGAGGTTTGATCTGTCATTAATGTTAATTATTCTAGCCTGGTGAGGTTTGATCTGTAATTAATGTTAATTATTCTAGCATAGTGAGGTTTGATCTGTCATTAATGTTAACTATTCTAGCATAGTGAGGTTTGATCTGTCATTAATGTTAATTATTCTAGCATAGTGAGGTTTGATCTGTCATTAATGTTAACTATTCTAGCATAGTGAGGTTTGATCTGTCATTAATGTTAATTATTCTAGCATAGTGAGGTTTGATCTGTCATTAATGTTAATTATTCTAGCCTGGTGAGGTTTGATCTGTCATTAATGTTAATTATTCTAGCCTGGTGAGGTTTGATCTGTCATTAATGTTAACTATTCTAGCATAGTGAGGTTTGATCTGTCATTAATGTTAATTATTCTAGCATAGTGAGGTTTGATCTGTCATTAATGTTAATTATTCTAGCATAGTGAGGTTTGATCTGTCATTAATGTTAATTATTCTAGCATAGTGAGGTTTGATCTGTCATTAATGTTAATTATTCTAGCATAGTGAGGTTTGATCTGTCATTAATGTTAATTATTCTAGCATAGTGAGGTTTGATCTGTCATTAATGTTAATTATTCTAGCATAGTGAGGTTTGATCTGTCATTAATGTTAATTATTCTAGCATAGTGAGGTTTGATCTGTCATTAATGTTAATTATTCTAGCATAGTGAGGTTTGATCTGTCATTAATGTTAATTATTCTAGCCTGGTGAGGTTTGATCTGTCATTAATGTTAATTATTCTAGCATAGTGAGGTTTGATCTGTCATTAATGTTAATTATTCTAGCATAGTGAGGTTTGATCTGTCATTAATGTTAATTATTCTAGCATAGTGAGGTTTGATCTGTCATTAATGTTAACTATTCTAGCATAGTGAGGTTTGATCTGTCATTAATGTTAATTATTCTAGCATAGTGAGGTTTGATCTGTCATTAATGTTAATTATTCTAGCCTGGTGAGGTTTGATCTGTCATTAATGTTAATTATTCTAGCATAGTGAGGTTTGATCTGTCATTAATGTTAACTATTCTAGCATAGTGAGGTTTGATCTGTCATTAATGTTAACTATTCTAGCATAGTGAGGTTTGATCTGTCATTAATGTTAATTATTCTAGCATAGTGAGGTTTGATCTGTCATTAATGTTAATTATTCTAGCCTGGTGAGGTTTGATCTGTAATTAATGTTAATTATTCTAGCATAGTGAGGTTTGATCTGTCATTAATGTTAACTATTCTAGCATAGTGAGGTTTGATCTGTCATTAATGTTAATTATTCTAGCATAGTGAGGTTTGATCTGTCATTAATGTTAACTATTCTAGCATAGTGAGGTTTGATCTGTCATTAATGTTAATTATTCTAGCATAGTGAGGTTTGATCTGTCATTAATGTTAATTATTCTAGCCTGGTGAGGTTTGATCTGTCATTAATGTTAATTATTCTAGCCTGGTGAGGTTTGATCTGTCATTAATGTTAACTATTCTAGCATAGTGAGGTTTGATCTGTCATTAATGTTAATTATTCTAGCATAGTGAGGTTTGATCTGTCATTAATGTTAATTATTCTAGCATAGTGAGGTTTGATCTGTCATTAATGTTAATTATTCTAGCATAGTGAGGTTTGATCTGTCATTAATGTTAATTATTCTAGCATAGTGAGGTTTGATCTGTCATTAATGTTAATTATTCTAGCATAGTGAGGTTTGATCTGTCATTAATGTTAATTATTCTAGCATAGTGAGGTTTGATCTGTCATTAATGTTAATTATTCTAGCATAGTGAGGTTTGATCTGTCATTAATGTTAACTATTCTAGCATAGTGAGGTTTGATCTGTCATTAATGTTAATTATTCTAGCATAGTGAGGTTTGATCTGTCATTAATGTTAATTATTCTAGCCTGGTGAGGTTTGATCTGTCATTAATGTTAATTATTCTAGCATAGTGAGGTTTGATCTGTCATTAATGTTAACTATTCTAGCATAGTGAGGTTTGATCTGTCATTAATGTTAACTATTCTAGCATAGTGAGGTTTGATCTGTCATTAATGTTAATTATTCTAGCATAGTGAGGTTTGATCTGTCATTAATGTTAATTATTCTAGCCTGGTGAGGTTTGATCTGTAATTAATGTTAATTATTCTAGCATAGTGAGGTTTGATCTGTCATTAATGTTAACTATTCTAGCATAGTGAGGTTTGATCTGTCATTAATGTTAATTATTCTAGCATAGTGAGGTTTGATCTGTCATTAATGTTAACTATTCTAGCATAGTGAGGTTTGATCTGTCATTAATGTTAATTATTCTAGCATAGTGAGGTTTGATCTGTCATTAATGTTAATTATTCTAGCCTGGTGAGGTTTGATCTGTCATTAATGTTAATTATTCTAGCCTGGTGAGGTTTGATCTGTCATTAATGTTAACTATTCTAGCATAGTGAGGTTTGATCTGTCATTAATGTTAATTATTCTAGCATAGTGAGGTTTGATCTGTCATTAATGTTAATTATTCTAGCATAGTGAGGTTTGATCTGTCATTAATGTTAACTATTCTAGCATAGTGAGGTTTGATCTGTCATTAATGTTAATTATTCCAGCATAGTGAGGTTTGATCTGTCATTAATGTTAATTATTCTAGCATAGTGAGGTTTGATCTGTCATTAATGTTAATTATTCTAGCATAGTGAGGTTTGATCTGTCATTAATGTTAACTATTCTAGCATAGTGAGGTTTGATCTGTCATTAATGTTAATTATTCTAGCATAGTGAGGTTTGATCTGTCATTAATGTTAATTATTCTAGCATAGTGAGGTTTGATCTGTCATTAATGTTAATTATTCTAGCATAGTGAGGTTTGATCTGTCATTAATGTTAACTATTCTAGCATAGTGAGGTTTGATCTGTCATTAATGTTAATTATTCTAGCATAGTGAGGTTTGATCTGTCATTAATGTTAACTATTCTAGCATAGTGAGGTTTGATCTGTCATTAATGTTAATTATTCTAGCATAGTGAGGTTTGATCTGTCATTAATGTTAACTATTCTAGCATAGTGAGGTTTGATCTGTCATTAATGTTAATTATTCTAGCATAGTGAGGTTTGATCTGTCATTAATGTTAACTATTCTAGCATAGTGAGGTTTGATCTGTCATTAATGTTAATTATTCTAGCATAGTGAGGTTTGATCTGTCATTAATGTTAACTATTCTAGCCTGGTGAGGTTTGATCTGTCATTAATGTTAATTATTCTAGCCTGGTGAGGTTTGATCTGTCATTAATGTTAACTATTCTAGCATAGTGAGGTTTGATCTGTCATTAATGTTAATTATTCTAGCCTGGTGAGGTTTGATCTGTCATTAATGTTAATTATTCTAGCATAGTGAGGTTTAATCTGTCATTAATGTTAACTATTCTAGCATAGTGAGGTTTGATCTGTCATTAATGTTAATTATTCTAGCATAGTGAGGTTTGATCTGTCATTAATGTTAATTATTCTAGCATAGTGAGGTTTGATCTGTCATTAATGTTAATTATTCTAGCATAGTGAGGTTTGATCTGTCATTAATGTTAACTATTCTAGCATAGTGAGGTTTGATCTGTCATTAATGTTAATTATTCTAGCATAGTGAGGTTTGATCTGTCATTAATGTTAATTATTCTAGCATAGTGAGGTTTGATCTGTCATTAATGTTAATTATTCTAGCATAGTGAGGTTTGATCTGTCATTAATGTTAATTATTCTAGCATAGTGAGGTTTGATCTGTCATTAATGTTAATTATTCTAGCATAGTGAGGTTTGATCTGTCATTAATGTTAATTATTCTAGCATAGTGAGGTTTGATCTGTCATTAATGTTAATTATTCTAGCATAGTGAGGTTTGATCTGTCATTAATGTTAATTATTCTAGCATAGCGAGGTTTGATCTGTCATTAATGTTAATTATTCTAGCATAGTGAGGTTTGATCTGTCATTAATGTTAATTATTCTAGCCTGGTGAGGTTTGATCTGTCATTAATGTTAATTATTCTAGCCTGGTGAGGTTTGATCTGTCATTAATGTTAATTATTCTAGCATAGTGAGGTTTGATCTGTCATTAATGTTAATTATTCTAGCATAGTGAGGTTTGATCTGTCATTAATGTTAATTATTCTAGCATAGTGAGGTTTGATCTGTCATTAATGTTAATTATTCTAGCATAGTGAGGTTTGATCTGTCATTAATGTTAATTATTCTAGCATAGTGAGGTTTGATCTGTCATTAATGTTAATTATTCTAGCATAGTGAGGTTTGATCTGTCATTAATGTTAATTATTCTAGCATAGTGAGGTTTGATCTGTCATTAAGGTTAATTATTCTAGCATAGTGAGGTTTGATCTGTCATTAATGTTAATTATTCTAGCCTGGTGAGGTTTGATCTGTCATTAATGTTAATTATTCTAGCCTGGTGAGGTTTGATCTGTCATTAATGTTAATTATTCTAGCATAGTAAGGTTTGATCTGTCATTAATGTTAATTATTCTAGCATAGTGAGGTTTGATCTGTCATTAATGTTAATTATTCTAGCCTGGTGAGGTTTGATCTGTCATTAATGTTAATTATTCTAGCATAGTGAGGTTTGATCTGTCATTAATGTTAATTATTCTAGCCTGGTGAGGTTTGATCTGTTATTAATGTTAATTATTCTAGCATAGTGAGGTTTGATCTGTCATTAATGTTAATTATTCTAGCATAGTGAGGTTTGATCTGTCATTAATGTTAATTATTCTAGCATAGTGAGGTTTGATCTGTCATTAATGTTAATTATTCTAGCATAGTGAGGTTTGATCTGTCATTAATGTTAATTATTCTAGCATAGTGAGGTTTGATCTGTCATTAATGTTAATTATTCTAGCCTGGTGAGGTTTGATCTGTCATTAATGTTAATTATTCTAGCATAGTGAGGTTTGATCTGTCATTAATGTTAATTATTCTAGCATAGTGAGGTTTGATCTGTTATTAATGTTAATTATTCTAGCATAGTGAGGTTTGATCTGTCATTAATGTTAATTATTCTAGCCTGGTGAGGTTTGATCTGTCATTGATGTTAATTATTCTAGCATAGTGAGGTTTGATCTGTCATTAATGTTAATTATTCTAGCATAGTGAGGTTTGATCTGTCATTAATGTTAATTATTCTAGCATAGTGAGGTTTGATCTGTCATTAATGTTAATTATTCTAGCCTGGTGAGGTTTGATCTGTCATTAATGTTAATTATTCTAGCATAGTGAGGTTTGATCTGTCATTAATGTTAATTATTCTAGCCTGGTGAGGTTCATTGAACCTGACTGGCTCCAAGCAACTTTCCTCTCTCTCCTCTCTTTGACTGACAGATGTTCTCTCTGTGTCTCTCCATCCTCAGTGTATCCATCTATTGAACCTGGCTGGCTCCAAGCAACGTTCCAGGGAAAGACTGGCCTGATCCCTGAGAACTATGTGGTTTATCTCTAACAACAAACTGACTGATCCAAGACCAAAACAACTCAACCCAATCCTGATCATTTCATGGTATCCATGGTAACAATAATCTGTAATGTGATTCATTGATTGTTGTGAAGGCCAAGTTTCTCTATGAATCAGACATGTAGAAATGGGAACGTTGAGGGTGGAACCATGCAGTATGTACACCCTTATTAAGAGGAACACTTCTGGTCATGTATTGTACCTTCCTACCATGCAGTATGTACACCCTTATCAAGAGGAACACTTCTGGTCATGTATTGTACCTTCCTACCATGCAGTATGTACACCCTTATCAAGAGGAACACTTCTGGTCATGTATTGTACCTTCCTACCATGCAGTATGTACACCCTTATCAAGAGGAACACTTCTGGTCATGTATTGTACCTTCCTACCATGCAGTATGTACACCCTTATTAAGAGGAACACTTCTGGTCATGTATTGTACCTTCCTACCATGCAGTATGTACACCCTTATCAAGAGGAACACTTCTGGTCATGTATTGTACCTTCCTACCATGCAGTATGTACACCCTTATCAAGAGGAACACTTCTGGTCATGTATTGTACCTTCCTACCATGCAGTATGTACACCCTTATCAAGAGGAACACTTCTGGTCATGTATTGTACCTTCCTACCATGCAGTATGTACACCCTTATCAAGAGGAACACTTCTGGTCATGTATTGTACCTTCCTACCATGCAGTATGTACACCCTTATCAAGAGGAACACTTCTGGTCATGTCATGCTGCTGGTCCTATTCTTTTAGGTTAGTGTTGAAATACAAATACTGCATGTTCCAGGTGGGATATGCAGTAAAAACATACATGATTGATAATATACACTGAACAAAAATATAAGCGCAACATGTGTTTGTCCCATGTTTGATGAGCTGAAATAAAATATCACCTTGTGCTGGGGACAATAAAAGGCCACTCTACAAATGTGCAGTTTTGTCACACAACACAATGCCACAGATGTCTCAAGTTTTGAGGGAGCGTGCAATTGGCATGCTGACTGCAGGAATATTCACCAGAGCTGTTGCCAGAGAATTTAATGTTCATTTCTCTACCATAAGCCGCCTCCAACATCATTTTCGTGAATTTGTCAGTACGTCCAACCAGCCTCACAACCGCAGACAGTGTGTATGGCGTTGTGTGGGTGAGCGGTTTGCTGATGTCAACGTTGTGAACAGAGTGCCCCATGGTGGCGGTGGAGTTATGGTATGGGAAGGTATGAGCTACGGACAACGAACACAGTTGCATTTTATTGATGTCAAATTTAATGCACAGAAATATCGTGACAGGATCCAGAGGTCCATATTTTTAAGGTATCTGTGACCAACAGATGCACGTCTGTGTTCCCAGTCGTAAAATCCATAGATTAGGGCTTTAATTAATTGATTTCAATTGACTGAATTCCTCATGAACTGCAGGTTACGTTTATATTTTTGTTCTGTATAATATGAAAAAGGCCAGGATTTATAACTGCGATTTGTCGGCTATGCACCATATAAAAGTCTAATATCTGAATGAGCTGACATATGCAGGCTATGCACCATATAAAAGTCTAATATCTGAATGAGCTGACATATGCAGGCTATGCACCATATAAAAGTCTAATATCTGAATGAGCTGACATATGCAGGCTATGCACCATATAAAAGTCTAATATCTGAATGAGCTGACATATGCAGGTTTACTGTGAATGCCATCTCAGCGAAAGCTGGAACATTGCCTTTAAAAGATGCATAGCGGACAAAGCGTGATTGGACTAAATCCTGGCCAAACCCTACTAATAAACACTACACAGGTATAAAGATGTTCAGGTATGTTGCCCATAGAGCTGACGTGCTGGTTGTCTATCTTCAGTGTTATGGTACTAGTTTAGTTCCAGTATTTCAGTGATTCCCTGACCGGGTCTTAGATCAAACCAACACATCCTTCTGAATATTCTAACAACATTTACATGTGGTACATTTAGATTACAATGCTTATGGTAATAAGAGTTATTTAATATGAAAGAATCAGTGCACCTTAGCTGTCACTGCCTCCGCTGTGGTTGTTCTTCTGACAACATACAGTATATGGGCTGCATCCCAACATACAGTATATGGGCTGCATCCCAACATACAGTATATGGGCTGCATCCCAACATACAGTATATGGGCTGCATCCCAACATACAGTATATGGGCTGCATCCCAACATACAGTATATGGGCTGCATCCCAACATACAGTATATGGGCTGCATCCCAACATACAGTATATGGGCTGCATCCCAACATACAGTATATGGGCTGCATCCCAACATACAGTATATGGGCTGCATCCCAACATACAGTATATGGGCTGCATCCCAAATTTACAGGTTAGTCATTTAGCAGACACTTATCCAGAGCGATTTACCCCAGCAATTAGGGTTAAGTGCCTTGCTCAAGGGCATATCAACAGATGTTTTTACCTAGTTGGCTCGGGGATTTGAACCAACTAAGTAAGTAGTGCTTTACTTTTGACCAGGGCTCATAGGGCTCCATTGGGGATGCATATTCATATGTATTTTCTACATAGTCAATCACTCAAGTGCACTTTTGTTTAACTATATGGAACCTGCATGTCACACATCCATGAGTTCTCCCTGTATTTGGTAATGTTCAAGTATTTACCCTTTTAATCTTCACTGTGTATTGAAAGAAATTATCACATGCAAAAAGGCCAGGATTCGATCTGATCCCGCTTTGTCAGCTATGCACCTTTTAAAGTCAATGTTCCTGTGTTCGTAGGGACCACGGAAATGACCTTTAAAGGGTGCCTTGTCCATATCGTCGATGGGCTTGAATCTCGGCCGTAGTTAACTTGTTTTATGTATCATTACGTCTTCTTGTTATGGTGGTAAATGATGAATTAGAAGACTGAATGTTTGTCTAATGTCCGATATATGACTCTCTAGTCTAGTACGCTGGTGTACTAGTAACATCAACAGTGAATTATATCAACTCAGACTAAACATGTATAATATGTGGCTGCGTCCCAAATGGCGCCCTATAGCCTACATAGTGCACTACTTTTGACCAGATCCCTACGGACCCTGGTCAAAAGTAGTGGACTATAAAGGGAAGAAGGTGCTATTTGGGACGCAGAATCTGATTCTATTTTTATTAAAGAATGCGTTTGATATTTAATTTTGTACTGTCACTAAATCCTAAAGATTAAAGTAATACATGTGTAACTTGTTGGGCTTCTAGTGGGTAGTTGGGCTTCTAGTGGGTAGTTGGGCTTCTAGTGGGTAGTTGGGCTTCTAGTGGGTAGTTGGGCTTCTAGTGGGTAGTTGGGCTTCTAGTGGGTAGTTGGGCTTCTAGTGGGTAGTTGGGCTTCTAGTGGGTAGTTGGGCTTCTAGTGGGTAGTTGGGCTTCTAGTGGGTAGTTGGGCTTCTAGTGGGTAGTTGGGCTTCTAGTGGGTAGTTGGGCTTCTAGTGGGTAGTTGGGCTTCTAGTGGGTAGTTGGGCTTCTAGTGGGTAGTTGGGCTTCTAGTGGGTAGTTGGGCTTCTAGTGGGTAGTTGGGCTTCTAGTGGGTAGTTGGGCTTCTAGTGGGTAGTTGGGCTTCTAGTGGGTAGTTGGGCTTCTAGTGGGTAGTTGGGCTTCTAGTGGGTAGTTGGGCTTCTAGTGGGTAGTTGGGCTTCTAGTGGGTAGTTGGGCTTCTAGTGGGTAGTTGGGCTTCTAGTGGGTAGTTGGGCTTCTAGTGGGTAGTTGGGCTTCTAGTGGGTAGTTGGGCTTCTAGTGGGTAGTTGGGCTTCTAGTGGGTAGTTGGGCTTCTAGTGGGTAGTTGGGCTTCTAGTGGGTAGTTGGGCTTCTAGTGGGTAGTTGGGCTTCTAGTGGGTAGTTGGCAAGACCTTGGTGTTCTTTTCCATTTAAATCCATCAGAATGTTCAGTGACCTTGAACAATGGTTTCGGAATGATACTCCCTAACATTAGGCTCTGCAGGCCACCGTCAACCAAGGAAATGATAGGAGAACTGAAAATGTGAAACATTTCTTCTCTGTATTGTCTAGTCCTCTAACCAGGCCAACTGATACCTTTTAATAACCAACCCACTGTCTAGTCCTCTAACCAGGCCAACTGATACCTTTTAATAACCAACCCACTGTCTAGTCCTCTAACCAGGCCAACTGATACCTTTTAATAACCAACCCACTGTCTAGTCCTCTAACCAGGCCAACTGATACCTTTTAATAACCAACCCACTGTCTAGTCCTCTAACCAGGCCAACTGAACATATTAAAATAATGATTGACATATTTTCATAAAAAAACATTTATATGAATTTATTCATACTATTTCATTCTTCCACAAGATATAGTCCTGACGCTGGAAAGACAGCAAACTAGCTGCACTTCGTTTCATTTGACCTGTATATATCCATAAAGATTATGCTGATTCATGATTTCGACTGGCTGAGAAAAGCTGCCTGCATGACTGTCTCGTCCCAAATCCCATTACTATTGGACAGCTGGAGATCAAATTTGAATATTGAAACAATTATGTAAATGTCGGAGAGAGACAGACAGGTTTATACAAATCTCCGCTGTTGAAAACTAAATGTTAGTCTAAAAGAAATGTGAGATAATGTCTAGATGCTTTTTATAGTGTGGTACTGGAATAGACGCCGTCTGGAATGCGGTTTTTACCAATCAGCATTCAGGATTCACCCATTGTATAATTAAGAACAAAATAAAGAAAGCACATGGAATGAGTGGAAATGTATTGTATTAATTTAACATCTACAGTATAATATAAATTCAGAAGAAAATCAACAGTAAAAAAAACATATTTGTCGTTGACATGACATGTACTTTGTACTGGAAACACAACATGACCTGAAAACACTTATTCCAAAATGGCACCCAATTCCCTATACAGGATAGTGCACTACTTTTGACCACAGCCCATTGAGCTCTGGTCAAAAGTAGTGCCATATATAGGGAATAGGGTGCCAATTGGGATGCCTCCTTAAATAATTCCGCCTTCACGCTGGCTGGCTGCAGAGTTTATTAACTAAAAATAAACATAGTCGGTCTGATATATTGGCACCCTACCAGAATGTTCAGTTGGAAGACAGGACCCGAGGCACAGAGCTGTGATAGAAAGCCATTCCTTTATGAGGCACAAAACAACAAACAAAAGGAGAGACTGCGACCATGAACTGGTGTACAAACACACAAACCCACAACACAGGTAGAACGCAATGAACTTCAAATAGGATCCCAGTTAGAGACAACACATCACAGCTGCCTCTAACTGGGGACCAAAGCCAAACTAAACAGAGTTCTCCAGAGAGGTCTCTGAACACTAACCCTGTAGGCACCTGCAACAAACCACAGGTGAGATCATTTACACAATAAATGACAATCATTACCTAATTTAGTCCAAGACATTTTTTGTGAAAAATCTAAATTTCAGCTCATTTTTTGGTGCTGTCCAATTGTAAATCAAACAGTTACATAGCTGAACACCAAATGTTTTTAAAATGTCATCTTATTCTAGAAGAAATTGTGAATTGTGCAAGAGTGCCAATATATTTGACCCCAACTGTAATTCAAACTATGATGGTTTCGTGTCAGCACCAACCGCATCAATGTGTTTGATAGCACGTCATCAGCTTACTTAGTAATGTAGATGTCATAATGATTTAATGGAGGTTTAAGGTCAAGGAAACCAAGGAGAACTTGTCATGAAGTCACTACACTACTCTAAACACACACTATACTAGGTCCAGGAGAGATACTTGTGATCTAATGTTGAAGAGAGATAGATCTCACTAAACACTAAACATATTTTACTCAGCTACAATTTCTTCTCTCTCTCTCTCTCTCTCTCTCTCTCTCTCTCTCTCTCTCTCTCTCTCTCTCTCTCTCTCTCTCTCTCTCTCTCTCTCTCTCTCTCTCTCTCTCTCTCTCTCTCTCTCTCTCTCTCTCTCTCTCTCTCTCTCTCTCTCTCATTTCCTTATCGTAGAGCACTGGAACATTTATTTTTCCACATTTCTGCAAGTATCAATGGTATTGAAATAATACCAACATCCTTCTCCTTGTTCTCCCTTTACAGGTCTCTAACTCAATGAGATAAAAATAAATACAGGGGTTATCTCATTTAATGGTACATTAAATATATTAGTACTTGATATATATAAATGTCTGCCCAGACAGAGAGTATAACAAGTTAAGACACACCTACTCATTCAAGGATTTTTTCAATTATCAACAAAACTATGAAATAACACAAATAGAATCATGTAGTAACCCAAAAAGTGTTAAACAAATATATTTAAAATGTTATATTTGTTTTCCTTCTCACACAGCCTGTGATGTGTTGTGCTGTTGAAAAACAAATGATAGTCCCACTAAGTGTAAACCAGATGGGATGGAGTATCACTGCAGAATGCTGTGGTAGCCATGCTGGTTAAGTGTGCCTTGAATTCTTAATAAATCACAGACAGTGTCACCAGCAAAGCACCATCACACCTCCTCCTCCATGCTTCACAGTGGGAACCACACATGTGGAGATCAGACTTTCATCCACTCTGCAGCTCACAAAGACACGGCGGTTGGAAACCGGAAATCTCAAATTTGGACTCATCAGACCAAAGGACAGATTTCCACCGGTCTAATGTCCATTGCTCGTGTTTCTTGGCCCAAGCAAGTCTCTTCTTCTTATTGGTGTCCTTTATTAGTGGTTTCTTTGCAGCAATTCGACCATGAAGGCCTGTTTCACACAGTCTCCTCTGAACAGTTGATGTTGAGATGTGTCTGTTACTTCAACTCTGTGAAGCATTTATTCAGGCTGCAATTTCTGAGGCTGGTAACTCTAATGAATTTATCCTCTGCAGCAGAGGTAACTCTGGGTCTTCCTTTCCTGTGGCGGTCCTCATGAGAGCCAGTTTCATCATAGCACTTGATGGTTTTTGCCACTGCACTTAAAGAAACTTTCAAAGTTGTTGAAATGTTCTGTCTTAAATTACCTTCATGTCTTAAAGTAATGATGGACTGTCGTTTCTCTTTGCTTATTTGAGATGTTCTTGCCGTAATATGGACTTGGTCTTTTACCAAAGAGGACTATCTTCTGTATACCAGCCCTACCTGGTCACAACACAACTGATTGGCTCAAACACATTAAGAAAGAAAGACATTCCACAAATGAACATTTAACAAGGCACATCTGTTAATTGAAATGCATTCCAGGTGACTACCTCATGAAGCTGATTGAGAGAATGCCAAAAGTGTGCAAAGCTGTTGTCAAGGCAAAGGGTTGCTACTTTGAAGAATCTCAAATATAAAATATATTTTGATTTGTTTAACACTTTTTTGGTTACTACATGATTCCATATGTGTTATTTCATAGTTTGATGTCTTCACTATTATTCTACAATGTAGAAAATAGTAAAAATAAAGAAAAACCCCAGAATGATTGGGTATGTCTTAACGTTTGACTGGTACTGTATGTAACTGAAAACAAACACTAACAACACAACTGGATATACCAGTTTTAAGCTTTCGTCTCAAACAGCACCCTATTCCCTACATGGTGCACTACTTTCAACCAGGGCCCATGGCACTCTGGTCAAAAGTAGTGCACTATGTTGGCAATAGGCTGCCATTTGGGACGTAACCTATCTCTAACAAGTCTATCAAAACAGTAATTCTCACAAAATAAAACGCTGGCACAACTTTTATATACAAGTTTCCAACACCTATACGAATAAGAGTGAATTGAAGGTAAGGGATGCACCTTAACAATATGTAGATGGATTCACCACAGATCTAAGAGGAGGTCTGACTGGAGGTTGGAACGTCTGCCAGCTGTTAGGCCCATTGTACTGCAGCCAGGCCTGACCGACCTTGGAGATGGAATCATTCTGCCACAAAAAGAAATAAAACCCAACTAATACCTCCCCCAAACCATCACGTTTAACTTGGTCCAAATATTACCGCCCCCAAACCTTCACGTTTAACTTGGTCCAAATAATACCTCCCCAAAATCTTCACATTTAACTTGGTCCAAATAATACCTCCCCCAAACCTTCACGTTTAACTTGGTCCAAATAATACCTCCCCAAACCTTCACGTTTAACTTGGTCCAAATAATACCTCCCCCAAACCTTCACGTTTAACTTGGTCCAAATATTACCTCCCCCAAATCTTCACATTTAACTTGGTCCAAATAATACCTCCCCCAAACCTTCACGTTTAACTTGGTCCAAATAATACCTCCCCAAACCTTCACGTTTAACTTGGTCCAAATATTACCTCCCCCAAACCTTCACGTTTAACTTGGTCCAAATATTACCGCCCCCAAACCTTCACGTTTAACTTGGTCCAAATAATACCTCCCCAAAATCTTCACATTTAACTTGGTCCAAATATTACCTCCCCCAAACCTTCACGTTTAACTTGGTCCAAATAATACCTCCCCAAACCTTCACGTTTAACTTGGTCCAAATATTACCGCCCCCAAACCTTCACGTTTAACTTGGTCCAAATATTACCTCCCCCAAACCTTCACGTTTAACTTGGTCCTAATATTACCTCCCCAAAACCTTCACGTTTAACTTGGTCCAAATATTACCGCCCCCAAACCTTCACGTTTAACTTGGTCCAAATATTACCTCCCCCAAACCTTCACGTTTAACTTGGTCCAAATATTACCTCCCCCAAACCTTCACGTTTAACTTGGTCCAAATATTACCGCCCCCAAACCTTCACGTTTAACTTGGTCCAAATATTACCGCCCCCAAACCTTCACGTTTAACTTGGTCCAAATAATACCTCCCCAAAACCTTCACGTTTAACTTGGTCCAAATATTACCTCCCCCAAACCTTCACCTTTAACTTGGTCCAAATAACACCTCCCCCAAACCTTCACGTTTAACTTGGTCCAAATAATACCTCCCCCAAACCTTCACGTTTAACTTGGTCCAAATAATACCTCCCCCAAACCTTCACGTTTAACTTGGTCCAAATATTACCTCCCCCAAACCTTCACGTTTAACTTGGTCCAAATATTACCTCCCACAAACCTTCACGTTTAACTTGGTCCAAGTAATACCTCCCCCAAACCTTCACGTTTTACTTGGTTCATTTTCTTAGTTTCAAAGATATGATACACCCACCGGGCAAAGACCTATCGTCATAGCAACATAACATTTTGGACAAATATTTGATTGATATTTGATGACGTTGATAGAATGTTAATTTAAATCTTCTTGCCCTTTGGGTATATTTTATTCTCCCATGTTTTTTTGAGGTGCAGGTTTGGTTCTCTCCTCTGATTGGTCACTTGGTGTGGAAAAGGAGGCACTTGACCTCCGTGCAGGTTTGGTTCTTTCCTCTGATTGGTCACTTGGCGTGGAAGAGGAGGGTCTTGACCATGCCGGCAAGGACCTTGGGGAGCTGGGAGGAGATGACCTCAGACATCATTTCAGGGAACTCAACCTTCATGGCGTCAGCCTGGATGTAGGTACTGAGACAGTACAGGTTCACCTTCTTTACAATCTGGTGGAGGGGTAGAGAGGAGGAGAGAGAGGGGGGAGTGACGGGGGAGGGGTAGAGAGGAGGAGAGAGAGGGGGGAGTGATGGGGAGGGTTATAGAGGAGGAGAGAGAGGGGGGAGTGATAGGGGAGAGGAGGAGAGAGAGGGGGGAGTGACGGGTAAGTGGTAGAGAGGAGGAGAGAGAGGGGGGAGTGATGGAGGAGGGGTAGAGAGGTGGAGAGAGAGGGGAGAGAGAGGGGAGGGGTAGAGAGGAGGAGAGAGAGGGGGGAGTGATGGGGAGGGGTAGAGAGGAGGAGAGAGAGGGGGGAGTGATGGGGAGGGGTAGAGAGGAGGATAGAGAGGGGGGAGTGATGGGGGAGGGGTAGAGAGGAGGAGAGAGAGGGGGGAGTGATGGGGGAGGGGTAAACATAACAGCGTTTTGTCCTCAACAAATCTTGGTCCTAATACCTGAAACTTTCATCCAACGATTTACGACTGGGTGTAATAGGCTACTATCCCGATAACCTGGACCTGTCCACAGCTGGGTGTAATAGGCTACTATCCCGATAACCTGGACCTGTCCACAGCTGGGTGTAATAGGCTACTATCCCGATAACCTGGACCTGTCCACAGCTGGGTGTAATAGGCTACTATCCCGATAACCTGGACCTGTCCACAGCTGGGTGTAATAGGCTACTATCCCGATAACCTGGACCTGTCCACAGCTGGGTGTAATAGGCTACTATCCCGATAACCTGGACCTGTCCACAGCTGGGTGTAATAGGCTACTATCCCGATAACCTGGACCTGTCCACAGCTGGGTGTAATAGGCTACTATCCCGATAACCTGGACCTGTCCACAGCTGGGTGTAACAGGCTACTATCCCGATAACCTGGACCTGTCCACAGCTGTACATATACAGAGAATTAATGCACAGTATAAATAGAAATGGCCCCTAATGCACACAGTAGAAAAAGAAACATGGCGTTACAGAGTAGGCTTCAAAGTGCATCTCCAAATGGCTCAAGGCATTATACCTCCACATTATACCTTGATCTGAAGGTCCAGGAGAACATTAGACCTCCACATTATACCTTGATCTGAAGGTCCAGGAGAACATTAGACCTCCACATTATACCTTGATCTGAAGGTCCAGGAGAACATTATACCTCCACATTATACCTTGATCTGAAGGTCCAGGAGAACATTATACCTCCACATTATACCTTGATCTGAAGGTCCAGGAGAACATTATACCTCCACATTATACCTTGATCTGAAGGTCCAGGAGAACATTAGACCTCCACATTATACCTTGATCTGAAGGTCCAGGAGAACATTATACCTCCACATTATACCTTGATCTGAAGGTCCAGGAGAACATTATACCTCCACATTATACCTTGATCTGAAGGTCCAGGAGAACATTATACCTCCACATTATACCTTGATCTGAAGGTCCAGGGGAACATGTGGAATATGACCCATTGGTTTATTCAGAGCTATATGTGCTATTGGACTGTGGAATATGACCCACTGATCCATTGGTTTCTAATGAAGACAATCATCTTTATTTGACTGGCCGGTGGGATTTTTTTCAGGGACAGTGATGTTGGCCAAATTTATAGGCTTTAGTTGTCCAGATTAATTTGCAATATCCGTACAAGGTGTGTCTTGGACTACCCCTGGAGATGGTCAGGAAGACCTGATCACATTACAATGTCAAAAAACGTGGACACAATCAGAATGTGGAGAAGATCAGGACAAAGGACGCCTGTGAGAAGCAGGTATAAACAGGGCTTAGGACGCCTGTGAGAAGCAGGTATAAACAGGGCTTAGGATGCCTGTGAGAAGCAGGTATAAACAGGGCTTAGGACGCCTGTGAGAAGCAGGTATAAACAGGGCTTAGGACGCCTGTGAGAAGCAGGTATAAACAGGGCTTAGGACGCCTGTGAGAAGCAGGTATAAACAGGGCTTAGGACGCCTGTGAGAAGCAGGTATAAACAGGGCTTAGGATGCCTGTGAGAAGCAGGTATAAACAGGGCTTAGGACGCCTGTGAGAAGCAGGTATAAACAGGGCTTAGGATGCCTGTGAGAAGCAGGTATAAACAGGGCTTAGGACGCCTGTGAGAAGCAGGTATAAACAGGGCTTAGGACGCCTGTGAGAAGCAGGTATAAACAGGGCTTAGGACGCCTGTGAGAAGCAGGTATAAACAGGGCTTAGGACGCCTGTGAGAAGCAGGTATAAACAGGGCTTAGGATGCCTGTGAGAAGCAGGTATAAACAGGGCTTAGGACGCCTGTGAGAAGCAGGTATAAACAGGGCTTAGGATGCCTGTGAGAAGCAGGTATAAACAGGGCTTAGGACGCCTGTGAGAAGCAGGTATAAACAGGGCTTAGGACGCCTGTGAGAAGCAGGTATAAACAGGGCTTAGGACGCCTGTGAGAAGCAGGTATAAACAGGGCTTATGATAGAGCAGGGATATCCTGTCCTGTCCAGTACCTCATGCATGGCATCCATGAGCTTGGTGAGATGGTAGAAGCGTTGAGAGGAGGCCACCATGCCTCTCTCCTTCAGATGGATAGCCTTGGTCAGCTCCCGAATGTAGTTCTGTCTCATCTCCTCAAACTGGGCCTGGCTCTTTAAACCTTCCAATGGAACTACGGAGAGAGACAAGGGGACAATGGATCATCAACCCGGAAACAATATGGCTTCAACCAAATGGCACCCTATTCCCTATATAGTGCACTACTTTTAACCAGGGTCCATAGGCCTCTGGTCCAAAATAGTGCACTATATGGGGAATAGGGTGCCATTTGGGATCCATTTTAGACATGGACGGTCAGACTGCTCTGAACTCTAATTCAGAGAGACGCTACTGTACTTAAAGGTCCAATGCAGCCGTTTTATCTCAACATCAAATCATGTCTGGGTAACAAGTAAGTTCCTTACTGTGATTGTTTTAAATTCAAATGGTCAAAAAAAAACAAAGATACCTTCTTAGCAAAGAGACATTTCTCAAGAATGTATTTTGCATGTGCTGTCTGGGTGTGGTCTGAGTGGGGAGGGGACAACTACTGTAGCTGTTAATGGCAGAGAGGTTTGGAACTCTCTTTCTTATTGCTGTATTAACTTGATGTCACCATGGAAGGCCAATAATTCATCCCATCAAAACATGCAAAAAGTTCAGGTGGTCTTTTTCACAATTTCACAGTATTATTCCAGCATCATAGTGTGGAATTATATATATATAAATCACAGGGAAATCACTTTTTTGAATGCACTGGGCCTTTAACATAGACTTAAAATAACTTCATTTCTCCTGAGGGAATTTTATTTCCCACATGAGTGAGGAAATATGCAGTGTGAAATACGTAGTGTAAATACGCAGTGTAAAAATACAGTGCGAAATATGGAGTGTAAATATGCAGTGTAAATATGCAGTGTTAAATATGCAGTGTTAAATATGCAGTGTAAAAATACAGTGTGAAATATGCAGTGTAAAAATACAGTGTGAAATATGCAGTGTAAAAATACAGTGTGAAATATGCAGTGTAAAAATACAGTGTGAAATATGCAGTGTAAAAATACAGTGTGAAATATGCAGTGTAAAAATACAGTGTGAAATATGGAGTGTAAATATGCAGTGTTAAATATTGAGTGTAAATATTGAGTGTAAATATTGAGTGTAAATATGCAGTGTAAATATGCAGTGTGAAATATGCAGTGTAAATATGCAGTGTAAATATGCAGTGTAAATATGCAGTGTGTTTTTACTTCATCATAATCTTAATCTTGGTTTTACTTTACTTTAACTTCGTGGATTTGCCAACTTCTCTCATAAAATGTGTTTTCACTTTCTAGAACTAAAGAGGAAGTCCCTTAGAGTTCTGAGACCTGACCATGAACTTGTTTTCCATGGGTTCAGTCTCTGTTCATGTAAAGGTCAGTGTAAAAAGAGCTACTTAATAACATCTGCTTCATAAATCCTCCTTGTCCCAGGCCCTTTTCCACAGTTCAACAACACATTATGAAACACTGTATATTTCTATGTCTGGTGACAATAGATGTGTCCCAAAAGTAACCCTATTCCCTATATAGTGTAGAACTTTTGACCAAAGCCTGGGCTATATGGGATAGGGTGCCATTTGGCCCAACTGCTTCAGAGGTCTTCTGTTTGTTCTAATTTGATCCTAACAGAAGTCTGTGGACCAGGAACGTTAGCGGAGGGTCATCAGGGGGAAGTGGGACTGTGTTGTGTTGTATTTACCAGTGTTGAGAATCATGATGGCTTTCATACAGAGGAACTCCTCTTTGGTGACTTGTAGGCTAGTGAACTCCTGAGGTATGAACTGCATGGCCAGACACAGATCATAGATGGGAGATCTCCTCATACGATCCCTGGATGACAATACAATATCAATATTAAAATATATTATAAGGGATTTTAATGTTTAACTAAATAGTTGGATAAATTAAACAAGAAAAGGTTGAATCATTCAATTCAGATGAATATAGAATATTGACGTAACTTACTGGCTGAGGATGAGATCAGGAGCGAAGTACAAGTATTCACTGGTGACGTTCTGGAAAGATCTCCAGCCCAAAGAGAACACCATCAGGTTCATCCAGGAGTACTGTATGAGATTCATCTGATCGTTGATGTGGAGGCTACGGAACCCTATCAACCAACCAGAGAAAAGACTGTGTCAGTTTCAAGAAAGATATGTGTTTGTTTTACTTCCTTTAGTTGAATGCACTGACTGTAAGTCACTCTGGATAAGAGTGTCTGATAAACGACCAACACATCTGTGTAAAAAGCATCTGCTACGTTGAAAAAACATCAAAATAACAACGGTCTGTTAATAAAAATGGATACACATCTACTGTTAAAATGGTTTATTACCATTATTCATACTCATCTACTGTCATATGAGTTTAAATGGTTTATTATGTAAAAAACAATGTTGTGAAGTTGTTATCGCGTTATAATCAAGAACAAGTTATTCTGCTCTATTTGAAGTACAAGAAGTGATGCGTATCTGTGGGCAGAATGTAGTAACCTAGTAACTTAGTCACCCTAGTAACAGTCATACATGGTTGTAGATATATCCCTACTGGTCAACCATAATAGTAGATATATCCCTACTGGTCAACCATAGTAGTAGATATATCCCTACTGGTCAACCATAATAGTAGATATATCCCTACTGGTCAACCATAGTAGTAGATATATCCCTACTGGTCAACCATAATAGTAGATATATCCCTACTGGTCAACCATAATAGTAGATATATCCCTACTGGTCAACCATAATAGTAGATATATCCCTACTGGTCAACCATAGTAGTAGATATATCCCTACTGGTCAACCATAATAGTAGATATATCCCTACTGGTCAACCATAATAGTAGATATATCCCTACTGGTCAACCATAATAGTAGATATATCCCTACTGGTCAACCATAATAGTAGATATATCCCTACTGGTCAACCATAATCGCTTTGCAGCTTTTGATCTGGCTTTCATAATAACAAATGTCGAACAGGCCTCACCTCCCATTCCTCCCCGTCGAATCATTACCTCTCCTTATGGGAACTGGCCTTGCTTCCCCGTCAAATCATTACCTCTCCTTATGGGAACTGGCCTTGCTTCCCCGTCAAATCATTACCTCTCCTTATGGGAACTGGCCTTCCCTCCCCGTCAAATCATTACCTCTCCTTATGGGAACTGGCCTTCCCTCCCCGTCAAATCATTACCTCTCCTTATGGGAACTGGCCTTCCCTCCCCGTCAAATCATTACCTCTCCTTATGGGAACTGGCCTTGCCATTCTTTGTCTTCATTCTTCTACTTATATTGATCACTTAATACAAAGTAGGTAACCCTGAAATCCAGACCTGTTTTGTGCTAACATTTATTATACTCCAGGCCATGTGGCACAGACTACAAGACTACAAGACTACAAGGAGTGTCATTTTAGCAAAAAACAGGTCTGGATTTCAGGCTACAAAGCAGATGCTTCTGCTGACAAGTTGCTTGCATTTTTCCTACATAAGCATTCTGTCTTCAGAGATCCTATTAAATTACATGAAATATGCCATTATATACAGTAGGATTCTATATGTAATTCTATGATTCTACTTACCATTTAGTGTTTTGACTGATATTATCCAAAGCTGGGATGATACTAGGAGGTTAGCAGTAGTGATAAAGGGTGTTTAGGAGGTTAGCAGTAGTGATAAAGGGTGTTTAGGAGGTTACCAGTAGTGATAAAGGGTGTTTAGGAGGTTAGCAGTAGTGATAAAGGGTGTTTAGGAGGTTACCAGTAGTGATAAAGGGTGTGTAGGAGGTTACCAGTAGTGATAAAGGGTGTTTAGGAGGTTAGCAGTAGTGATAAAGGGTGTTTAGGAGGTTAGCAGTAGTGATAAAGGGTGTTTAGGAGGTTAGCAGTAGTGATAAAGGGTGTTTAGGAGGTTACCAGTAGTTTATAAAGGGTGTTTAGGAGGTTAGCAGTAGTGATAAAGGGTCTTTAGGAGGTTCGCAGTAGTGATAAAGGGTGTTTAGGAGGTTAGCAGTAGTTTATAAAGGGTGTTTAGGAGGTTAGCAGTAGTGATAAAGGGTGTTTAGGAGGTTACCAGTAGTGATAAAGGGTGTTTAGGAGGTTAGCAGTAGTGATAAAGGGTGTTTAGGAGGTTAGCAGTAGTGATAAAGGGTGTTTAGGAGGTTACCAGTAGTGATAAAGGGTGTTTAGGAGGTTAGCAGTAGTTTATAAAGGGTGTTTAGGAGGTTAGCAGTAGTGATAAAGGGTGTTTAGGAGGTTACCAGTAGTTTATAAAGGGTGTTTAGGAGGTTAGCAGTAGTGATAAAGGGTGTTTAGGAGGTTACCAGTAGTGATAAAGGGTGTTTAGGAGGTTACCAGTAGTGATAAAGGGTGTTTAGGAGGTTACCAGTAGTGATAAAGGGTGTTTAGGAGGTTACCAGTAGTGATAAAGGGTGTTTAGGAGGTTAGCAGTAGTGATTAAGGGTGTTTAGGAGGTTAGCAGTAGTTTATAAAGGGTGTTTAGGAGGTTAGCAGTAGTGATAAAGGGTGTTTAGGAGGTTAGCAGTAGTGATAAAGGGTGTTTAGGAGGTTAGCAGTAGTTTATAAAGGGTGTTTAGGAGGTTAGCAGTAGTGATAAAGGGTGTTTAGGAGGTTAGCCGTAGTGATAAAGGGTGTTTAGGAGGTTAGCCGTAGTTATAAAGGGTGTTTAGGAGGTTAGCCGTAGAGATATAGGGTGTTTAGGAGGTTAGCAGTAGTTTATAAAGGGTGTTTAGGAGGTTAGCAGTAGTGATAAAGGGTGTTTAGGAGGTTAGCAGTAGTGATAAAGGGTGTTTAGGAGGTTAGCAGTAGTTTATAAAGGGTGTTTAGGAGGTTAGCAGTAGTGATAAAGGGTGTTTAGGAGGTTAGCCGTAGTGATAAAGGGTGTTTAGGAGGTTAGCCGTAGAGATATAGGGTGTTTAGGAGGTTACCAGTAGTGATAAAGGGTGTTTAGGAGGTTACCAGTAGTGATAAAGGGTGTTTAGGAGGTTAGCCGTAGTGATAAAGGGTGTATAGGAGGTTACCAGTAGTGATAAAGGGTGTTTAGGAGGTTACCAGTAGTGATAAAGGGTGTTTAGGAGGTTAGCCGTAGTGATAAAGGGTGTATAGGAGGTTAGCCGTAGAGATATAGGGTGTATAGGAGGTTACCAGTAGTGATAAAGGGTGTTTAGGAGGTTACCAGTAGTGATAAAGGGTGTTTAGGAGGTTAGCCGTAGTGATAAAGGGTGTATAGGAGGTTACCAGTAGTGATAAAGGGTGTTTAGGAGGTTACCAGTAGTGATAAAGGGTGTTTAGGAGGTTAGCCGTAGTGATAAAGGGTGTTTAGGAGGTTACCAGTAGTGATAAAGGGTGTTTAGGAGGTTAGCCGTAGTGATAAAGGGTGTTTAGGAGGTTACCAGTAGTGATAAAGGGTGTTTAGGAGGTTACCAGTAGTGATAAAGGGTGTTTAGGAGGTTAGCAGTAGTGATTAAGGGTGTTTAGGAGGTTAGCAGTAGTTTATAAAGGGTGTTTAGGAGGTTAGCAGTAGTGATAAAGGGTGTTTAGGAGGTTAGCAGTAGTGATAAAGGGTGTTTAGGAGGTTAGCAGTAGTTTATAAAGGGTGTTTAGGAGGTTAGCAGTAGTGATAAAGGGTGTTTAGGAGGTTAGCCGTAGTGATAAAGGGTGTTTAGGAGGTTAGCCGTAGTTATAAAGGGTGTTTAGGAGGTTAGCCGTAGAGATATAGGGTGTTTAGGAGGTTAGCAGTAGTTTATAAAGGGTGTTTAGGAGGTTAGCAGTAGTGATAAAGGGTGTTTAGGAGGTTAGCAGTAGTGATAAAGGGTGTTTAGGAGGTTAGCAGTAGTTTATAAAGGGTGTTTAGGAGGTTAGCAGTAGTGATAAAGGGTGTTTAGGAGGTTAGCCGTAGTGATAAAGGGTGTTTAGGAGGTTAGCCGTAGAGATATAGGGTGTTTAGGAGGTTACCAGTAGTGATAAAGGGTGTTTAGGAGGTTACCAGTAGTGATAAAGGGTGTTTAGGAGGTTAGCCGTAGTGATAAAGGGTGTATAGGAGGTTACCAGTAGTGATAAAGGGTGTTTAGGAGGTTACCAGTAGTGATAAAGGGTGTTTAGGAGGTTAGCCGTAGTGATAAAGGGTGTATAGGAGGTTAGCCGTAGAGATATAGGGTGTATAGGAGGTTACCAGTAGTGATAAAGGGTGTTTAGGAGGTTACCAGTAGTGATAAAGGGTGTTTAGGAGGTTAGCCGTAGTGATAAAGGGTGTATAGGAGGTTACCAGTAGTGATAAAGGGTGTTTAGGAGGTTACCAGTAGTGATAAAGGGTGTTTAGGAGGTTAGCCGTAGTGATAAAGGGTGTTTAGGAGGTTACCAGTAGTGATAAAGGGTGTTTAGGAGGTTAGCCGTAGTGATAAAGGGTGTTTAGGAGGTTACCAGTAGTGATAAAGGGTGTTTAGGAGGTTAGCCGTAGTGATAAAGGGTGTTTAGGAGGTTAGCAGTAGTGATAAAGGGTGTTTAGGAGGTTACCAGTAGTGATAAAGGGTGTTTAGGAGGTTACCAGTAGTGATAAAGGGTGTTTAGGAGGTTAGCCGTAGTGATAAAGGGTGTATAGGAGGTTACCAGTAGTGATAAAGGGTGTTTAGGAGGTTACCAGTAGTGATAAAGGGTGTTTAGGAGGTTAGCCGTAGTGATAAAGGGTGTTTAGGAGGTTAGCCGTAGAGATAAAGGGTGTTTAGGAGGTTAGCCGTAGTGATAAAGGGTGTTTAGGAGGTTACCAGTAGTGATAAAGGGTGTTTAGGAGGTTAGCCGTAGAGATAAAGGGTGTTTAGGAGGTTAGCCGTAGTGATAAAGGGTGTTTAGGAGGTTACCAGTAGTGATAAAGGGTGTTTAGGAGGTTACCAGTAGTGATAAAGGGTGTTTAGGAGGTTAGCCGTAGAGATAAAGGGTGTTTAGGAGGTTAGCCGTAGTGATAAAGGGTGTTTAGGAGGTTACCAGTAGTGATAAAGGGTGTTTAGGAGGTTAGCCGTAGTGATAAAGGGTGTTTAGGAGGTTACCAGTAGTGATAAAGGGTGTTTAGGAGGTTAGCCGTAGTGATAAAGGGTGTTTAGGAGGTTAGCCGTAGTGATAAAGGGTGTTTAGGAGGTTAGCCGTAGAGATATAGGGTGTATAGGAGGTTACCAGTAGTGATAAAGGGTGTTTAGGAGGTTACCAGTAGTGATAAAGGGTGTTTAGGAGGTTAGCCGTAGTGATAAAGGGTGTATAGGAGGTTACCAGTAGTGATAAAGGGTGTTTAGGAGGTTAGCCGTAGTGATAAAGGGTGTTTAGGAGGTTACCAGTAGTGATAAAGGGTGTTTAGGAGGTTAGCCGTAGTGATAAAGGGTGTTTAGGAGGTTACCAGTAGTGATAAAGAGGTGCTTTCACGCTGGGTATGTCTTTATTTCTTTATCAAAGCCATGTCCCTGGCTGTATCTCTGCCTGCCAGTGTTAAGGAATGAGACCTTCGCTGCAGAATGCTGGTGACTGTTGGTGGCCATGGTTAGGGTGTGGTGACCATGGAGACCATGGTGAGTGTGTTGGCCCTAAGAAGGCCATGCCCTATTTAGTGCACTACTTTTGACCACGGCCCATAGAGGTCTGGTCAAAATGTCTGCACTTTGTAGGGAATAGTCAGCCATTTGGGATGCAACCATAGACTTATATCAGAAGTCAACCCTGAATAATACACTTACTCTGTTACCTGGCAGACCTGTCCAGACCTGTCCAGACCTGTCCAGACCTGTCCACACCTGTCCAGACCTGTCCAGACCTGTCCAGACCTGTCCAGACCTGTCCACACCTGTCCAGACCTGTCCAGACCTGTCCACACCTGTCCAGACCTGTCCAGACCTGTCCAAGGCTACTGCAGTCTGCTACTGCAGTCTGTTACCTGGCAGACCTGTCCAAGGCTACTGCAGTCTGCTACTGCCGTCTGTTACCTGGCAGACCTGTCCAAGGCTACTGCAGTCTGCTACTGCAGTCTGTTACCTGGCAGACCTGTCCAAGGCTAATGCAGTTCGCTACTGCAGTCTGCTACTGCAGTCTGCTACTGCAGTCTGCTACGTAGTACAGCTTGACTACAGTAAAGTAACTCATATGGACCAATCCTAACTTGGATCCACATGGGTGCAAACCTCCCATCTACAGTGTGAACAGGGTGTGCAGATGTCAAGTTAGGATATCAAACCAGTTGATATTCTTCCTGCTGTGACTACATCATGACGATCCACAGTCATATAAAACATTCATAAACCATACATACAGCATTTATAACACAGTTAATATTCTTCCTGCTATTACCTGGCAGGGACTTGGACCACCGAACAATCCACAGCAGCTGTCTGTCACACAGTCTGTTGAGGCTGTTGAGGAGGAGGTGTGGCATGTCAGGCTGGGAGTTGTCATAGCCAGAGTACACCACCTGGTAGACGGAGACGGACAACATAACAATACAAACTCAAAGGTGCCTATGATGAATATGAATCCTAACACTTATAAAGCAACTTCAAATCAGCCACTGATACCTCAGGCTCGATGCTCTCCAGAATGCTGATGATCTGAGGGGAGAGCTGCAGCTCACGGAGGCCAGGCATGCAGGGTAGAGAGGCAAGGGCCTGACCATCCCCCAGGGCTGACAAGGGCCCCTGGATCATCAAGGCTGGGGCCAGACCATCCCCCAGGGCTGATAAGGGCCCCTGGAACATCAAGGCTGGGGCCAGACCCGCCTTCAGGGCCCCAAAACGCTTCAGCTTCCGCCCTGTGTCCATAATTACCATAAGGGTCAGTTAAAATATGTGAAGAGTACAGGGAACACTTCGCCAGTTATTGAAATACTGTAAGTAGACATTGGTATGGGGATCAATATAATGATGCTGAGGTTAAAAATATATTAAATGCTTCATTAAGATGTGATCAGATGTGATCAGATGTGACCAGATGTCATCAGATGTGACCAGATGTCATCAGATGTGACCAGATGTCATCAGATGTGACCAGATGTGACCAGATGTCATCAGATGTGACCAGATGTCATAAGATGTGACCAGATGTGACCAGATGTGACCAGATGTCATCAGATGTGACCAGATGTCATCAGATGTGACCAGATGTCATCAGATGTGACCAGATGTGACCAGATGTCATCAGATGTGACCAGATGTGACCAGATGTGACCAGATGTCATCAGATGTATCGGCTGACATAAGATATTCTGTCTGAGGCCGAAGTTAAAAGATATAACATTTTTTAAAGAAATATTGCTATTCAGGTTTAGTTTGCCTGGATAAAAAAACGCTACGAAATAATTACTGTATTACACCATTACTGTGTGTTTGGCCTCTGTGTATTTGGCCTCCGTGTGTTTGGCCTCCGTGTGTTTGGCCTCCGTGTGTTTGGCCTCCGTGTGTTTGGCCTCCGTGTGTTTGGTCTCCGTGTGTTTGGTCTCCGTGTGTTTGGTCTCCGTGTGTTTGGTCTCCGTGTGTTTGGTCTCTGTGTGTTTGGTCTCTGTGTGTTTGGTCTCAGTGTGTTTGGTCTCAGTGTGTTTGGTCTCAGTGTGTTTGGTCTCAGTGTGTTTGGTCTCAGTGTGTTTGGTCTCAGTGTGTTTGGTCTCAGTGTGTTTGGTCTCAGTGTGTTTGGTCTCAGTGTGTTTGGTCTCTGTGTGTTTGGTCTCAGTGTGTTTGGTCTCAGTGTGTTTGGTCTCAGTGTGTTTGGTCTCAGTGTGTTTGGTCTCTGTGTGTTTGGTCTCTGTGTGTTTGGTCTCAGTGTGTTTGGTCTCCGTGTGTTTGGTCTCCGTGTGTTTGGTCTCCGTGTGTTTGGTCTCAGTGTGTTTGGTCTCAGTGTGTTTGGTCTCAGTGTGTTTGGTCTCTGTGTGTTTGATCTCAGTGTGTTTGGTCTCAGTGTGTTTGGTCTCAGTGTGTTTGGTCTCAGTGTGTTTGGTCTCAGTGTGTTTGGTCTCAGTGTGTTTGGTCTCAGTGTGTTTGGTCTCAGTGTGTTTGGTCTCTGTGTGTTTGGTCTCAGTGTGTGTGTGTTTGGTCTCAGTGTGTTTGGTCTCAGTGTGTTTGGTCTCAGTGTGTTTGGTCTCAGTGTGTTTGGTCTCTGTGTGTTTGGTCTCAGTGTGTTTGGTCTCAGTGTGTTTGGTCTCAGTGTGTTTGGTCTCAGTGTGTTTGGTCTCAGTGTGTTTGGTCTCAGTGTGTTTGGTCTCTGTGTGTTTGGTCTCAGTGTGTTTGGTCTCAGTGTGTTTGGTCTCAGTGTGTTTGGTCTCAGTGTGTTTGGTCTCAGTGTGTTTGGTCTCAGTGTGTTTGGTCTCAGTGTGACTCCTGCTTAAGATGAGAGTGTTCATTTGTAACCCCTTTAATGTGATGTCTCTTGAGCATTGGTAGGAGGGTATTCATTTAGAAGAGGAAGACATAAAGGTACCTCCCAGCATCATCCCAGCTTGGTAGCACTTCCTCAGACGACACGCAGGGCAATTCTTTCTCCGTATCTTATCCACGATGCAGTCATTTCGACCGGCACAGAGATAGTTATGATGTCCTGTTGAATAGAAGAACAAAACACAGTCAATGTGGTTTAGAGTGTGTTTTTAGAATTACTTTTCAATGACAATCATCTCAGAGAGAGGTGAAAATAAATATTCTCTAAGGCTCTCTGTAATATTATCCTATGGAGATGGGTTCCCTAAGGATCTCTGTAATATTATCCTATGGAGATGGGTTCCCTAAGGATCTCTGTAATATTATCCTATGGAGATGGGTTCCCTAAGGATCTCTGTAATATTATCCTATGGAGATGGGTTCCCTAAGGATCTCTGTAATATTATCCTATGGAGATGGGTTCCCTAAGGCTCTCTGTAATATTATCCTATGGAGATGGGTTATGGTCACACTGAGAGACATGACAATGGTCACACTGAGAGACATGACAATGGTCACACTGAGGGACATGACAATGGTCAAACTGAATGACTTGACCAAGGTCAGACTGGGAGACATGACCATGGTCAGACTGAGAGTTGTAACTATAGTCAGACTGAGTGACATGACCATGGTCATAATGAGAGTGACATGAACAAGGTCAGACTGAGAGACATTACCATGGTCAGACTGAGTGACATGACTATGGTCATAATGAGAGTGACATTACCATGGTCAGAATGACAGACATGACCATGGTCACACTGAGTGACATGACCATGGTCAGACTGAGAGACATTACCATGGTCAGATTGAGAGACATTAACATGGTCAGACTGAATGACATGTCCATGGTCACACTGAGAGACACGACCATAGTCAGACTGAGAGACACGACCATAGTCAGACTGAGAGACACGACCATGTTCAGACTGAGAGACACGACCATGGTCAGACTGAGAGACACAAGCATAGTCAGACTGAGAGACACAAGCATAGTCAGACTGAGAGACAGGACCATAGTCAGACTGAGAGACACGACCATGGTCAGACTGAGAGACACGACCATAGTCAGACTGAGAGACACGACCATAGTCAGACTGAGAGACACAAGCATAGTCAGACTGAGAGACACGACCATGGTCAGACTGAGAGACACGACCATGGTCAGACTGAGAGACACGACCATGGTCAGACTGAGAGACACGACCATGGTCAGACTGAGAGACACGACCATGGTCAGACTGAGAGACACGACCATGGTCAGACTGAGAGACACGACCATGGTCAGACTGAGAGACACAACCATGGTCAGACTGAGAGACACGACAATAGTCAGACTGAGAGACACGACAATAGTCAGACTGAGAGACACGACCATGGTCAGACTGAGAGACACGACCATGGTCAGACTGAGAGACACGACCATGGTCAGACTGAGAGACACGACCATGGTCAGACTGAGAGACACGACCATGGTCAGACTGAGAGACACGACCATGGTCAGACTGAGAGACACGACCATGGTCAGGCTGAGAGACACAAGCATAGTCAGACTGAGAGACACGACCATGGTCAGGCTGAGAGACACGACCATGGTCAGACAGAGAGACACGACCATGGTCAGACAGAGAGACACGACCATGGTCAGACTGAGAGACACGACCATGGTCAGACTGAGAGACACGACCATGGTCAGACTGAGAGACACGACCATGGTCAGACTGAGAGACACGACCATGGTCAGACTGAGAGACACGACCATGGTCAGACTGAGAGACACGACCATGGTCAGACTGAGAGACACAACCATGGTCAGACTGAGAGACACGACCATGGTCAGACTGAGAGACACAACCATGGTCAGACTGAGAGACACGACCATGGTCAGACTGAGAGACTTGACCATAGTCAGACTGAGAGACACGACCATGGTCAGACTGAGAGACACGACCATGGTCAGACTGAGAGACTTGACCATAGTCAGACTGAGAGACACGACCATGGTCAGACTGAGAGACACGACCATAGTCAGACTGAGAGACACAACCATGGTCAGACTGAGAGACACAACCATGGTCAGACTGAGAGACACGACCATGGTCAGACTGAGAGACACGACCATAGTCAGACTGAGAGACACGACCATGGTCAGACTGAGAGACACGACCATGGTCAGACTGAGAGACACGACCATGGTCAGACTGAGAGACACGACCATGGTCAGACTGAGAGACACGACCATGGTCAGACTGAGAGACACGACCATGGTCAGACTGAGAGACACGACCATGGTCAGACTGAGAGACACAACCATGGTCAGACTGAGAGACACAACCATGGTCAGACTGAGAGACACAACCATGGTCAGACTGAGAGACACAACCATGGTCAGACTGAGAGACACGACCATGGTCAGACTGAGAGGCTCTAATAAATCTCCAAGATAACGAGACCAAAACAAGTCAGAATAGAGGAACATGGTGAACACTTGTCAATGTGATACTATGTGATACTGTGTGATACTGTGTGATACTGTGTGATACTGTGTGATACTGTCTGTGCTATGCTTTAGTTTTGTGCCAGTGTAAAAGCCTGTAATGTCTGCTGTCAGTGTCTGGTGATTAGGGCTCAAAAGGCCACAACCCTCATTATTTATTGTTTAATTACCCTGAAGTTATCATTTTCTTCCTGAATCTTCCTCATTTGCATTTTCTACTCCCATGTACCATGTCAGTATTCAACCAAAAGCTGGTCAAATCTCCACACCATATACAACCATCTGATCATGTGACCATCTGATCAGGTGTTGCCTACCTTCGACGGCTCTCTTAAAGAACACTTTGCAGCTTCCACATGTGAGGACCCCATAGTGACACCCTGAGGCCTCATCCCCACAGATCATACACAATCTCTGGGGTGGAACACTGTAAAACCAGGGAAGAAACACACATGAGCAATTGGTTATTTAAACGAACAACATTGGCACACTGATATCACCGCAATTGGCCAATAGACACAAATAGATAGATAGAAATTTCCCCTCGGGGATCAATAAAGTACCTAACTACGTCACTGCTGAGACTTTTACATTGGATATGGTCATCTATACATTTAATAATGCATTCTTACCCGCCATATCCAATATAGGCCGGGGACCTCTGGGGCAGGGCTGAGGTGTGAATTCCATCCGGGGAGGAGTAGGCATGGTGCGGGTACTGGTCCTCGGAGACCCCGCTGGACTGGCACCAGAATGGGGACTGAGTAGGAGAGGTCTGAATGGACCATCTGGGCATTTCACTCTTATAAATCATCAAATGCTGCTGTGGACCCTGTCCGTTACTGCTCATTACGTCAAAACTCAACATGCCCTTACCAGGATGATTAGGAAAGGGAACACCTCGTGAGTCTGTCCGGATCTGGGGAACCGTCGAAATCTGGTCGTTCTGATTCAAATCGACTAGAAAGTTCGGAGAACTGTCCAATAGTACTTGTTGGTGCTGTTGTCCGTGCGCGGAGGGGGGGAAAGACGCTGCCGAATCATCCATAAACCCTAACTGTTTCCTGTCGCTGTCATAACAGGTCTGGAGGGTAGGGATGTTGGCCGTTAGGTCAAAATCGGGACACGGTGTTTCCATGATTGGTGATTGCTCCTTCTCATCTTTGATGACCTTACAAACCCCGGTGGCTGTGGTTGAACTGGGAGACGATATCATGTTCGCGGCCGCTCTCTGCAAACTTTCCTGAGTTACTGTTGGGGCCGGCTGCGGTAACGTGGACTCCTTCACTCCATCTATCCCACGCACCTCTGTCCACGGCACAGGGTCAGGGCGGTCATAATAAGATTGATTGATAAGTGAGGCGTTATCTCTGACAGTACAATCTTTGAACATGGTACTGTTGCTTGAGCCAGGAGGCGCAGCGGACAAAGCGCCGACGTTTCCAAAACTATGCACTACAGAGGACGTACAGACGAGAGACTGTGGCTCGTTAGATAATTTCCCAGGCTGATCAAATCCGACATCTGCATACTTCTCAATCAAATAACTTACTCTTTTACTGGAATCTGTGAAGTCTGAGCTCGAAGTGTTCGCTGTGTCCATCCTGTCTGTTGTGCTTATTTCCTTCTGTGGTCACCGAGCCAAGCTACAGTCGGTGTGGAGACTAGAATGGGTGGGGTCTCTTGATGCAAAGAAAGAACTTCCCAAAATCTTCTTCCCCGTTGTGACAGGTTGTGCCATTAGTGCTCGATCCTTTCCGATATGAGCCTATGCTTGCTGTGCAACTACCACTGGCTTACTGTAGGATATAGAAGAATCCAATGGTACAACCCAGAAGTCTGTGGCTCAAACAATGTTTCAAAGGGGTTAGAAGTCCAAACACTGGCAATACCTTTGGGACTCATTGGGTTAATGACTGGAATGACAATGGTCATAGAAGTTGACAAGACAACACTAACAGATTTGGGAGCAGCTGCAGATGAGCAATAATAATGATATCTCTATTTCCTATTTCAATAAGCATCAGAGAGGGGTCAGCCAGGGATAAGAAGGTAGGGAGAGAGAGAGAGAGAGAGAGAGAGAGAGAGAGAGGGAGAGAGAGAGAGAGAGAGAGGGAGAGAGAGAGAGAGAGAGTGAGGGAGTGAGAGAGAGAGAGAGAGGGAGAGAGGGAGTGAGGGAGTGAGAGAGAGAGAGAGAGGGAGTGAGGGAGTGAGAGAGAGAGAGCTCAGATAACAGGGTAGTATGAGTTCATTGAATGGAAAAAGTATGCCTTGCCAAGCACCCTATCCATGGTTCATAATTAAAACACAGAGTTACACACGTCTGTTTCTGTGTTAAAACTGAACTTTCTGAAGTAAAAAAATAAATACTTTATTTAAGATCAACTGAAAAGTTCTAAAAAGTGATTATGAACCTTTTGATGCAGCATTGTACCAATATCACAGTCATAACACACTACTTTAATCAACTTTCTTTGGGGTGTTTACAGTTGAAGTCGTTAGTTTACATACACCTTAGCCAAATACCATTAAACTCAGTTTTTCACATTCCTGACATTTAATCCTAGTAAAAATTCCCTGTCTTAGGTCAGTTAGGATCACCACTTTATTTTAAGAATGTGAAATGTCAGAATAATAGTAGTGATTTATTTCAGCTTTTATTTCTTTCGTCACATTCCCAGTGGGTCAGAAGTTTACATACACTCAATTAGTATTTGGTAGCATTGCCTTTAAATTGTTTAACTTGGGTTAAACGTTTCAGGTAGCCTTCCACAAGCTTCCCACAATAAGTTGGGTGAATTCTGGCCCATTCCTCCTGACAGAACTGGTGTAACTGAGTCAGGTTTGTAGGCCTCCTTGCTCGCACACACTTTTTCAGTCCTGCCCACAAATGTTCTATAGGATTGAGGTCAGGGCTTTGTGATGGCCACTCCAATACCTTGACTTTGTTGTCCTTAAGACATTTTGCCACAACTTTGGAAGTATGCTTGGGGTCATTGTCCATTTGGAAGACACATTTTCGACCAAGCTTTAACTTCCTGACTGATGTCTTGAGATGTTGCTTCAATATATCCACATAATTTTCCTTCCTCATTATGCCATCTATTTTGTGAAGTGCACTAGTCCCTCCTGCAGCAAAGCACCCCCACAACATGATGCTGCCACCCCCAGTGCTTCACGGTTGGGATGGTGTTCTTCGGCTTGCAAGCCTCCCCCTTTTTCCTCTAAACATAACAATGGTCATTATGGCCAAACAGTTCTATTTTTGTTTCATCAGATCAAAGGACATTTCTTCAAAAAGAAAGATCTTTGTCCCCATGTGCAGTTGCAAACCGTAGTCTGGCTTTTTTTATGGCGGTTTTGGAGCAGTGGCTTCTTCCTTACTGAGCAGCCTTTCACGTTATGGTGATATAGGACTCGTTTTACTGTGGATATAGATACTTTTGTACCTGTTTCCTCCAGCATCTTCACAAGGTCCTTTGCTGTTGTTCTGGGATTGATCTGAATCAGGGTTAGTTTGGCAGCTGGGGTGAAAGAGGAGCGAATACGATAGAGGAAACCAAGTCTAGATTTAACTTTAGCCTGCAGCTTTGATATGTGCTGAGAGAAGGACAGTGTACCGTCCAGCCATACTCCCAAGTACTTGCATGATGTGACTACCTCAAGCTCTAAACCCTCAGAGGTAGTAATCACACCTGTGGGGAGAGGGGCATTCTTCTTACCAAACCAAATGACCTTTGTTTTGGAGGTGTTCAGAACAAGGTTAAGGGCAGAGAAAGCTTGTTGGACACTAAGAAAGCTTTGTTGTAGAGCATTTAACACAAACTCCAGGGAGGGGCCAGCTGAGTATAAGACTGTATCATCTGCATATAAATGGATGTGAGAGCTTCCTGCTGCCTGAGCTATGTTGTTGATGTAAATTGAGAAGAGCGTGGGGCCTAGGATTGAGCCTTGGGGTACACCCTTGGTGACAGGCAGTGGCTGAGACAGCAGATTTTCTGACTTTATACACTGCACTCTTTGAGAGAGGTAGTTAGCAAACCAGACCAAAGACCCCCTCAGAGACACCAGTACTCCTTAGCCGGCCCACAAGAATGGAATGGTCTACCTTATCAAAAGCTTTGGCCAAGTCAATAAAAATAGCAACACAACATTGCTTAGAATCAAGGGCAGTGGTGACATCATTGAGGACCTTTAAGGTTGCAGTGACACATCCATAACCTGAGAGGAAACCAGATTGCAGACCAGAGAGAATACTATAGACATCAAGAAAGCCAGTAAGTTGATTATTTACTGTCACGGTGAGTGGTGAGGGAACGAGGCGCAGAGCGAGAGGACGGTGCAAACATGTTTTATTAATATTAGTGAAACTTTACAAAACAACCAACGTAACATACAGTGAGCTGATGTTGAGTGCAGACACACGAACACACGAACACACGAACACACGAACAATGATCCACGGCGCAGGTGGACAAAACCTGAACATAAATAGAATCCCCAATTAGTGAATTAACTCAAGACAGCTGCCTCTAATTGGGGATCATCAAACCCAACACCCATAGTGAATGTCAGGACCTGACTGTGGCCGTCCCACTCCCTCTAGTGGGAGTCAGAGGCCTGGCCTCAGTCAGGCCCTTACATTTACAAGTTTTTCCAACACTTTTGATAAACAGGGCAAAATAGAAATAGGCCTCTAACAGTTAGGATCAGCTTGATCTCTCATTTAAAAAATGGACTAACCGTGGCTGCCTTCCAAGCAATGGGAACCTCCCTCAGAACGGAGAGACAGGTTAAAAAGGTCAGAGATAGGCTTGGCGATGATAGGGGCAGCAACCTTAAAGAAGAAAGGGTCTAAACCATCTGACCCAGATGGTTTTTTGGGGACAAGTTTCAGGAGCTCATTTAAAAGAGGGAGAAGCATCGGGTATAGTTGCATTAGAAGGGGTGGCAGATGAGGAAATGTTGGACGGGCAAGGAGGCATGGCTGAGTCAAATAGGAATCCTGAATGAAGTGGTGATTAAAGAGCTCAGCCATGTTCTTCTTGTCAGTAACAACCACATCATCAACTTTAAGGGACATGGGGACAGTTGGGCAGCTGTGAGGAGGAGGGTTTATTCTCCAGGTCTTTAACCGTTTTCCAGAACTTCTTGGGGTGAGACCCACAGAGAGAGAACTTTTCCTTAAAGTAACTAACTTTGGCCTTCCGGATAGCCTGAATGCACTTATATCTCATTTGCCTGAACGAGAGCCAGTCAGCCTGAGTAAGCGTGTGCCGGGCCTTTCACCAAATGCAATTCTTGAGGTGGAGTAACTCTGAAAGATCACGGTCGAACCAGGGACTGAACCTGTTTTTAATTCTCGTTATCTTTATGGGGACGTGTTTGTTAAAAGAATGTCCAAGCGTCTTCGACAGAGGGGATCAAGCTGATTCTATTCCATTTTACAGAAGCCAGTTCATGAAGGAAGGCTTGTTCATTAAAGTTTTTTACCAAGCGTCTATGACAAATCAGGACAGGTCGTTTCACTGAGCAGTCATTACGGACACAGGCTGTAAAACAGTGATCACTAAGGTCATTACAGAAAACACCAGACTGATACCTATCAGGATTATTTGTGAGGATAAGATCAAGAAGAGTAGCCTTTTCTGGGTGTTTGGAGTCATACCTTGTGGGATTGGTAATAATCTGAGAAAGATTTAGGGAGTCCCATTGCTTTAGGACTTGGTCAGGTGGTTTAAGCATGTCCCAGTTTAGGTTACCTAGCAGGACAAATTCAGACTTAGTGTAAGGGGCCAAGAAAGAGCTTAGGGCAGGTAGGGTACAGGCCAGTGCTGATGGAGGACGATAACACCCAGCAACAGTCAACGAAGAGCTATTTGAAAGTTTAATTCTCAAAACCAGCAAATCAAATTGTTTGGGGACAGACTTGGTGGAGACAACCGAGCACTGAAGGTGATCCTTGGTAAAGATTGCCACTCCCCCACCTTTGGAAGATCTGTCTTGTCAAGAATGGTTATAACCAGAAAGGTTAACATCAGTATTCAAAACACTCTTCCTTAACCAAGTCTCAGTAATGACCAACTCATCTGGATTGGAACACTTTCAATTGATCCATTTTAGGTAATAAGCTTCTAGTGTTAACATGCAGAAAACCCAGGCTTTTACGAGAGCAGAAATCAGTGAAGCAGATATCAGAATTGGGGCTAGCAACAGTAGCAACAGTAGATGGGCCAGGGTGTACATACACATTACCAGATATCATCAACAGTAATACAATCAAGGCACGGCAGAGGACAGGGAGAGCTCTGCAGTGCTGATGTATGACATCTGAATGTGCATCAGATTGCAACAAGATCAAATTGTACAGCAATTTCATCAGGTAACATGAATACAAAGCCGACGGGAGGTGGTCAGAATGGGATGGGAGGCCAAAAGTCTGTGTGACCAATAGAGAGTCAGAGTCCCGAGTGTGGGAACAGACAGTCTGTCCCACGGTTGGGTAAAGAAAGTTCGTAGTCAACAAAGCATGTATGAGACATCAGGCAAATGCCAAAATAGAAAAATGTGCAAGAATTTTTTTTATATATAACAACTTGGTGCTAGCCATTGTAACAGTGCCTGTGTGCTGGAGGAAAAATGCCAGTGAACGGGATCTGAACAGCAAAGTCTCTGGATCTCTCGCTTCACACGTGGGAAGTGTGGTTGGGGGTACTTGCTTGAAGAAACTGCTTCAAAGGATTCACACCTCAGTGCTAGTTGAAGTTGTATCCGATTCCAGGATCTCAGGATCTTTGATTGCCAGAGCACCCCCTGAATAGCTTGGGAAAATGAAATCCTTGATAGAATTTTACAGGTTAATATTGTCCAAAAAGTAGGTTGTAGGTTTGAAGTTTTGATCTTGAGTGAAGGTTAATTTGTGGAAGGTACCATCCTGTATCTGTCCTGTATATGAGGTATCTACAGTATCTAACAGTATCTACAGTATCTAACAGTATCTACAGTATCTACAGTATCTAACAGTATCTACAGTATCTAACAGTATCTACAGTATCTAACAGTATCTAACAGTATCTACAGTATCTAAAAGTATCTACAGTATCTACAGTATCTACAGTATCTAACAGTATCTACAGTATCTACAGTATCTAACAGTATCTACAGTATCTACAGTATCTAACAGTATCTACAGTATCTAACAGTATCTAACAGTAACTAACAGTATCTACAGTATCTAACAGTATCTACAGTATCTAAAAGTATCTACAGTATCTACAGTATCTACAGTATCTAACAGTATCTACAGTATCTAACAGTATCTACAGTATCTAACAGTATCTAACAGTATCTACAGTATCTAACAGTATCTACAGTATCTAAAAGTATCTACAGTATCTAACAGTATCTACAGTATCTAAAAGTATCTACAGTATCTACAGTATCTAACAGTATCTAACAGTATCTACAGTATCTAACAGTATCTACAGTATCTACAGTATCTAACAGTATCTAACAGTATCTACAGTATCTAACAGTATCTAACAGTATCTACAGTATCTAACAGTATCTACAGTATCTAACAGTATCTAACAGTATCTACAGTATCTACAGTATCTAACAGTATCTACAGTATCTACAGTATCTAACAGTTTCTACAGTATCTAACAGTATCTACAGTATCTAACAGTATCTACAGTATCTACAGTATCGTACAGTATCTACAGTTTCTAACAGTATCTAACAGTATCTACAGTATCTACAGTATCTAACAGTATCTACAGTATCTACAGTATCTAACAGTATCTAACAGTATCTACAGTATCTAACAGTATCTAACAGTATCTACAGTATCTACAGTATCTAACAGTATCTACAGTATCTACAGTATCTAACAGTATCTACAGTATCTAACAGTATCTACAGTATCTAACAGTATCTACAGTATCTACAGTATCTAACAGTATCTAACAGTATCTAACAGTATCTAGAGTATCACAGTATCTAACAGTATCTAACAGTATCTACAGTATCTAACAGTATCTACAGTATCTAACAGTATCTACAGTATCTACAGTATCTAACAGTATCTAACAGTATCTACAGTATCTAACAGTATCTACAGTATCTACAGTATCTAACAGTATCTAACAGTATCTAACAGTATCTAACAGTATCTACAGTATCTAACAGTATCTACAGTATCTAACAGTATCTACAGTATCTAACAGTATCTACAGTATCTACAGTATCTAACAGTATCTACAGTATCTAACAGTATCTACAGTATCTAACAGTTTCTACAGTATCTAACAGTATCTACAGTATCTAACAGTATCTACAGTATCGTACAGTATCTACAGTATCTAACAGTATCTAACAGTATCTACAGTATCTAACAGTATCTACAGTATCTACAGTATCTAACAGTATCTACAGTATCTACAGTATCTAACAGTATCTAACAGTATCTACAGTATCTACAGTATCTAACAGTATCTACAGTATCTAACAGTATCTACAGTATCTACAGTATCTACAGTATCTAACAGTATCTACAGTATCTACAGTATCTAACAGTATCTACAGTATCTACAGTATCTAACAGTATCTACAGTATCTAACAGTATCTACAGTATCTACAGTATCTAACAGTATCTAACAGTATCTAACAGTATCTAGAGTATCACAGTATCTAACAGTATCTACAGTATCTAACAGTATCTAACAGTATCTACAGTATCTAACAGTATCTACAGTATCTACAGTATCTAACAGTATCTACAGTATCTAACAGTATCTACAGTATCTAACAGTATCTACAGTATCTAAAAGTATCTACAGTATCTACAGTATCTACAGTATCTAACAGTATCTACAGTATCTACAGTATCTAACAGTATCTACAGTATCTAACAGTATCTACAGTATCTAACAGTATCTAACAGTAACTAACAGTATCTAACAGTATCTACAGTATCTAACAGTATCTAACATTATCTACAGTATCTACAGTATCTAACAGTATCTAACAGTATCTACAGTATCTAACAGTATCTACAGTATCTAAAAGTATCTACAGTATCTACAGTATCTACAGTATCTAACAGTATCTACAGTATCTAACAGTATCTACAGTATCTAACAGTATCTAACAGTATCTACAGTATCTAACAGTATCTACAGTATCTAAAAGTATCTACAGTATCTAACAGTATCTACAGTATCTAAAAGTATCTACAGTATCTACAGTATCTACAGTATCTAACAGTATCTAACAGTATCTACAGTATCTAACAGTATCTACACTATCTACAGTATCTAACAGTATCTAACAGTATCTACAGTATCTAACAGTATCTAACAGTATCTACAGTATCTAACAGTATCTACAGTATCTAACAGTATCTACAGTATCTAACAGTATCTAACAGTATCTACAGTATCTACAGTATCTAACAGTATCTACAGTATCTACAGTATCTAACAGTTTCTACAGTATCTAACAGTATCTACAGTATCTAACAGTATCTACAGTATCTACAGTATCGTACAGTATCTACAGTATCTAACAGTATCTAACAGTATCTACAGTATCTAACAGTATCTACAGTATCTAACAGTATCTAACAGTATCTACAGTATCTACAGTATCTACAGTATCTAACAGTATCTACAGTATCTAACAGTATCTACAGTATCTACAGTATCTACAGTATCTAACAGTATCTACAGTATCTACAGTATCTAACAGTATCTACAGTATCTAACAGTATCTACAGTATCTAACAGTATCTACAGTATCTACAGTATCTAACAGTATCTACAGTATCTAACAGTATCTAACAGTATCTAGAGTATCACAGTATCTAACAGTATCTACAGTATCTACAGTATCTAACAGTATCTAACAGTATCTACAGTATCTAACAGTATCTAACAGTATCTACAGTATCTAACAGAATCTACAGTATCAACAGTATCTACAGTATCTAACAGTATCTAACAGTATCTACAGTATCTAACAGTATCTAACAGTATCTACAGTATCTAACAGAATCTACAGTATCAACAGTATCTACAGTATCTAACAGTATCTAACAGTATCTACAGTATCTAACAGTATCTAACAGCATCTACAGTATCTAACAGTATCTAACAGTATCTAACAGTATCTACAGTATATACAGTATCTAACAGTATCTACAGTATCTAACAGTATCTACAGTATCTACAGTATCTAACAGTATCTACAGTATCTAACAGTATCTACAGTATCTACAGTATCTAACAGTATCTACAGTATCTACAGTATCTAACAGTATCTACAGTATCTACAGTATCTAACAGTATCTACAGTATCTAACAGTATCTAACAGTATATACAGTATCACAGTATCTAACAGTATCTACAGTATCTACAGTATCACAGTATCTACAGTATCTAACAGTGTCTACAGTATCTAACAGTATCTACAGTATCTACAGTATCTAACAGTATCTAACAGTATCTACAGTATCTAACAATATCTACAGTATCTAACAGTATCTACAGTATCTAACAGTATCTAACAGTATCTAACAGTATCTAACAGTCTCTAACAGTATCTACAGTATCTAACGTATCTAACAGTATATACAGTATCTACAGTATCTACAGTATCTAACAGTATCTACAGTATCTACAGTATCTAACAGTATCTACAGTATCTAACAGTATCTACAGTATCTAACAGTATCTACAGTATCTAACAGTATCTACAGCATCTACAGTATATACAGTATCTACAGTATCTAACAGTATCTACAGTATCTAACAGTATCTACAGTATCTACAGCATCTACAGTATATACAGTATCTACAGTATCTAACAGTATCTAACAGTATCTACAGTATCTACAGCATCTACAGTATATACAGTATCTAACAGTATCTACAGTATCTAACAGTATTTACAGTATCTACAGTATCTAACAGTATCTACAGTATCTAACAGTATCTACAGTATCTACAGTATCTAACAGTATCTACAGTATCTACAGTATCTAACAGTATCTACAGTATCTAACAGTATCTAACAGTATCTACAGTATCTACAGTATCAACAGTATCTACAGTATCTAACAGTATCTACAGTATCTACAGTATCTACAGTATCTAACAGTATCTACAGTATCTAACAGTATCTACAGTATCTACAGTATCTAACAGTATCTAACAGTGTCTAACAGTATCTACAGTATCTAACAGTATCTACAGTATCTAACAGTATCTACAGTATCTACAGTATCTAACAGTATCTAACAGTATCTACAGTATCTAACAGTATCTAACAGTATCTACAGTATCTAACAGTATCTACAGTATCTAACAGTATCTAACAGTATCTACAGTATCTAACAGTATCTACAGTATCTAACAGTATCTACAGTATCTACAGTATCTACAGTATCTAACAGTATCTACAGTATCTAACAGTATCTACAGTATCTACAGTATCTAACAGTATCTAACAGTATCTACAGTATCTAATAATATCTACAGTATCTAACAGTATCTACAGTCTCTAACAGTATCTAACAGTATCTACAGTATCTAACAGTATCTACAGTATCTAACAGTATCTAACAGTCTCTAACAGTATCTAACAGTATCTACAGTATCTAACAGTATCTACAGTATCTACAGTATCTAACAGTATCTACAGTATCTACAGTATCTAACAGCTGTCTGTTTTGCAGACTTTGTTTTTTCCTGTTTCAAAAGAAGTTAATGAATGGCTAGTTTTCACCAGTTGATGTACCGTTAGAGAAAGAACTAGCCAAAAGTTGGCTAACGATAGCTAGCTAGCTGACTAAAGTTAGCTATTCCTTTTGCTTCACTCACTCTAGATCTGAATCAAATGATGAAACTAGCGGAGAAATGATTGAAGACAGATATTCAGACGTTTTTTCAGTGCAATGTGAGTTTTTAGTATAGCAATATAACGTTATTGATCTGTCAGTTTCCTTAGCTAATTCCCTACTTTCACACTGACACAGTAATAAACAGCTCTATAGGCTTCACTGTCATGGTGGAAAGTCAGTACACAACACTATGCTCATCATGTGATAGCATGATCAGATGGTGACAGCCAGGGAAGACCAGTCTACGGAGCTCAGGTGAATTTTACAGTATATTTTATTAACAATATCAGTAAATAATACACAGTTCCATCTTGAGTTGATGGGTAGACCTACAGTAGTTTAAGCTTAAAGCTACAGTCTGGGATCTAAGAATAATGTTAGGGCCCAGAGGGCTCCACGTCGGCGCCTCAGAGGGCAGGCCCAGCGTCCAACCCAGAGGATCCCTCCATGCAGTTTTTTTGGGGGGTGGCTATGGGGCCCGTCGGAGGGGCACTATGAAGAGCCCCTGCCGCAACACTCGTGGGGGTTCGTTGAAGAGCCCCTACAGCCATGGGAGCGGGAGGACAGTGAGTCTCCTGTTCTCCTGTCTCCCAATTCGTGGGGGCTGTGGGGGGAGCCCACACAGAGAAAGCACCTGGAGGAGGAGGAGGAGGAGGAGGAAGGGGACACGTTTGAGAGCCGCATGATCATGTGGAGGGGCCTCCAGTGCGCCTCCCCAATACGGTGCAACCTGTGCCGGCTCCACGCACCAGGCCTCCAGTGCGCCTTCTCAGTCCGGTACGAACTGTGCCGGCTCCCCGCACACGACCTCCAGTGCGTGTGCCCAGCCCGGAGCCTCCAGTGACGGTTCACAGCCCGGAGTCTCCCGTGGCGGTTCCCAGCCCAGTTTCTCCAGTGACGGTCCCCAGCCCCGGGTCTCCAGTGCGTCTCCCCAGCCCGGTACGTGCCGGCTCCCCGCACACGACCTCCAGTGCGTGTGCCCAGCCCGGAGCCTCCAGTGATGGTTCACAGCCCGGAGTCTCCCGTGGTGGTCCCCAGCCCAGGGTCTCCAGTGACGGTCCCCAGCCCAGGGTCTCCCGTGGCGGTCCCCAGCCCAGGGTCTCCAGTGACGGTCCCCAGCCCAGGGTCTCCCGTGGCGGTCCCCAGCCCAGGGTCTCCAGTGACGGTCCCCAGCCCAGGGTCTCCCGTGGCGGTCCCCAGCCCAGGGTCTCCAGTGACGGTCCCCAGCCCGGGGTCTCCAGTGCGTCTCCCCAGCCCGGTACATGCCGGCTCCCCGCACCAAGGTCTGGATGTGTATGTGTGTCTGTGCCTGTGTATGTGTCTCTTCACAGTCCCTGATGTTCCATGAGGTGTATTTGTATCTGTTTATTAAAATCTGATTCTACTGCTTGCATCAGTTACCTGATGTGAAATAGTTACATGTAGACATGGCTCTCTCTATGTAGTACTGAATATCTCCATGTAGACATGGATCTATGTATGTAGTTCTGAAATAGTTACATGTAGACATGGCTCTCTCTATGTAGTTCTGAAATAGTTCCATGTAGACATGGCTCTATCTATGTAGTTCTGAAATAGTTCCATGTAGACATGGCTCTATGTATGTAGTTCTGAAATAGTTCCATGAAGACATGGCTCTATGTATGTAGTACTGAAATAGTTCCATGTAGACATGGCTCTATGTATGTAGTACTGAAATAGTTCCATGTAGACATGGCTCTATGTATGTAGTTCTGAAATAGTTCCATGTAGACATGGCTCTATCTATGTAGTTCTGAAATAGTTCCATGTAGACATGGCTCTATGTAGTACTGAAATAGTTCCATGTAGACATGGCTCTATGTATGTAGTACTGAAATAGTTCCATGTAGACATGGCTCTATGTATGTAGTTCTGAAATAGTTCCATGTAGACATGGCTCTATGTAGTACTGAAATAGTTCCATGTAGACATGGCTCTTTGTATGTAGTACTGAAATAGTTCCATGTAGACATGGCTCTATGTAGTACTGAAATAGTTCCATGTAGACATGGCTCTATCTATGTAGTTCTGAAATAGTTCCATGTAGACATGGCTCTATCTATGCAGTACTGAAATAGTTCCATGTAGACATGGCTCTATCTATGTAGTACTGAAATAGTTCCATGTAGACATGGCTCTATGTAGTACTGAAATAGTTCCTGCTACTCCTGTACCTGACCAAGGAAACCTATTTGCCCTAACCATGACATAATGACCTGACCAGGGAAACCACTAGGACCTAGCCATGACATAATGACCTGACCAGGGAAACCTCTGGGACCTAGCCATGACATAATGACCTGACTAGGGAAACCTCTGGGACCTAGCCATGACATAATGACCTGACCAGGGAAACCTCTGGGACCTAGCCATGACATAATGACCTGACTAGGGAAACCTCTGGGACCTAGCCATGACATAATGACCTGACCAGGGAAACCTCTGGGCCCTAGCCATGACATAAAGACCTGACTAGGGAAACCTCTGGGCCCTAACCTTGACATAATGACCTGACTAGGAAAACCTCTGGGCCCTAACCATGACATAATGACCTGACTAGGGAAACCTATGGGCCCTAACCATGACATAATGACCTGACCAGGGAAACCTCTGGGCCCTAACCATGACATAAAGACCAGACTAGGGAAACCTCTGGGCCCTAACCATGACATAATGACCTGACCAGGGAAACCTCTGGGCCCTAGCCATGACATAATGACCTGACTAGGGAAACCTATGGGCCCTAACCATGACATAATGACCTGACCAGGGAAACCTCTGGGCCCTAACCATGACATAATGACCTGACTAGGGAAACCTCTGGGCCCTAACCATGACATAATGACCTGACCAGGGAAACCTCTGGGCCCATACCATGACATAATGACCTGACCAGGGAAACCTCTGGGCCCTAACCATGACATAATGATCTGACCAGGGAAACCTCTGGGCCCTAACCATGACATAATGACCTGACCAGGGAAACCTCTGGGCCCTAACCATGACATAATGACCTGACCAGGGAAACCTCTGGGCCCTAACCATGACATAATGACCTGACCAGGGAAACCTCTGGGCCCTAACCATGACATAATGACCTGACCAGGGAAACCTCTGGGCCCTAACCATGACATAATGACCTGACCAGGGAAACCACTGGGACCTAACCATGACATAATGACCTGACTAGGGAAACCTCTGGGCCCTAACCATGACATAATGACCTGACCAGGGAAACCTCTGGGCCCTAACCATGACATAATGACCTGACCAGGGAAACCACTGGGACCTAACCATGACATAATGACCTGACCAGGGAAACCTCTGGGCCCTAACCATGACATAATGACCTGACCAGGGAAACCTCTGGGCCCTAACCATGACATAATGACCAGACCAGGGAAACCACTGGGACCTAGCCATGACATAATCAAGTCATTATGAAACTCCCTGTCTTTACTTTAATGTGATCTCCCAGAACATTATCATGCTGTTATTATGGCTGAGGTTTTCAACAACAGCAGATAATGGGCGTTGGATGTATGACTAGGAGAGAGGCTTGTAATTGGAGTATGAGAATTGTTGCTGGCTGTTGCCTTTGTGATGCACTCACAAGCCTTGAGGTTATCTCCTGCGTCATATTAGACCAATACTATCAGAACGGATAGTCACGGCAACTTACTGTTCATTAAAATGTTATTATTATATTATTTTTATGTGTGTGTGTTATACTTCAAACCCCCTTAATTTATGTATGTTTCTGGGAGAGATCTCCATCTCTGTTAACGGTCGAGGTGACCAAAGATGTTACTTTCTTCTCATCCTAGTAGCATCTTTTGGCACTACTTCTGGTTTCCTTGACAACCAGACTTCAATTTGATATCCATTCATGAGAAAGGTGGTCGATGGTTCACACCCCCAAAATCAAGCTCCACCTCATATCATGGATGTGTCCGAAATGGCACCCTATTCCCTGTATAGTACACTACTTTGACCAGGGCCCATAGGTTGCCATTTGGAACGCAAACTATATCTTTGGTTAAGATAAAGTTGTATTGTACCTGCTGCTACTCTCTGTTTATTATCTATACATAGTCACTTTAACTATACCTACATGTACATATTACCTGCTGCTACTCTCTGTTTATTATCTATACATAGTCACTTTAACTATACCTACATGTACATATTACCTCCTGCTACTCTCTGTTTATTATCTATACATAGTCACTTTAACTATACTATACCTACATGTACATATTACCTGCTGCTACTCTCTGTTTATTATCTATACATAGTCACTTTAACTATACCTACATGTACATATTACCTGCTGCTACTCTCTGTTTATTATCTATACATAGTCACTTTAACTATACCTACATGTACATATTACCTGCTGCTACTCTCTGTTTATTATCTATACATAGTCACTTTAACTATACCTACATGTACATATTACCTGCTGCTACTCTCTGTGTATTATCTATACATAGTCACTTTAACTATACCTACATGTACATATTACCTGCTGCTACTCTCTGTTTATTATCTATACATAGTCACTTTAACTATACCTACATGTACATATTACCTGCTGCTACTCTCTGTTTATTATCTATACATAGTCACTTTAACTATACCTACATGTACATATTACCTGCTGCTACTCTCTGTTTATTATCTATACATAGTCACTTTAACTATACCTACATGTACATATTACCTGCTGCTACTCTCTGTTTATTATCTATACATAGTCACTTTAACTATACCTACATGTACATATTACCTGCTGCTACTCTCTGTTTATCATCTATACATAGTCACTTTAACTATACCTACATGTACATATTACCTGCTGCTACTCTCTGTGTATTATCTATACATAGTCACTTTAACTATACCTACATGTACATATTACCTGCTGCTACTCTCTGTTTATTATCTATACATAGTCACTTTAACTATACCTACATGTACATATTACCTGCTGCTACTCTCTGTTTATCATCTATACATAGTCACTTTAACTATACCTACATGTACATATTACCTGCTGCTACTCTCTGTTTATTATCTATACATAGTCACTTTAACTATACCTACATGTACATATTACC
>CM042378.1:37002409-37062409 GCA_023634145.1 Thymallus thymallus | reverse complement strand
CTAAGATATGCCCTTCCTGAGGTAACCATACAGAGATGTTTCAGGGAGGTGAATGGCGTTAATGTCTAAGATATGCCCTTCCTGAGGTAACCATACAGAGATGTTTCAGGGAGGTGAATGGCGTTAATGTCTAAGATATGCCCTTCCTGAGGTAACCATACAGAGATGTTTCAGGGAGGTGAATGGCGTTAATGTCTAAGATATGCCCTTCCTGAGGTAACCATACAGAGATGTTTCAGGGAGGTGAATGGCGTTAATGTCTAAGATATCCCTTCCTGAGGTAACCATACAGAGATGTTTCAGGGAGGTGAATGGCGTTAATGTCTAAGATATGCCCTTCCTGAGGTAACCATACAGAGATGTTTCAGGGAGGTGAATGGCGTTAATGTCTAAGATATGCCCTTCCTGAGGTAACCATACAGAGATGTTTCAGGGAGGTGAATGGCGTTAATGTCTAAGATATCCCTTCCTGAGGTAACCATACAGAGATGTTTCAGGGAGGTGAATGGCGTTAATGTCTAAGATATCCCTTCCTGAGGTAACCATACAGAGATGTTTCAGGGAGGTGAATGGCGTTAATGTCTAAGATATCCCTTCCTGAGGTAACCATACAGAGATGTTTCAGGGAGGTGAATGGCGTTAATGTCTAAGATATGCCCTTCCTGAGGTAACCATACAGAGATGTTTCAGGGAGGTGAATGGCGTTAATGTCTAAGATATGCCCTTCCTGAGGTAACCATACAGAGATGTTTCAGGGAGGTGAATGGCGTTAATGTCTAAGATATGCCCTTCCTGAGGTAACCATACAGAGATGTTTCAGGGAGGTGAATGGCGTTAATGTCTAAGATATCCCTTCCTGAGGTAACCATACAGAGATGTTTCAGGGAGGTGAATGGCGTTAATGTCTAAGATATGCCCTTCCTGAGGTAACCATACAGAGATGTTTCAGGGAGGTGAATGGCGTTAATGTCTAAGATATGCCCTTCCTGAGGTAACCATACAGAGATGTTTCAGGGAGGTGAATGGCGTTAATGTCTAAGATATGCCCTTCCTGAGGTAACCATACAGAGATGTTTCAGGGAGGTGAATGGCGTTAATGTTTAAGCATGGTTGACATTTTTCTTTCTTTTCCCTGGAAGTGAATGAACTTTAAAGGAACTACCATGATTCAGGTTTAGTTCCACTGTTCAGGATGAATGCATGACTTACTGAGGTTGAGTTACAACAGTCACAGCAGTGCCACCAAGTGGCCAAGGTAGACAGTTTTATTTTGAAGAGGTACAGACAAATAACTATACGATAATAAGACAAACAAATTCATTTTCATTTAAATGGTTTGTTGTTGTTGGGGATTTCAACAATGATTACAGTGTTTGTTGTTGTTGGGGATTTCAACAATGATTACAGTGTTTGTTGTTGTTGGGGATTTCAACAATGATTACAGTGTTTGTTGTTGTTGTTCGTTGGACGATAGTGTCGTCCTGAATCCCCAGACTACTGCTGCTGTTCACTACGGATGACTGGTGTTGGAAATGACGACTGGCAATGGCTATTAGCAACAACTAAGGATGTCCTAGTCCTCCTCCTCCCAGGTGTTGACAGGAACCTCTACTTAGCTGTTATTCTCCCAATTTTGTCTGTGTATAATTATGTCTGTGTATAATTGAGTCTGTGTATAATTATGTCTGTGTATAATTGTGTCTGTGTATAATTGTGTCTGTGTATAATTGTGTCTGTGTATAATTGTGTCTGTGTATAATTGTGTCTGTGTATAATTGTGTCTGTGTATAATTGTGTCTGTGTATAATTATGTCTGTGTATAATTATGTCTGTGTATAATTGCACATCCTTAAATAATGAGGATTTAATCTGATGAATTTCGATAATGATTTCAATGTTTGTGATTGGACTGTTCCTTCCAGGTGCTCACTGACACTAGCGTCTCTACCTAGCAGGTATCCTCTCTCACTGGTGTCTCTGACCAGCAGGTATCCTCTCTCACTGGTGTCTCTGCCCAGCAGGTATCCTCTCTCACTGGTGTCTCTGCCCAGCAGGTATCCTCTCTCACTGGTGTCTCTGCCCAGCAGGTATCCTCTCTCACTGGTGTCTCTGCCCAGCAGGTATCCTCTCTCACTGGTGTCTCTGCCCAGCAGGTATCCTCTCTCACTGGTGTCTCTGCCCAGCAGGTATCCTCTCTCACTGGTGTCTCTGCCCAGCAGGTATCCTCTCTCACTGGTCTCTCTGCCCAGCAGGTATCCTCTCTCACTGGTCTCTCTGCCCAGCAGGTATCCTCTCTCACTGGTGTCTCTGCCCAGCAGGTATTCTCTCTCAGTGGTATCTCTGCCCAGCAGGTATCCTCTCTCACTGGTGTCTCTGCCTAGCAGGTATCCTCTCTCAGTGGTGTCTCTGACTAGCAGGTATCCTCTCTCAGTGGTGTCTCTGACTAGCAGGTCTCCTCTCTCAGTGGTGTCTCTGCCTAGCAGGTATCCTCTCTCAGTGGTGTCTCTGCCTAGCAGGTATCCCCTCTCACTGCTGCTTCTCAGAGTCATCTTTAAACATGTATACTACCATTCAAAAGTTTGGGGTCACTTAGAAATGTCCTTGTTTTTGAAGGCTGATTGATCATTAGAAAACCACGCGAGATGCTGGCCTAGGAAGAGTTGCAAAGAAAAAGCCATATCTCAGACTGGCCAATAAAAATAAAAGATTAAGATGGGCAAAAGAACACAGACACTGGACAGAGGAAGATATGGCTTTTTATTTGCAACTCTGCCTAGAAGGCCAGCATCCCGGAGTCGCCACTTCACTGTTGACATTGAGACTGGTGTTTTGTGGGTACTATTTAATGAAGCTGCCAGTTGAGGACTTGTGAGGCGTCTGTTTCTCAAACTAGACACTCTAATGTACTTGTCCTCTTGCTCAGTTGTGCACCGGGGCCTCCCACTCCTCTTTCTATTCTGGTTAGAGACCGTTTTGCGCTGTCCTGTGAAGGGAATAGTACACAGCGTTGTACGAGATCTTAATTTTCTTGGCAATTTCTCACATGGAATAGCCTTCATTTCTCAGAACAAGAATAGACTTTCAGAAGAAAGTGCTTTGTTTCTGGACATTTTGAGGCTGAAATCGACTATCTGGACTATCTGTTGTTCCATGTAGTGAATCTGTTATTCAATGTGTTTGTATGGGCTAATAGCAGTAAGGACTATATGTTGTTATATAGTGAATCTGTTATTCAATGTGTTTGTATGGGCTAATAGCAGTAAGGACTATCTGTTGTTCCATGTAGTGAATCTGTTATTCAATGTGTTTGTATGGGCTAATAGCAGTAAGGACTATCTGTTGTTCATGTAGTGAATCTGTTATTCAATGTGTTTGTATGGACTAATAGCAGTAAGGACTATCTGTTGTTCATGTAGTGAATCTGTTATTCAATGTGTTTGTATGGTCTAATAGCAGTAAGGACTATCTGTTGTTCATGTAGTGAATCTGTTATTCAATGTGTTTGTATGGTCTAATAGCAGTAAGGACTATCTGTTGTTCATGTAGTGAATCTGTTATTCAATGTGTTTGTATGGGCTAATAGCAATAAGGACTATCTGTTGTTAATGTAGTGAATCTGTTATTCAATGTGTTTGTATGGGCTAATAGCAGTAAGGACTATCTGTTGTTCCATGTAGTGAATCTGTTATTCAATGTGTTTGTATGGGCTAATAGCAATAAGGACTATCTGTTGTTCATGTAGTGAATCTGTTATTCAATGTGTTTGTATGGGCTAATAGCAGTAAGGACTATCTGTTGTTCCATGTAGTGAATCTGTTATTCAATGTGTTTGTATGGGCTAATAGCAGTAAGGACTATCTGTTGTTCATGTAGTGAATCTGTTATTCAATGTGTTTGTATGGGCTAATAGCAATAAGGACTATCTGTTGTTCATGTAGTGAATCTGTTATTCAATGTGTTTGTATGGGCTAATAGCAGTAAGGACTATCTGTTGTTCATGTAGTGAATCTGTTATTCAATGTGTTTGTATGGGCTAATAGCAGTAAGGACTATCTGTTGTTCATGTAGTGAATCTGTTATTCAATGTGTTTGTATGGGCTAATAGCAGTAAGGACTATCTGTTGTTCATGTAGTGAATCTGTTATTCAATGTGTTTGTATGGGCTAATAGCAGTAAGGACTATCTGTTGTTCATGTAGTGAATCTGTTATTCAATGTGTTTGTATGGTCTAATAGTAGTAAGGACTATATGTTGTTATATAGTGAATCTGTTATTCAATGTGTTTGTATGGGCTAATAGCAGTAAGGACTATCTGTTGTTCCATGTAGTGAATCTGTTATTCAATGTGTTTGTATGGGCTAATAGCAGTAAGGACTATCTGTTGTTCATGTAGTGAATCTGTTATTCAATGTGTTTGTATGGACTAATAGCAGTAAGGACTATCTGTTGTTCATGTAGTGAATCTGTTATTCAATGTGTTTGTATGGTCTAATAGCAGTAAGGACTATCTGTTGTTCATGTAGTGAATCTGTTATTCAATGTGTTTGTATGGTCTAATAGCAGTAAGGACTATCTGTTGTTCATGTAGTGAATCTGTTATTCAATGTGTTTGTATGGGCTAATAGCAATAAGGACTATCTGTTGTTAATGTAGTGAATCTGTTATTCAATGTGTTTGTATGGGCTAATAGCAGTAAGGACTATCTGTTGTTCCATGTAGTGAATCTGTTATTCAATGTGTTTGTATGGGCTAATAGCAATAAGGACTATCTGTTGTTCATGTAGTGAATCTGTTATTCAATGTGTTTGTATGGGCTAATAGCAGTAAGGACTATCTGTTGTTCCATGTAGTGAATCTGTTATTCAATGTGTTTGTATGGGCTAATAGCAGTAAGGACTATCTGTTGTTCATGTAGTGAATCTGTTATTCAATGTGTTTGTATGGGCTAATAGCAATAAGGACTATCTGTTGTTCATGTAGTGAATCTGTTATTCAATGTGTTTGTATGGGCTAATAGCAGTAAGGACTATCTGTTGTTCATGTAGTGAATCTGTTATTCAATGTGTTTGTATGGGCTAATAGCAGTAAGGACTATCTGTTGTTCATGTAGTGAATCTGTTATTCAATGTGTTTGTATGGGCTAATAGCAGTAAGGACTATCTGTTGTTCATGTAGTGAATCTGTTATTCAATGTGTTTGTATGGGCTAATAGCAGTAAGGACTATCTGTTGTTCATGTAGTGAATCTGTTATTCAATGTGTTTGTATGGTCTAATAGTAGTAAGGACTATATGTTGTTATATAGTGAATCTGTTATTCAATGTGTTTGTATGGGCTAATAGCAGTAAGGACTATCTGTTGTTCCATGTAGTGAATCTGTTATTCAATGTGTTTGTATGGGCTAATAGCAGTAAGGACTATCTGTTGTTCATGTAGTGAATCTGTTATTCAATGTGTTTGTATGGACTAATAGCAGTAAGGACTATCTGTTGTTCATGTAGTGAATCTGTTATTCAATGTGTTTGTATGGTCTAATAGCAGTAAGGACTATCTGTTGTTCATGTAGTGAATCTGTTATTCAATGTGTTTGTATGGTCTAATAGCAGTAAGGACTATCTGTTGTTCATGTAGTGAATCTGTTATTCAATGTGTTTGTATGGGCTAATAGCAATAAGGACTATCTGTTGTTAATGTAGTGAATCTGTTATTCAATGTGTTTGTATGGGCTAATAGCAGTAAGGACTATCTGTTGTTCCATGTAGTGAATCTGTTATTCAATGTGTTTGTATGGGCTAATAGCAATAAGGACTATCTGTTGTTCATGTAGTGAATCTGTTATTCAATGTGTTTGTATGGGCTAATAGCAGTAAGGACTATCTGTTGTTCCATGTAGTGAATCTGTTATTCAATGTGTTTGTATGGGCTAATAGCAGTAAGGACTATCTGTTGTTCCATGTAGTGAATCTGTTATTCAATGTGTTTGTATGGGCTAATAGCAATAAGGACTATCTGTTGTTCATGTAGTGAATCTGTTATTCAATGTGTTTGTATGGGCTAATAGCAGTAAGGACTATCTGTTGTTCCATGTAGTGAATCTGTTATTCAATGTGTTTGTATGGGCTAATAGCAATAAGGACTATCTGTTGTTCATGTAGTGAATCTGTTATTCAATGTGTTTGTATGGGCTAATAGCAGTAAGGACTATCTGTTGTTCCATGTAGTGAATCTGTTATTCAATGTGTTTGTATGGGCTAATAGCAGTAAGGACTATCTGTTGTTCATGTAGTGAATCTGTTATTCAATGTGTTTGTATGGGCTAATAGCAGTAAGGACTATCTGTTGTTCATGTAGTGAATCTGTTATTCAATGTGTTTGTATGGTCTAATAGCAGTAAGGACTATCTGTTGTTCATGTAGTGAATCTGTTATTCAATGTGTTTGTATGGGCTAATAGCAGTAAGGACTATCTGTTGTTCATGTAGTGAATCTGTTATTCAATGTGTTTGTATGGTCTAATAGCAATAATACCAAAACATTTGTTGATTCAATAAACACATCTACCCCTCTCTCTCCCCACCCCTCCCCTCCCCCACAAACACATCTACCCCTATCTCTCCCCAACCCTTCCCCACAAACACATCTACCTCTCTCTCTCCACACCTCCCCCACAAAGACATCTACCCCTCTCTCTCCCCACCCCTCCCCCACAAACTCATCTACCTCTCTCCCCACCCCTCCCCCACAAGCACATCTACCGCTCTCTCCCCGCCCCTCCCCCACAAACACTCTCCTCACCCATCCCCCACAAACACATCTACCCCTCGCTCTCCCCACCCCTCCCCCACAAACACTCTCCTCCAAAGTAAAAGACACAAAAACTCAACTTAAGAACGAGAAGCATAAAAATAGCACACATAGAACAGATCTACCGCTTCTTAGACTTGCTTTCAATGAGAATGACAGATCTATAACTCACATTTCTATGTGAATTTGGTCAGGTCGCCCAAAAAGTTACATATTGCAGCTTTAAGATCAGAGCAAAAAAACCACAAAGTAGCATAATTGGTCAGGAGCCCATAAAACAGCTGCTATACATGCCAGCGCCATTCAAGCTGCTGGTATGATTACAATAAAACCACCCTTAGTATTAGCAAACTGCTTCAATAGCAATATGGATGGATTATTTGCAGTTGACTATGTACTTAGTTGATTAGGTGCATAGACTCGGTTGGATCAACCATTATATGGGTTCAACATTGGAATATCAGGTTAAAACTGAACTCTGATTTCCAGATGTACTGGGGCTGCACAGTAAAACAATTCACCGCTGTGTATCATCTTTGTCTTTCAGGACCGTATAAGTCAGAGGATGTGCCATGGGAGCTTACTACAGCCCTTCCTACGCTGGTTTGTACTGAGGTAAATGAGAAAATGACTTCATTTTGGATCCTTCTAAAAAACAGTTCTTTGACCGGATTATATGGTGTGGACACTATATTGATGATGTTTGCCTGTTCTGGTCTGGCTCAGAAGATGAATTTATCTCCTTCCACCAACACCTTAACAGCATTAACCCTAACATCAAACTAACTATGAAGTAGAGCAAGGAAAACATTCATTTTTTGGACCTTGACATCAGTAAAAATGACAAAGGTTGTTTGCACACATCAATCTTTAGGGAGCCTACAGACGGGAATACCATTCTGAGGGCAGACAGCTTTCACCCCAAAAGGATAAAAGAGAATCTACAGAAATGTCAAATCTGCTGAATTGGAGAATGGCTTCTTGAATCGGGGCTACAGCTCTCAGATCCTGAAAGATGCAGGTACAAGGGTCAGACATCTTGACAGAGAGAACTTGTTGCAAAGGGGAATGCCTCGTGATGGATCAGAGAGAGTGTACTTTGTTACAAAATACAGCACTGAAGCAGAGAACATTAAAATAATCATAATAAATTATTAAGATATGGATTTCTCACCTTTCCTGTAGGATTGTGAGGTCCCTTTGCTGTCATCTAGTGGATTCTTTGCTCTGTTGCCCTCAGCTGTATTTAGACTGTTTTGGTCCATGTTAGCTGTGTTCTAGTGTACTATAGAATGGATGGCTCTCCTGTTCTTAACACTTTGCCCAGTCAAGGTAAGAACTATATTTCTGGGGGTTCTGGTGCTTCTAGCCTTGAGTTGCATTTTTGATAACATATCTACAGTAGTTCACTGTTTAATGGGTATAGAATTGCTTGCTAAGTGTTGTCTAATTAATTATGTAACCAATACCTCTTCTACTCAGGGTTGATTGGAAATATCTGTTCAAAAGAGGACATTGTATTATCATTATATTTTTGTACTACCAGACGAAATGCGTCGGAGTTGTTAAACTTTGTTTCCATTGAACATGCCATACTAATAAAGGCATTTTAATTAATGATATAAAGAATGCCTTGGTCGTCTGACTACATCTGAACGCTGTAAGAGCGGGGCACCTGCTGGCCAGTTCCGGTATGTGGGCCAATCAAAATCCTGCTGGCCTGTTCCGGTATGTGGGCCAATCAAAATCCTGCTGGCCTGTTCCGGTATGTGGGCCAATCAAAATCCTGCTTGCCAGTTCCGATAAGTGCGCCAATCCCAACGTTTACATTCTTCCCGTTGTCAAGGAAGCGCGTCCTCGGTGCCAACATGGCGTGGAAGACTCAGATGTAGAAATACATTGATTAATGTTACTTAATAATGGATGTGGATCATTTTTCCTGCTGGAGGAATAATTGAAGAGGTTGCCATTCGGATTCGATATTGCATGCGACGAAATTAACGGGAAAGCAGGGACTGTACTGTTAACCGTACCTGTCCCGGTCCCGATCCTGCCGGTCCCTGTCCCGGTCCCGGTCCTGCCGGTCCCTGTCCCGGTCCCGATCCTGCCGGTCCCTGTCCCGGTCCCGGTCCCTGCCCGTGCCGTTAGCTAGAACTGATGTCAGTTTGTTGGAGTCAAACCCTGAACTTGGTCGAATGAAGACTGGGTGGTATTTGTAATGAAGACTGGGTTGTATTTGTAATGAAGACTGGGTGGTATTTGTAATGAAGACTGGGTTGTATTTGTAATGAAGACTGGGTTGTATTTGTAATGAAGACTGGGTGGTATTTGTAATGAAGACTGGGTTGTATTTGTAATGAAGACTGGGTGGTATTTGTAATGAAGACTGGGTTGTATTTGTAATGAAGACTGGGTTGTATTTGTAATGAAGACTGGGTTGTATTTGTAATGAAGACTGGGTTGTATTTGTAATGAAGACTGGGTGGTATTTGTAATGAAGACTGGGTGGTATTTGTAATGAAGACTGGGTGGTATTTGTAATGAAGACTGGGTGGTATTTGTAATGAAGACTGGGTGGTATTTGTAATGAAGACTGGGTTGTATTTGTAAGCTTGTCAAGCATGTCGGCAGATTACTAGAATGCAAGCTCTGAAGGACAACTTCTTCTTCTCGTATCCTTGAACAACACTACTTTGACAGTTGTATTCTGCAACTCTGCCTGGCCTCCATAAAACATTGCGTTTAAGCTGAAGCTAGGCTTAACAGAAGAAGAGTTGCAGTAGGTGCTGCTGTTCTTGCATGTCAAAAGGTTGTGCATATGAAAGTAGGCATGTACATCTTTGTTCTATTGTATGAATTGTATCTATAAAGATACAATCGCCATGAACACCTTAACCAGGCCTGGTGTCAGAACCCGCAGGATAGGAGCAGACGGGGTGTTTGAAGATGACCGACATGTTCTGCTGGAGGAACAGAAGTCATGCAGGGCCCGAGCTCGCTGCTTCTCCCTGGAGACCAACCGACGAAGGAAGTACGTTTCTATACCTACTTTTCAATGCTTAAACCATAGCCTGGTCCTGAATCAGTTTGTGCTGTCTTGCCAACCACTATCGTTAACATGACAATGACCATATGAGTTGACAAGACAGCACAAACTGATCTGGGACCAGGCTATAACCTAACAACCGTAGGCCTCCAGTCCATCTCTCTGTCCAACTACAACTCATGTTTCTGCACTATTTAATGCACTACGTTTGTCTAATGGATCTATATAATGGAATAAATGTTGTTCTTTTTGGGTCACATCAGAGTGGTGACCCTGTAAGGTCTGGCTAGACTACTGGAGTGGTGACCCTGTAAGGTCTGGCTAGACTACTGGAGTGGTGACCCTGTAAGGTCTGGCTAGACTACTGGAGTGGTGACCCTGTAAGGTCTGGCTAGACTACTGGAGTGGTGACCCTGTAAGGTCTGGCTAGACTACTGGAGTGGTGACCCTGTAAGGTCTGGCTAGACTACTGGAGTGGTGACCCTGTAAGGTCTGGCTAGACTACTGGAGTGGTGACCCTGTAAGGTCTGGCTAGACTACTGGAGTGGTGACCCTGTAAGGTCTGGCTAGACTACTGGAGTGGTGACCCTGTAAGGTCTGGCTAGACTACTGGAGTGGTGACCCTGTAAGGTCTGGCTAGACTACTGGAGTGGTGACCCTGTAAGGTCTGGCTAGACTACTGGAGTGGTGTCTGTCTGTCTGTCTGTCTGTCTGTCTGTCTGTCTGTGTGTGTGTCAGCATATTGTTATTTACAGACTAGCCAACATAAGTCTTCCTGGGAGAAATCAGCATATTGTTATTTACAGACTAGCCAACAGAAGTCTTCCTGGGAGAAATCAGCATATTGTTATTTACAGACTAGCCAACAGAAGTCTTCCTGGGAGAAATCAGCATATTGTTATTTACAGACTAGCCAACAGAAGTCTTCCTGGGAGAAATCAGCATATTGTTATTTACAGACTAGCCAACAGAAGTCTTCCTGGGAGAAATCGGCATATTATTATTTACAGACTAGCCAACAGAAGTCTTCCTGGGAGAAATCAGCATATTGTTATTTACAGACTAGCCAACAGAAGTCTTCCTGGGAGAAATCAGCATATTGTTATTTACAGACTAGCCAACAGAAGTCTTCCTGGGAGAAATCAGCATATTGTTATTTACAGACTAGCCAACAGAAGTCTTCCTGGGAGAAATCGGCATATTGTTATTTACAGACTAGCCAACAGAAGTCTTCCTGGGAGAAATCGGCATATTGTTATTTACAGACTAGCCAACAGAAGTCTTCCTGGGAGAAATCAGCATATTGTTATTTACAGACTAGCCAACAGAAGTCTTCCTGGGAGAAATCAGCATGTTGTCTGTAATGTTAAACAGATCTGTGACCAGTATGTAGTGTATTCTCTGTGTTCTCCATGCAGGGTTCTGGAGGAGAGGAGTTGGTTAAACAGATCTGGGACCAGTATGTAGTGTATTCTCTGTGTTCTCCATGCAGGGTTCTGGAGGAGAGGAGGAGGCAGTGGGACGTCCAGGAACAGAGGCTGAGGGAAAACATCCTACAGCAACGTAAACAGAGAGTCCAGGATGCTACCGAACGCTTCCAGAGGGCACATCTGCCCCCCTCACAGAGACGCAGACAATGTGAGTCTCACAACCCAAAGCTGTGTTTCACACAGAAAACACAATTACTGGTCTCCACTTTACTCTTTGTGGTTTGTAACTGTAATGCATACTTGAGAAAATATTGGAATAGAATAAGTCACACAATTCAGTGCATTTGGAAAGTATTCAGACCCCTTGACTTTTTCCACATTTTGTTTTTACGTTACAGCCTTATTCTATAATGGATAAAATAAAACATTTTCCTCATCAATCTACACACAATACACCATAATTTCCTAGCAAAATACTTATTTAGATAAGTATTCAGATCCTTTGCTATGAGACTCTAAATTGAGCTCAGGTGCATCCTGTTTCCTTTGATCAGCCTTGAGATGTTTCTACAACTTGATTGGAGTCCACCTGTGGTAAATTCAATTGATTGGACATGATTTGGAAAGGCACACACCTGTCTATATAAGTTCCCAGAGTGCATGTCAGAGCAAAAACCAAGCCATGAGGTTGAAGAAATTGTCTGTTGAGTCGAGGCACAGCTCTGGGGAAGGGTACCAAAAAATGTCTGCAGCATTGAAGGTCCCACAGTGGCCTCCATCATTCTTAAATGGAAGAAGTTTGGAACCACCAAGACAGTAAAAGGCACATGACAGCCTGCTTGGAGTTTGCTAAAAGACACCTAAAGGACTCTCAGAGCATGAGAAACAAGATTCTCTGGTCTGATGAAACCAACATTGAACTCCTTGGCCTGAATGCCAAGTGTCACGTCTGGAGGAAACCTGGCACCATCCCTACAGTGAAGCATGGTGGTGGCAGCATCATACCGTGGGGATGTTTTTCAGCAGCAGGGACTGGGAGACTAGTCAGGATCGAGGGAAAGATGAACGGAGCAAAGTACAGAGAGATCCTTGATGAAAACCTACTCCAGAGCGCTCAGGACGTCAGACTGGGGCGAAGGTTCACCTTCCAACAGAACAACGACCCTAAGCACACAGCCAAGACAACTGTTTTTGCTTTGTCATTATGGGATATTGTGTGTAGATTTCTGAGGAAATCCATTTTAGACTAAGGCTGTAACGTTACAAAATGTGGGAGAAGTAAAGGGTCTGAATACTTTCCGAATGCAGTGTAATTATAGCAACAAGTTACTTTAACAGACATTTATCTTGGTTGTATTGCAGCTTTCAGGAAGAGCACCCTTAATATTGAGGAGGCTCTTAATCACATACAAGGCACCTTGACCTTCAGGTTCTATACCAGACAATGTTCCGCCCCCAACAGGTCAGAATGTCAGCTATAAAAGCATTCATAATCTGTGTAAATACTATGTGTACTAGTAAGAAATTAATATTCCAGCATATATAAACATGTATAACCTTTACCATATGAACACATAGACACATAAACATTTATAATGGCTTATTTATTAATGTTATTATACCAACTGCATGTCACCATCTTTTCATACATGTAATCTTCTAGCCTAAGTCCCAGTCTGTTTGTGCTACCATACCACATGTAATCTTCTAGCCTAAGTCCCAGTCTGTTTGTGCTACCATACCACATGTAATCTTCTAGCCTAAGTCCCAGTCTGTTTGTGCTACCATACCACATGTAATCTTCTAGCCTAAGTCCCAGTCTGTTTGTGCTACCATACCACATGTAATCTTCTAGCCTAAGTCCCAGTCTGTTTGTGCTACCATACCACATGTAATCTTCTAGCCTAAGTCCCAGTCTGTTTGTGCTACCATACCACATGTAATCATCTAGCCTAAGTCCCAGTCTGTTTGTGCTACCATACCACATGTAATCTTCTAGCCTAAGTCCCAGTCTGTTTGTGCTACCATACCACAGACTCCTTGTCACTCATTGCCATGTTTGGCTTGACACCAACTGATCTGGGATGAGGTTAACAACCCTATAGTTTACTGGCATTTATAATGGCTTATCAATGAATGTTATTATACCAACTACATATCACCATCAGCATGTTTCTCTGGTTTAAACACAGGAGCTGCACTTCATCCCCTAAGCCTCCCCCGACACCCAGCCCATCGCTCCACCAGAGGACCCTGTCTGCCGTGGAAGCCTACAGCAAACTGATGCAGGACAGGACCCTCAGCAGCTTCAAGAGCAGGCTACTGATCCTCAACGAGCTCCAGGACTCACAGCTGAGGGACAGGGAGAGGGACAGAGACGAGCTCCAGGACTCACAGCCGAGGGACAGGGAGAGGGACAGAGACGAGCTCCAGGACACACAGCTGAGGGACAGGGAGAGGGACAGAGACGAGCTCCAGGACTCACAGCTGAGGGACAGGGAGAGGGACAGAGACAAGCTCCAGGACACACAGCTGAGGGACAGGGAGAGGGACAGAGACGAACTCCAGGACACACAGCTGAGGGACAGGGAGAGGGACAGAGACGAGCTCCAGGACACACAGCCGAGGGACAGGGAGAGGGACAGAGACGAGCTCCAGGACACACAGCCGAGGGACAGGGAGACCTGTAGCAGTCCACAGGTAGGCTTTGTGGTTTTCAAACCTCCTCCTCCCCAAGCTGTTCCATGTGTTTGATCTATTCCAAAGCTAGAACACCTGATTCAGCTTGTCAACTAATCATCAAGCCCTTGACTAGTGTGTCTGGTGTGGTAATTCAGGGCTACAACAAAATGGTGAAACATCTGAGGGTCTCAGAGGGTTTGAGAGTTGAGCACCACTAAACTAGACCACACAGAGAACCACTAAACTAGAGAGTCTGGTTCTGATGTGACACATGGTGTAAATGCTCCTTATCTCAAATGTTGACCTATATCTGGAGGACTATATACTTTCATATTAATGAACATTGAAATCCTGTAAACTACCCCTTTGTCTTCTACTGCTTCCAGTACAGATCTATATTACAACAAATCCTTGTTGGATTTAACAGTGGAAAAGCATTCTGTCTCTTCTCTGTGAATGTGTTGCTGTACAGGTGAAAGTAAATAAGGTCCCTAGCCCTGTAGCTGCTACTGTCTGGACCTGGACCTGCTTCAGCAACAGAAGACCCTTTTTTGATGGCAGACACACACACACACACACACACACACACACACACACACACACACACAGGAATGTTACCTATGTCTGTGCGTGGGCCCAGGGGCACTAGATACTTTTGGTTATGTAGTGTATGTGGACACCATCTCCTTCCAAAATCATGGGCATTAATATGGAGTTGATCCCCCCTTTGCTGCTATAACAGCCTCCACTGTTCTGGGAAGGCTTTCCACTAGATGTTGCTGCGAGGACTTGCTTCCATTCAGCAACAAGAACATTAGTGAGGTCGGGCACTGATGTTGGGCGATTAGACCTGGCTCACAGTCAGCGTTCCAATTCATCCCAAAGGTCTTCGGTGGGGTTGAGGTCAGGACTCTGTGCAGGCCAGTCAAGTTCTTCCACACCGATCTTGACAAACCATTTCTATATGGACGTCACATTGTGCACGGGTGCACTGTCATCACGAAACAGGAAAGGGCCTTCCCCAAACTGTTGTCACAAAGTTGGAACCACAGAATCGTCTGGAATGTCATTGTATGCTGTAGGGTTAAGATTTCCCTTCACTGGAACTAAGGGGCCTGAACCATGAAAAACAGCCCCAGACCATTATTCATTCTCCACCAAACTTTACAGTTGGCACTATGCATTCGGGCAGGTAGCGTTCTCCTGGCATCCGCCAAACCCAGATTTGTACGTCAGACTGCCAGATGATGAACTGTGATTCATCACTCCAGAGAACCCGTTTCCACTGCTCCAGAGTCCAATGGCGGCGAGCTTTACCCCACGCCAGCCGACGCCTGGCATTGCTCTCAGGGGCAGATGATTATTACACGTTTCAGCACTCGGCAGTCCTGTTCTGTGAGCTTGTGTGTCGCACCACTTCGAGGCTGAGTCGTTGTCGCTCCTAGATGTTTCCACTTCACAATAACAGCGTTTACAGTTGACCAGGGCAACGCTAGCAGGGCAGAAATTTTACAAACTGACTTGTTTGAAAGGTGGCATCCTATGACAGTGCCACATTGAAAGTCACTGAGCTCTTCAATACGGGCCATTCTACTGCCAATGTTTGTCTATGGAGATTGCATGGCGGTGTGCTCGATTTTATACACCTGTCAGCAACGAGTGTGGTTTAAATAGCCGAATCCACTCATTTGAAGGGGTGTCCACATACATTTGTGTATATAGTGTATAGTGTAGCTATGCACATTATTAATGATATACTACCATCATGACATTCATCACTTGATTCATTCATGTTTATCTTCTCTTCCTGTTGAATTAATACGTCTCAGAGTGTTTTTATGCTTTCATGGGTCATCCTCTGGGGTTCTTGGTACTTCTAAATATGTACACATTTTTACCCAAATATCAATGAATCAACCAATAAAACCAATAAAAATAAATCTCTTCTGTGTTACAGCATCATAATGTGAACCAACTCACTCAGTCAGAGAGCCTGTCCAGTCTAGATAGCTTGGAGGAGGAGGATGTCCCACACCACAACAACACAACACAGAGAGTCCAGAGCTCTTGGTTGGATCACCAGAAACACCCCAATGGTCCATCTTCTGACTTGTCATTCTGTCCACCAACAGAGAGTTTCCTAAGTGGTAACCTTCTACTCCAACAGGGCAAAGCTGATGCTAGCCCTCAGCCCCCTAGACCAAGGCAGACAGAGGAGTCTGTAGAAGACTGTAACAGCAGACTGCACCAACTCTCACAGGCAACTGGGGGGCAGAGTTGTACAAATCAATCATCATTACAGAGCAACACTGTAACCCAGCCCCAGTCCCCACTCCTCAGTGTCAGTCACCACAGCCTGCTAACTCTGAGTGGGATTATAGATACATCCTCAATACGTCCAGATAACGGTGACCAACACTCTCAGGAAAAGGAAAGTCATCTGAGGGGGGACCACAGAGTCTCAGTGGTCGCGGTGTGCTCCAAGGCTTCTACCCCATACAGAATGCCGCTAGAGTTCACCTCTTGTCTGACCCCAGAGAGGAAGTTAGAATTCAGGCAGCCAGTGAGAAACCAGGAGGACAAGTGTTCCAAACTCCCGTCGGCGACCCAGGTCCTTCTTCCCGGGAAAACCTGCAGCCACAAAGACCTTCTGTGTGAAGCCCCCTCCTCAAAACCTGATCAAATCCTCACTTCTAACACTAACAGTAGCGCAGGGACCCGAAAGGACACCGCCACCATTCAGCCAACAGAAAGCACACACCACCAGTCACACAGGAGAAAACCCAGTGTAGAAGATGCCATGAACAACCTCAACAAAGGGTCCAACTCTGAGCCCAAAGCAGGTTCCATCTCTGAGCCCAAAGCAGGCGGGTCTAACACAGACCCTCTCAGTCAGACGTTGGGTCATTGTTATATCAGGTCTGACTTCCCTAAAGGCCTGAAGAGCAAGCAGGTGGAAGTAACACCAACACACCTCACAGACACGCCTCCACCTCCTCCATCTGCAGTTGCTGTCAGCACTACCACTGATCAGCCTAAAACCACTGATCAGCCTAAAACCACTGATCAGCCTAAAACCGCTGATCAGCCTGAAGGCACTGAAGTCAGATGTATAAAGGGAATTCTTAAAAAGCAATCAAAATATGGAGTGTCGGGAGGAAACGGTAGTTCTACTATGTACAACGTTGGGCATTTAATATTCACCAAACAATTCACCATGTCCATCAGAGATAGTGTGGAACTGACCAGAAGGAAAGTCACGGGTGCAGAGCACAACAAGGTGGTCAGAAAGAAGATACGATGGTTTGACGAGGCACACCTGGAAGAAGAGGAGGATATGAACAGCAATCTGATGAAACAGAATCCTGTTCGTGTTCGTCCTCTACCTTCACATAAACATCACTCATCATCATCATCAGACCACCAGGCTCGGGGCCAGACGCTGGCCACCACCACCCCTCTAGCCTCCACCGGCTATCACTTTACCAAGCAGGCCTGGGCAGATGTCAGGGTCCAGGAGAGCAGGCTGCAGAGGCACCAGGGGATCCAGGAGAGAGGCCAGGAGGCCAGGGAGACCAGAGTGGAAGCCAGGGAGGTCAGGGTCCAGCGAGGGAGCAGCGGGAGGACCGGGTGCCCCAGGGTTCCCAGGAGAGTGAGGTCTGCCAGGGCAGGGATGGATCCTGTTTCGTCCCGCTCCAGGAAAGGCACGGTCATCAGACCCCAGTCTGCTACGGAGGCCAGCAGCCACGTGGCCCGGGTGAACCACGGGAAGGTCATGGTGCCTTGCCCCCCGCCCCGCACTGAAACCATGCCGCGTAACACACACACAGGAGAGACTGCAGCTGTAGTATCATACACCACCAAGACTCCTTACATCATGGATCAGTCTAATGACACCACCAAGACTCCTTACATCATGGATCAGTCTAATGACACCACCAAGACTCCTTACATCATGGATCAGTCTAATGACACCACCAAGACTCCTTACATCATGGATCAGTCTAATGACACCACCAAGACTCCTTACATCATGGATCAGTCGAATGCTATTAAAGCAGGTCTTCCTGTAGAGCAGGCGTTGTGTAATAAGGACACCCTGGACAGCTTTGCCCCATCCCAGACACGTACGCATTTCATTAGGGCAGATAGCGGCATGATTTCTAACCCATCCAAGGCTACCCCCATGTCAGGCCAGCAGGACGCCCAGGGAGGGTCTGACAGACGGGGGCTGCTGTACTATGAGAAAGGCCTCTGTCTGAACCGTACTCCCACAGACGAGGAGATCTCCCACCTCTGGCAAGGAGTCCGTTGTGCCTTAGCCACCAAGGATGGTAATGTACTTTAGATTGACTGTCCGGTCCTTACATCTCTAATACATGTGTTTTTGTCACCAGTTGAGAAGTATGTGTAGTGGGAATTATTCATTCTTTATTATCAGCAAGCTGGAGAGGTTCCAACAAACTTAATGTCAGGAGCTCCGCCGGTTCCTTTAGTTCTCTATATACTGCTGACACACACAAGTTATATTGGCATGATTTAGCTTATTCATTATTCATAATTAATTAATCATTAAGGTTTGGTTCATCCATGTGACTGAACAGTACCTCACAAAGATTCTTCTCTCCAAGCTGAGACCTTGAAACTCAATGTAGTAGGCTTGAATTAAGTTATGGCAAATAGGCAATATTGTCTGCTATTATCCTCAGTAATTTTCCATTCAGGTTGTCAGACTCCGGTGGCTTGTCATTGTTGATGGACAACAATAATTCTTTCACCTCTTCCATACTCACTTTACGGAACTCAAAATTACAATGCTTGTCTTTCATCATTTGGTCAGATATACTTGGATGTGTAGTGTCAGCATTTTTTGCTGGCATGTCATGCCTAAGTTTCCTCATCTTCCCAATGAAAACATCATTAAAGTAGTTGGTAATATCAGTGATGAATGAGCCATCTGATTCTATGAATGATGGAGCTGAGTTTGCCTTTTTTCCCAAAATGTCATTGAAGATGTTCTAAAGCTTTTTACTGTCATTCTTTATATCATATATCTTTGTTTCATAGTGGACTTTCTTCTTCTTTTTACTATCATTATTTATATCATTTATCTTTGTTTCATAGTGGACTTTCTTCTTCTTTTTACTATCATTATTTATATCATTTATCTTTGTTTCATAGTGGACTTTCTTCTTCTTTTTACTATCATTCTTTATATCATTTATCTTTGTTTCATAGTGGACTTTCTTCTTCTTTTTACTATCATTCTTTATATCATTTATCTTTGTTTCATAGTGGACTTTCTTCTTCTTTTTACTATCATTCTTTATATCATTTATCTTTGTTTCATAGTGGACTTTCTTCTTCTTTTTACTATCATTCTTTATATCATTTATCTTTGTTTCATAGTGGACTTTCTTCTTCTTTTTACTATCATTATTTATATCATTTATCTTTGTTTCATAGTGGACTTTCTTCTTCTTTTTACTGTCATTCTTTATATCATTTATCTTTGTTTCATAGTGGACTTTCTTCTTCTTTTTACTATCATTCTTTATATCATTTATGTTTGTTTCATAGTGGACTTTCTTCTTCTTTTTACTGTCATTCTTTATATCATTTATCTTTGTTTCATAGTGGACTTTCTTCTTCTTTTTACTATCATTCTTTATATCATTTATCTTTGTTTCATAGTGGACTTTCTTCTTCTTTTTACTATCATTATTTATATCATTTATCTTTGTTTCATAGTGGACTTTCTTCTTCTTTTTACTATCATTCTTTATATCATTTATCTTTGTTTCATAGTGGACTTTCTTCTTCTTTTTACTATCATTCTTTATATCATTTATCTTTGTTTCATAGTGGACTTTCTTCTTCTTTTTACTATCATTCTTTATATCATTTATCTTTGTTTCATAGTGGACTTTCTTCTTCTTTTTACTATCATTCTTTATATCATTTATCTTTGTTTCATAGTGGACTTTCTTCTTCTTTTTACTATCATTCTTTATATCATTTATCTTTGTTTCATAGTGGACTTTCTTCTTCTTTTTACTATCATTCTTTATATCATTTATCTTTGTTTCATAGTGGACTTTCTTCTTCTTTTTACTGTCATTCTTTATATCATTTATCTTTGTTTCATAGTGGACTTTCTTCTTCTTTTTACTATCATTCTTTATATCATTTATCTTTGTTTCATAGTGGACTTTCTTCTTCTTTTTATTCAGTTTAGTCACATGATTTCTCAATTTGCAGTAAGTTAGCCAATCGGTTGTGAAGCCAGACTTATTTGCCATTCCTTTTGCCTCATCCCTCTCAACCATACCATTTTTAAATTCCTCATCAATCCAAGGGGATTTAACAGTTTTTATAGTCATTTTCTTAATGGGTTCATGTTTATTAGTAACTGGAATAAGCAGTTTCATAAATGTATCAAGTGCAGCGTCTGGTTGTTCCTCATTACAAACCACAGATCAACACATATTATTTACATCATCAACATATGAATCACTACAAAACGTATTGTATGACCTCTTATAGACTATATTAGACCCAGCCTTTGGAACTTTGGTTTTCCTAGATATGGATACTATATTGTGATCAATACATCTGATGGATCTGGATACTGCTTTCAAGCACATTTCTGCAGTGTTAGTAAAGATGCATGCTAAATTTGGATCGGTTTAGGCTCTGATACATCTTAACCATTTGAACCAGGGACTGATATGTATTGCTGAATCGTTCCATCCCTAATAGTTAGTTATTTTTATTGTATGTACTTTATGACTGATGTCATCCACCTGCTCTAGGCTAGTCCAACAGAAAGCCTTTGACGGGACACTCTTTGTGTGGACTGCCAGTTTGTAACTTTTGTTTGAGATTCTTTAGGTATAAAAACAAATCTTAGGAAAGCTTCTTCTTAAGTTGTATCGATATGCTGTGTTTTCATTGGCCCAATTGTACCACTCACCACCACATACAGGATTACTACGTCGGTGAAATGCATCTATATAATGATGGAAATGTTGTTATTTTTGGGCCACGTCATGTTTTTGTATCGGGAGAGTTTGGAGAGGAAGTTTGTGTTTCCATAACAGAATCTTGAGCAGGGAGGGAAACTAGGAACATCTGACTTGCTGTTTGGTCTCTTTTTAGGTGACCCTAAAACTGTCCTGCCTCAAGCCTGTGCCAACCCATCTCACGTTACTATCAATGGGGACAGCCTGATCAACGGAGTCAAAGCCGTCACTACGATGGGAGGCTTCTTCTTCTCCCCAACCAATGGTAAGAAGATCTTTGCTTTGTCATTATTGGGTATTTGGGCTCCGAATTAAAACAGAGGGTTGCCTGTATTGCTGGCATTGCCTGTTTTTAGGAAACTCTGAGCCTTGGACGAAAGGGGGGTACAGTGACCTGAAAAAAAACGCATTGTTCATGACGAAGGTCTGCGTATTCAAACTGCGCAACACAATGAGAAAGTTATAAGAAACAGGGATGTTCTCAAGCGGTTTGTCAACACCACTGTGTTGTTGGAATGAGCTTCCAGAGGACAAGATGAGAGGGGAAGTTCCACCAACAAGGCCAACTACAAGGAGCTTCCAGAGGACAAGATGAGAGGGGAAGTTCCACCAACAAGGCCAACTACAAGGAGCTTCCAGAGGACAAGATGAGAGGGGAAGTTCCACCAACAAGGCCAACTACAAGGAGCTTCCAGAGGCACGTTACGATGCTTTACTTGCTGAACATATGGAACTTCCTACTGCGTTTTCTGGGAAATCTATTCAGAATGATTTGACAGCTTTCTTCGCATCATCCATTCAAAGTCAACCTTTAAAGAGAAAGGTTGACTCAAGTAGGCTTTCCACTTTCCTCTGGTATTTATTTAACAAAGATGACACATAATCACTCCGGACAGACAGCAGCCTAGGCTCCACCTAAACATTAGAGATCTGACATGCTGTATGGGATGAAAACAATCCTTTTTTTCAGTCTGATCAACTGTCGGCTACTAATAAGAGCAGCTGCATACAGCCTATGTGCCCTGTCCATCTGGTCAGGGTAACTAACTGGTAACGTTATGTATTTATCATTTATTTATGTGTCAGGAGAAAAGGTGAATGTGATCAAATTTGGTTTATATCAAAAATTGTGTGGGCAAGGCTGCCTATAAGTTTTCAATCCCAAATTATTAACTGGAATTAATTCATTTTGGGCTCCCGAGTGGTGCAGCGGTCTAAGACACTGCATCTCAGTGTTAGAGGAGTCACTACAGACACCCTGGTTCAGTGGTCTAAGACACTGCATCTCAGTGGTAGAGGAGTCACTACAGACACCCTGGTTCAGCGGTCTAAGGCACTGCATCTCAGTGCTAGAGGAGTCACTACAGACACCCTGGTTCAGTGGTCTAAGACACTGCATCTCAGTGGTAGAGGAGTCACTACAGACAACCTGGTTCAGTGGTCTAAGACACTGCATCTCAGTGCTAGAGGAGTCACTACAGACAACCTGGTTCAGTGGTCTAAGACACTGCATCTCAGTGGTAGAGGAGTCACTACAGACAACCTGGTTCAGTGGTCTAAGACACTGCATCTCAGTGCTAGAGGAGTCACTACAGACAACCTGGTTCAGTGGTCTAAGGCACTACATCTCAGTGCTAGAGGAGTCACTACAGACAACCTGGTTCAGTGGTCTAAGACACTGTATCTCAGTGCTAGAGGAGTCACTACAGACAACCTGGTTCAGTGGTCTAAGACACTGCATCTCAGTGCTAGAGGAGTCACTACAGACAACCTGGTTCAGTGGTCTAAGACACTGCATCTCAGTGTTAGAGGAGTCACTACAGACAACCTGGTTCAGTGGTCTAAGACACTGCATCTCAGTGCTAGAGGAGTCACTACAGACAACCTGGTTCAGTGGTCTAAGACACTGCATCTCAGTGGTAGAGGAGTCACTACAGACAACCTGGTTCAGTGGTCTAAGACACTGTATCTCAGTGCTAGAGGAGTCACTACAGACAACCTGGTTCAGTGGTCTATGACACTGCATCTCAGTGCTAGAGGAGTCACTACAGACAACCTGGTTCAGTGATACCTAAAATTCTATTGTTAAAAAAAAGGATTTAATCCATTTTTGTTTTTCCTCTATGACAATGCAGATTAAACCTCATTTGTAATAAATACACATGTATTCAGCATTGTTCTATATTATTGTGATCAGGCAGGAGCGTGGTGAGGAGACAGCCCCAGGAGAGCAGTGGTAGTGGGGCCAGGAGGAGAAGAGCAACAGGGAACAGAAGGCTTCCTCTACCCTCCCAGTCTCAGCCTCAGGTACAGGCTTCCCTTCCTCTACCCTCCCAGTCTCAGCCTCAGGTACAGGCTTCCCTTCCTCTACCCTCCCAGTCTCAGCCTCAGGTACAGGCTTCCCTTCCTCTACCCTCCCAGTCTCAGCCTCAGGTACAGGCTTCCCTTCCTCTACCCTCCCAGTCTCAGTCTCAGGTACAGGCTTCCCTTCCTCTACCTTCCCAGTCTCAGGTACAGGCTTCCCTACCAATCCAAACTACTCATTATGACCAAGATTACCATCCCAAATAACTACTCATTATGACCAAGATTACCATCCCAAATAACTACTCATTATGACCAAGATTACCATCCCAAATAACTACTCATTATGACCAAGATTACTATTAAAACCTACATTAACCAGAAACCCTGGATAGATGGCAGCATTCGAGCAAAACTGAAAGCATGAACCACCACATTTAACCAGGGCAAGAAGACTGGGAATATGGAAGAATACAAACAGTGTAGTTATTTCCTCCGTAAGGCAATCAAACAGGTAAAACATCAGTATAGAGACAAAGTGGAGTCGTAATGTGGCAGGATCTACAGACACCAGACGTATGTGGCAGGATCTACAGACACCAGACGTATGTGGCAGGATCTACAGACACCAGACGTATGTAGCAGGATCTACAGACACCAGACGTATGTGGCAGGATCTACAGACACCAGACGTATGTGGCAGGATCTACAGACACCAGACGTATGTGGCAGGATCTACAGACACCAGACGTATGTGGCAGGATCTACAGACACCAGACGTATGTGGCAGGGTCTACAGACACCAGACGTATGTGGCAGGATCTACAGACACCAGACGTATGTGGCAGGATCTACAGACACCAGACGTATGTGGCAGGATCTACAGACACCAGACGTATGTGGCAGGATCTACAGACACCAGACGTATGTGGCAGGATCTACAGACACCAGACGTATGTGGCAGGATCTACAGACACCAGACGTATGTGGCAGGATCTACAGACACCAGACGTATGTGGCATGATCTACAGACACCAGACGTATGTGGCAGGGTCTACAGACACCAGACGTATGTGGCAGGATCTACAGACACCAGACGTATGTGGCAGGATCTACAGACACCAGACGTATGTGGCAGGATCTACAGACACCAGACGTATGTGGCAGGATCTACAGACACCAGACGTATGTGGCAGGATCTACAGACACCAGACGTATGTGGCAGGGTCTACAGACACCAGACGTATGTGGCAGGGTCTACAGACACCAGACGTATGTGGCAGGGTCTACAGACACCAGACGTATGTGGCAGGATCTACAGACACCAGACGTATGTGGCAGGATCTAAAGACGCCAGACGTATGTGGCAGGATCTACAGACGCCAGACGTATGTGGCAGGATCTACAGACGCCAGACGTATGTGGCAGGATCTACAGACACCAGACGTATGTGGCAGGGTCTACAGACGCCAGACGTATGTGGCAGGATCTACAGACACCAGACGTATGTGGCAGGGTCTACAGACACCAGACGTATGTGGCAGGATCTACAGACACCAGACGTATGTGGCAGGATCTACAGACACCAGACGTATGTGGCAGGATCTACAGACACCAGACGTATGTGGCAGGGTCTACAGACACCAGACGTATGTGGCAGGGTCTACAGACACCAGACGTATGTGGCAGGGTCTACAGACACCAGACGTATGTGGCAGGGTCTACAGACACCAGACGTATGTGGCAGGGTCTACAGACACCAGACGTATGTGGCAGGGTCTACAGACACCAGACGTATGTGGCAGGGTCTACAGACACCAGACGTATGTGGCAGGGTCTACAGACACCAGACGTATGTGGCAGGGTCTACAGACACCAGACGTATGTGGCAGGGTCTACAGACACCAGACGTATGTGGCAGGGTCTACAGACACCAGACGTATGTGGCAGGGTCTACAGACACCAGACGTATGTGGCAGGGTCTACAGACACCAGACGTATGTGGCAGGATCTACAGACACCAGACGTATGTGGCAGGATCTACAGACACCAGACGTATGTGGCAGGATCTACAGACACCAGACGTATGTGGCAGGGTCTACAGACACCAGACGTATGTGGCAGGGTCTACAGACACCAGACGTATGTGGCAGGGTCTACAGACACCAGACGTATGTGGCAGGGTCTACAGACTCCAGACGTATGTGGCAGGGTCTACAGACACCAGACGTATGTGGCAGGGTCTACAGACACCAGACGTATGTGGCAGGGTCTACAGACACCAGACGTATGTGGCAGGGTCTACAGACACCAGACGTATGTGGCAGGGTCTACAGACAATCACGGATTATAAAAGGAAAACCAGCCACATCGCCGAGACCAACGTCTTGCTTCCGGACAGGCTGAACACCTTCTTCGACCGCTTTGAGGATAACACAGTGCCACCGACGCGGCCCGCTACCAAGGACTGTGGGCTCTTCTTCTCCGTGGCTGATGTAAGACATTTAAACATGTTAACCCTTGCATGGCTGTCGGCCCAGACGGCATCCCTAGCCGCGTCCTCAGAGCATGCGCAGACCAGCTGGCTCTCCCTATCCCAGTCTGCTGTCCCCACATACTTCAAGATGGCCACCATTGTCCCTGTACCTAAAAAAGCAAAGGTAACCTAACTGAATGACTATCGCCCCGTAGCACTCACCTTTGTCATCATGAAGTGCTTTGAGAGACTAGTCAAGGATCATGTCACCTCTACCTTACCTGCCACCCTAGACCCACTTCAATTTGCTTACCGTCCCAATAGATCCACAGATGATGCCTTCGCCACCACATTACACACTGCCCTGTCCCATCTGAATAAGAGGAATACCTATGTAAGAATGCTGTTCATTGACTACAGCTCAGTATTCAACACCATAGTACCCTCCAAGCTCATCATTATGCTCGAGAACCTGGGTCTGAACCCCGCCCTGTGAAACTGTGTCCTGGACTTCCTGACGGGCCGCCCCCAGGTGGTGAAGGTAGGAAACAACATCGCCACTTCGCTGAACATTGGGGCCCCACAAGGGTGCGTGCTCAGCCCCCTCCTGCGTGGCCACGCACGCCTCCAACTCAATCATCAAGTTTGCAGACGACACAACAGTAGTAGGCTTGATTACCAACAACGATGAGACAGCCTACAGGGAGGTGGTGAGGGCTCTGGGAGTGTGGTGATGAGACAGCCTACAGGGAGGAGGTGAGGGCTCTGGGAGTGTGGTGATGAGACAGCCTACAGGGAGGAGGTGAGGGCTCTGGGAGTGTGGTGATGAGACAGCCTACAGGGAGGAGGTGAGGGCTCTGGGAGTGTGGTGATGAGACAGCCTACAGGGAGGAGGTGAGGGCTCTGGGAGTGTGGTGGTGAGACAGCCTACAGGGAGGAGGTGAGGGCTCTGGGAGTGTGGTGATGAGACAGCCTACAGGGAGGAGGTGAGGGCTCTGGGAGTGTGGTGATGAGACAGCCTACAGGGAGGAGGTGAGGGCTCTGGGAGTGTGGTGATGAGACAGCCTACAGGGAGGAGGTGAGGGCTCTGGGAGTGTGGTGATGAGACAGCCTACAGGGAGGAGGTGAGGGCTCTGGGAGTGTGGTGATGAGACAGCCTACAGGGAGGAGGTGAGGGCTCTGGGAGTGTGGTGCCAGGAAAACAACCTCTCACTCAACGCCAACAAAACTAAGGAGATGGACTTCAGGAAACAGCAGAGGGCGCAGCCCCCCATCCACATCAACAGGGCCGCAGTGGAAAAGGTGAAAAACTTCAAGTTCCTCGGCGTACACGATCTGAAATGGCCCATAACTGCCTGGTATGGCAACTGCACCGCACGCAACTGCAGGGCTCTCCAGAGGGTGGTACGGTCTGCCCAACGCATCACCGGGGGCAAATTACAACTACTGTACACAATGTCACAGGAAGGACATCAACCACCTGAGCCACTGCCTGTTCACCCTGCTATCATCCAGAAGGTGAGGTCAGTACAGGTGCATCAAAGCTGGGACCGAGAGACTGAAAAACAGCTTCTATCTCAAGGCCATCAGACTGTTAAATCACTAGCAACCTTTATTTAAATAGGCAAGTCAGTTAAGAACATATTCTTATTTACAATGACAGCCTACCTACAGGGTCAGCCCCTGGAACAAAATAGGGTTAAGTGTCTTGCTCAAGGACACGTCGACAGGTTTTTACTGGCCCAACGCTCTAACCGCTAGGCTACCTGCTCATCTGAGTCCTGCCAATATGGCAATTCACTGAGAAGGCAGGGACTGTGAATGTGGACTTTATTGTCAGGTAGGGCTGTATTTCTTGATAGACAGAGTGACTAGTGTAGTGTGTTCTGCTGTATAGCACACTGGAGGTGAGTATACAGTAGTTAGTCCATTAGGTAGTGTGTACAGTAGTTAGTCCCATTAGGTAGTGTGTACAGTAGTTAGTCCATTAGGTAGTGTGTACAGTAGTTAGTCCCATTAGGTAGTGTGTACAGTAGCTGGTCCATTAGGTAGTGTGTACAGTAGTTAGTCCATTAGGTAGTGTGTACAGTAGTTAGTCCCATTAGGTAGTGTGTACAGTAGCTGGTCCATTAGGTAGTGTGTACAGTAGTTAGTCCCATTAGGTAGTGTGTACAGTAGCTGGTCCATTAGGTAGTGTGTACAGTAGCTGGTCCATTAGGTAGTGTGTACAGTAGTTAGTCCATTAGGTAGTGTGTACAGTAGCTGGTCCATTAGGTAGTGTGTACAGTAGTTAGTCCATTAGGTAGTGTGTACAGTAGCTGGTCCATTAGGTAGTGTGTACAGTAGCTGGTCCATTAGGTAGTGTGTACAGTAGTTAGTCCATTAGGTAGTGTGTACAGTAGTTAGTCCATTAGGTAGTGTGTACAGTAGTTAGTCCATTAGGTAGTGTGTACAGTAGTTAGTCCATTAGGTAGTGTATCCAGTTTTTCTTCATGTCTGTATGTTTGGTTTTTCCACAGGCCACGATGCTGATAACACCATTACACAGCAGACATGAAGGTATGGGACTATCTCTTATGTATGTCTGAGTGTGTATCTATAATTAATGCAGTCATTCAACCCGTATGTTCACTGGATTGTTACTGTATACCTGCAGTATTTGTTGTGACATTGACATCAGTGCTGTATGTGCTCCTTGGTTCAGACTAACATCAGTGCTGTATGTGCTCCTTGGTTCAGACTAACATCAGTGCTGACTGTATGTTGACTGTGTTGACTGTGATGTACACTCACCAGTCAGTTTATTAGGTACACCCATATAGTTCCGGGTCGTAACACCTTTGCCTCCAGAACAGCCTGAATTCTTCGGGGCATGGATTCTACATGTCGAAAACATTCCACAGGGATATTGGTCCATGCTGACACCATGGCATCACGCAGTTGCTACAGATTGGGCAGGGTTACACCATCGCCACCAGCCTGTACCGTTGACACCAGGCAGGATGGGTCCATGGACTCGTTGCTTACGCCAAAACCTGACTCAGCCATCAGCATGACGCAACAGCAACGAGATTCGTCGGACCATGCAATGTTTTTCCACTCCTCTATTGTCCAGTGTTGGTGATGGCGTGCCCACTGGGGCCACTTCTTCTTGTTTTAGCTGATAGAGTGGAACCCTGTGTGGTCGTCTGCTGCATTAGCCCATCCGTGACAAGGATCGAAGAGATGCCGGTCTGTTCACCACTGTTGTACTGGACCGTTATCTGTCTGTCTGTGGCCGATTGTTAGCTGGCACCATTCTTACCATTCTCGTTCGACGTCTCTCATCAACCAGCTGTTTTCACCACAGGACTGCCGCTGACTGGATGGTCTGTTTGTTGCACCAGTCTCTGTAGAGCCCTAGACACTATCGTGCTTGAAAAGCCCAGGAGGGCGGCCATTTCTGAGATAATTGATCCGGAGTGCCTTGCACTGACGATAATACCACGTTCACAGTTGCTTATGTCACTCGAATGCATCGATGCCTGTCTGCTTTATATATCAAGCCACGGCCACATGACTCACTGTCTGTAGGAGCGAACCATTGTCATGAACTGGGTACCTAATAAACTGTCTGGTGTACAGTATATATGTTGACTGTGTTGACTGTGATTTCTATGTTGACTGTGCTGACTGTATTGTCTATGTTCACTATGTTGACTGTATTGTCTGTTGACTGTGATTTATATGTTGACTGTGTTGACTGTATTGTCTATGTTGACTGTGATTTATATGTTGACTGTGTTGACTGTATTGTCTATGTTGACTGTGTTGACTGTATTGTCTATGTTGACTGTGATTTATATGTTGACTGTGTTGACTGTATTGTCTATGTTGACTGTATTGTCTATGTTGACTGTATTGTCTATGTTCACTATGTTGACTGTATTGTCTGTTGACTGTGATTTATATGTTGACTGTATTGTCTATGTTGACTGTGTTGACTGTATTGTCTATGTTCACTATGTTGACTGTATTGTCTGTTGACTGTGATTTATATGTTGACTGTGTTGACTGTATTGTCTATGTTGACTGTGTTGACTGTATTGTCTATGTTGACTGTGTTGACTGTATTGTCTATGTTCACTATGTTGGGTGCTCTTCCTGAAAGCTGCAATACAACCAAGATAAATGTCTGTTAAAGTAACTTGTTGCTATAATTACACTGCATTCGGAAAGTATTCAGACCCTTTACTTTTCCCACATTTTGTAACGTTACAGCCTGAATTGAAAATGTATTATATTGAGATGTTGTTTCACTGGCCTACACACAATATCCAATAATGACTAAGTGGAATTATGTTTTTTGACATTTTACAAATTAATTATAAATGAAAAGCTGAAATGTCTAGAGTCAATATGTATTCAACCCCTTTGTTATAACAAGCCTAAATAAGTTCAGGAGTAAACATGTGCTTAACAAGTCACATAATAGGTTGCATGGATTCACTCTGTAGCTCAGTTGGTAGAGCATGGCACTTGCAACGTCAAGGTTGTGGGTTTGATGCATTCACTACTGTAAGTCGTTCTGGATAACAGCATCTGCTAAATGACTCAAATGTAAATGTATAACATGATTTTTGAATGACTACCTCATATCTGTTCCCCACACATACAGTGGGGAGAACAAGTATTTGATACACTGCCGATTTTGCAGGTTTTCCTACTTACAAAGCATGTAGAAGTCTGTAATTTTTATCATAGGTGCTCTTCAACTGTGAGTGACGGAATCTAAAACAAAAATCCAGAAAATCACATTGTATGATTTTTAAGTAATTAATTTGCATTTTATTGCATGACATAAGTATTTGATACATCAGAAAAGCAGAACTTAATATTTGGTACAGAAACCTTTGTTTGCAATTACAGAGATCATACGTTTCCTGTAGTTCTTGACCAGGTTTGCACACACTGCAGCAGGGATTTTGGCCCACTCCTCCATACAGACCTTCTCCAGATCCTTCAGGTTTTGGGGCTGTCGCTGGGCAATACAGACTTTCAGCTCCCTCCAAAGATTTTCTATTGGGTTCAGGTCTGGAGAATGGCTAGGCCACTCCAGGACCTTGAGATGCTTCTTACGGAGCCACTGGACATGCGCTGGCTTGAGCAGGGGGACCTTGCGTGCGCTGCAGGATTTTAATCCATGACGGCGTAGTGTGTTACTAATGGTTTTCTTTGAGACTGTGGTCCCAGCTCTCTTCAGGTCATTGACCAGGTCCTGCCGTGTAGTTCTGGGCTGATCCCTCACCTTCCTCATGATCATTGATGCCCCACGAGGTGAGATCTTGCATGGTGCCCCAGACCGAGGGAGATTGACCGTCATCTTGAACTTCTTCCATTTTCTAATAATTGCGCCAACAGTTGTTGCCTTCTCACCAAGCTGCTTGCCTATTGTCCTGTAGCCCATCCCAGCCTTGTGCAGGTCTACAATTTTATCCCTGATGTCCTTACACAGCTCTCTGGTCTTGGCCATTGTGGAGTGGTTGGAGTCTGTTTGATTGAGTGTGTGGACAGGTGTCTTTTATACAGGTAACGAGTTCAAACAGGTGCAGTTAATACAGGTAATGAGTGGAGAACAGGAGGGCTTCTTAATGAAAAACTAACAGGTCTGTGAGAGCCGGAATTCTTACTGGTTGGTAGGTGATCAAATACTTATGTCATGCAATAAAATGCAAATTAATTACTTAAAAATCATACAATGTGATTTTCTGGATTTTTGTTTTAGATTCCGTCTCTCACAGTTGAAGTGTACCTATGATACAAATTACAGACCTCTACATGCTTTGTAAGTAGGAAAACCTGCAAAATCGGCAGTGTATCAAATACTTGTTCTCCCCACTGTACAACTGTAAAGTCCCTCAGTTGAGCGGTGAATTTCAAACACACAGATTCAACCACAAGGACCAGGGAGGTTTTCCAATGCCTCACAAAGAAGGTCACCTATTGGTAGATGGGTAAAAATAAAAAAACAGACACTGAATATCCCTTTGAGCATGGTGAAGTTATTAATTACACTTTGACTGGTGTACCAATACACGTAGTCACTACAAAGATACAGGTGTCCTTCCTAACTCAGTTGCCAGAGAGGAAGGAAACCGCTCAGGGATTTAACCATGAGACCAATAGTGACTTTAAAACAGTTACAGAGTTTAATGGCTGTGACAGGAGAAAACTGAGGATGGATCAACAACATTGTAGTTACTCCACAATACTAACCTAAATGACAGAGTGAAAAGAAGGAAGTCTGTACAGAATAAAGATATTCCAAAACGTGCTTCCTGTTTGCATTAAGGCACTAAAGTAATACTGTAAGAAATGTATGTACAACTCCAGTTGAGGTTTATGTCGTAGAGAATGTTTTTAGTTGTAGATGTATTCATTATTAGTCCCCTATTCTGAAACTGACTGGAACTCCTTATTTAGAATGTCAGTGAGCTCACTGGCTTCGGGTGCTGACACGTACAGTGTGGAATCATCCACATACATAGTCATTCTAGCTTTGTGTAGACCAGTGGAAAATCATTAGTAAAAATAGAGAACATTATCGGCCCAAGACAACTGCCCTGCAGGACACCACACTGTACATATCTGATGATAGATAGATAGATACTTTATTGATCCCCAAGGGGACATTTCTTCGTCAAGCAGCTACGAAAAAACCCAGGGCAGGTGCAAAATACCAGAACGAAAATACACAAAAGTCTGGAGTGCAAAAAGCTATAAAAGGCATTGCATAGTATGGGTGAATGGCTGAATATGTACACTATACATTGTTACAGAGTGTTAGGTGAAAAGATTATACAAATATTCCAAGTTGATATAAATAAATAAAACATATTTGCATAGTTAACTATACTATACAGGTAAATGGCAGAGAAATACTTAAATAGCTAACTGTGCGAATGATATAAGTGAGGGTAATAATAGTTTACTTAATAGACAGACTGACTAAATTTACAGGTAAGTGAATATTTGCATGGTTACATTAACTGTACAGGTAAATATACAGTTATATTTACAGGTAAGTGAATATTTTGCATGGTTAACTTGTTCTCTGAAAAATATAATTGTATTTGTTCCAACACAATCCTCTCCATCAGTTTACTAAGAACAGGCAGCAAACTGATTGGGCGGCTGTTAGAGCCAGCAAAGGGTACTTTACTATTTTCAGGCAGTGGATTTAGGCAGGGCTCCCAGGTGGCGTAGACCTTCTGTTAACATCACATACATTGTCAAGCATGGTGGTCTATAGCAGCACACCGAAAGAAGAGGCTTTAGATGGGGCAGGAGAACGTGGAACCACAACAATTCAACAGTATTTAACATGAGATCCTCTCTAAGCTTTACAGGAATATGGCTCTGAACATACAGTTTACAGTAGCTCTTCCCCCATAGGCATTCCTGTCTTTTCTGTATATGTTATATCCCTGTATTGTTACTGCTGTATCACCAAATTAATTCTAAATGGCTAATATATGGATGTTATCTGATGTTAGCAAGTTCTTATTTCTAAGGCTACATATCTTAATATGGGCTATTCTTATCTTTTTCCTTGGTAGCTTATCGGCGATAGACATCATATGGAGATGTGTGTCTGCTGACTGTGATTACTATGTTGACTGTAATGTCTATGTTGACTGTATTTACTGTGTTGTCTGTGTTGACTGTGATATATATGCTGACTGTAATGTCTATGTTGACTGTATTTACTGTGTTGTCTGTGTTGACTGTGATATATATGCTGACTGTGATGTCTATGTTGACCATGCTGACTGTGTTGTCTGTGTTGGCTATTTTGACAGTTGTGACTGACTGTGTTGACTGTTTTGACAGTTCTGACTGTTTACTTTTTTGGCATTGTTGACTGTGAAGTCTGTAAAGACTGCTGACTGTGGTGTCCATGTTGACTGTATTGATTGTGCTTTTTGGTTCAGAGTATGCAGAAGTGGAGGCCCACAGTGAAGGTCTGCTGGCAGACAGTGATATAGTGGCTGCCAAGGAGACGGTGCAAACACAGAGGCTACAGCCAGGTGGAAGCCACAATCAGCACCAGGCCCAATGGATCACTACCAGCCAGGGGCAGGGGCACCAACACCAGGCCCAAGGGCAGGAGCAGCACCAGGGCCAGGTCTCCACCATCACCACCATCTCCCTGGAGGAGCAGAAAGTGCTACTGTCCCTGGATCGACTCAACCATCGGCTGCAATGTGAGTACAACCCTGTAATGACCCCAATTTTGACCAGGCTGTTACTTCCAGTGTCTAGGGACCCTAACTAGAGACTAGAGGTTTCAGGGGTCACATCTCCACCCTCCTACTAACTCTCTGACATAATACTGTGATACATTGCAGATGTTCAGGCGTTTGTTGGAGGCAACCCTGCTGCTAAAGCTTTCTTACATGGTGAAGTGCCCTTTGTGAATATCTCAGTGTTTGTATCCACATTTGATTGATTTAATTAATTTGTACATGTTCGTTGATTTGAGTGTTGTTGAACATGACTATTTCCTGTCATGACCGCTTCCTGTCTCCTCCCAGACCGAGGAAGGGACGGCTGCTGCCCACCGCAAGCACCACACGGTCTCTACCAACAACCACTCTAGAACCCAGAGGAGATTCTGACACAACGGTCCAACAACGTTCCAATATGGCCTCCTGATTGTGTATCACTCTAATCTTATACACTGCTGCCTTTATAATAATAACCCTCCCCGGGGTCAGCACCACCGCTAACTGTCTGCTGTATAACAAATCCCTTTATAATAATAACCCTCCCCGGGGTCAGCACCACCGCTAACTGTCTGCTGGGATGAAGACTTCCAAACCAAGTCTATCAAATGACAGTACTTATATTGACTTTTTGACGCAGTATAGCTTCTGTCTTATCTACAGTCAGGCTTTGCTTTTTGGTTTGGCCTTTAATTGATAGAGATTATTTTTGTATAAAATAAATATATTTCTTTTCTGAAAATTGTGCAGTGTATATAATGTATTGTACACAATGATACCAATACGATTGTATACTGATGTGTGTAAGCTAATCTTGGTCATAATGAAGCAAATAAAATCACCCTGTCCTCAAGTTTGTTTTGTTTCTGAAAGTGATGTAGACCCTGTTTGGTGGAAGTTCTAGATTGTCCTCTAGGGGTCACAAGTTAACTCTGTGAAAAGGATGTTCATGAGATGTGTAACCATTCATATGATGCCAAAGGTGTATTCAATACAATTAAATTCAACTGTATCATAGGCGTGTTAACTGTTGTTGGATGGCATGTGAAGCAGACTCACTCCACTGGCCCACAGTTACAACAGATCCTATTCCTCTCAACTCCAATACTATAAAATGTGAATGCTGTTTCTAAAGTATTACCACTACTGTAACATGTTTTAAACCATTTCAGCCAATGATTTATTACTATTTTATTAATAATATTGAAATGTAAAGCATTACCAAGCATTCTGTATTAAGGGGAACAGCAATCAGTGATTTAAGTGTACCTCCCTATGTCTCCAGTCAGCTTGCTGTGAACACTTCTCCCCGTGTCTCCAGTCAGCTTGCTGTGAACACTTCTCCCTATGTCTCCAGTCAGCTTGCTGTGAACACTTCTCCCTATGTCTCCAGTCAGCTTGCTGTGAAAACTTCTCCCCGTGTCTCCAGTCAGCTTGCTGTGAACACTTCTCCCTGTTTCTCCAGTCAGCTTGCTGTGAACACTTCTCCCCGTGTCTCCAGTCAGCTTGCTGTGAACACTTCTCCCTGTTTCTCCAGTCAGCTTGCTGTGAACACTTCTCCCTATGTCTCCAGTCAGCTTGCTGTGAACACTTCTCCCCGTGTCTCCAGTCAGCTTGCTGTGAACACTTCTCCCTGTTTCTCCAGTCAGCTTGCTGTGAACACTTCTCCCTGTTTCTCCAGTCAGCTTGCTGTGAACACTTCTCCCTATGTCTCCAGTCAGCTTGCTGTGAACACTTCTCCCCGTGTCTCCAGTCAGCTTGCTGTGAACACTTCTCCCTGTGTCTCCAGTCAGCTTGCTGTGAACACTTCTCCCTGTGTCTCCAGTCAGCTTGCTGTAAACACTTCTCCCTGTTTCTCCAGTCAGCTTGCTGTGAACACTTCTCCCTGTTTCTCCAGTCAGCTTGCTGTGAACATTTCTCCCTGTGTCTCCAGTCAGCTTGCTGTGAACACTTCTCCCCGTGTCTCCAGTCAGCTTGCTGTGAACACTTCTCCCTGTGTCTCCAGTCAGCTTGCTGTGAACACTTCTCCCTGTGTCTCCAGTCAGCTTGCTGTGAACACTTCTCCCCGTGTCTCCAGTCAGCTTGCTGTGAACACTTCTCCCCGTGTCTCCAGTCAGCTTGCTGTGAACACTTCTCCCCGTGTCTCCAGTCAGCTTGCTGTGAACACTTCTCCCCGTGTCTCCAGTCAGCTTGCTGTGAACACTTCTCCCCGTGTCTCCAGTCAGCTTGCTGTGAACACTTCTCCCCGTGTCTCCAGTCAGCTTGCTGTGAACACTTCTCCCCGTGTCTCCAGCCAGCTTGCTGTGAACACTTCTCCCCGTGTCTCCAGTCAGCTTGCTGTGAACACTTCTCCCCGTGTCTCCAGTCAGCTTGCTGTGAACACTTCTCCCCGTGTCTCCAGTCAGCTTGCTGTGAACACTTCTCCCTGTGTCTCCAGTCAGCTTGCTGTGAACACTTCTCCCCGTGTCTCCAGTCAGCTTGCTGTGAACACTTCTCCCCGTGTCTCCAGTCAGCTTGCTGTGAACACTTCTCCCCGTGTCTCCAGTCAGCTTGCTGTGAACACTTCTCCCTGTGTCTCCAGTCAGCTTGCTGTGAACACTTCTCCCTGTGTCTCCAGTCAGCTTGCTGTGAACACTTCTCCCTGTGTCTCCAGTCAGCTTGCTGTGAACACTTCTCCCCGTGTCTCCAGTCAGCTTGCTGTGAACACTTCTCCCTGTTTCTCCAGTCAGCTTGCTGTGAACACTTCTCCCTGTTTCTCCAGTCAGCTTGCTGTGAACACTTCTCCCTATGTCTCCAGTCAGCTTGCTGTGAACACTTCTCCCCGTGTCTCCAGTCAGCTTGCTGTGAACACTTCTCCCCGTGTCTCCAGTCAGCTTGCTGTGAACACTTCTCCCTGTGTCTCCAGTCAGCTTGCTGTAAACACTTCTCCCTGTTTCTCCAGTCAGCTTGCTGTGAACACTTCTCCCTGTTTCTCCAGTCAGCTTGCTGTGAACACTTCTCCCTGTGTCTCCAGTCAGCTTGCTGTGAACACTTCTCCCCGTGTCTCCAGTCAGCTTGCTGTGAACACTTCTCCCTGTGTCTCCAGTCAGCTTGCTGTGAACACTTCTCCCCGTGTCTCCAGTCAGCTTGCTGTGAACACTTCTCCCCGTGTCTCCAGTCAGCTTGCTGTGAACACTTCTCCCCGTGTCTCCAGTCAGCTTGCTGTGAACACTTCTCCCCGTGTCTCCAGTCAGCTTGCTGTGAACACTTCTCCCCGTGTCTCCAGTCAGCTTGCTGTGAACACTTCTCCCCGTGTCTCCAGCCAGCTTGCTGTGAACACTTCTCCCCGTGTCTCCAGTCAGCTTGCTGTGAACACTTCTCCCCGTGTCTCCAGTCAGCTTGCTGTGAACACTTCTCCCCGTGTCTCCAGTCAGCTTGCTGTGAACACTTCTCCCTGTGTCTCCAGTCAGCTTGCTGTGAACACTTCTCCCCGTGTCTCCAGTCAGCTTGCTGTGAACACTTCTCCCCGTGTCTCCAGTCAGCTTGCTGTGAACACTTCTCCCCGTGTCTCCAGTCAGCTTGCTGTGAACACTTCTCCCTGTGTCTCCAGTCAGCTTGCTGTGAACACTTCTCCCTGTGTCTCCAGTCAGCTTGCTGTGAACACTTCTCCCTGTGTCTCCAGTCAGCTTGCTGTGAACACTTCTCCCTGTGTCTCCAGTCAGCTTGCTGTGACTTGTCTGAGGAGGAGACAAGCAGCACATCAGGCTCTTCCAGATGTGACGAAACGTGTTTGGGCTGCACACCCATCAAACAGGTTTCTACAACTTTGTTTGCCAGGGCTACTACATGTTTTTCTCCCTTCAAATCTTCTCAGAGAGGCCTGATTTTAAGATGCTCAAATATTATATATTTAACACCTGTAAGTAAATCACCTAATGCATATGTTTTGTTAGATAATTTGGGAGTTTGTTTAGTCTGTTTTGCAGTCCTCTACATGGACTACAGTATTGTTAGTCTGTTTTGCAGTCCTCTACATGGACTACAGTATTGTTAGTCTGTTTTGCAGTCCTCTACATGGACTACAGTATTGTTAGTCTGTTTTGCAGTCCTCTACATGACTACAGTATTGTTAGTCTGTTTTGCAGTCCTCTACATGGACTACAGTATTGTTAGTCTGTTTTGCAGTCCTCTACATGGACTACAGTATTGTTAGTCTGTTTTGCAGTCCTCTACATGGACTACAGTATTGTTAGTCTGTTTTGCAGTCCTCTACATGGACTACAGTATTGTTAGTCTGTTTTGCAGTCCTCTACATGGACTACAGTATTGTTAGTCTGTTTTGCAGTCCTCTACATGGACTACAGTATTGTTAGTCTGTTTTGCAGTCCTCTACATGACTACAGTATTGTTAGTCTGTTTTGCAGTCCTCTACATGGACTACAGTATTGTTAGTCTGTTTTGCAGTCCTCTACATGGACTACAGTATTGTTAGTCTGTTTTGCAGTCCTCTACATGACTACAGTATTGTTAGTCTGTTTTGCAGTCCTCTACATGGACTACAGTATTGTTAGTCTGTTTTGCAGTCCTCTACATGGACTACAGTATTGTTAGTCTGTTTTGCAGTCCTCTACATGGACTACAGTATTGTTAGTCTGTTTTGCAGTCCTCTACATGGACTACAGTATTGTTAGTCTGTTTTGCAGTCCTCTACATGGACTACAGTATTTTCACCCTTTGACCTCCTAATGGAAGGATTTTTGAGGTACTAATATGTCAGGTCGTTGTGTCTGTTGTTGTGGACTAGACTAGAGTCCAATCAATGTATTCTCCCCCCAATCAGGTGCTGCACATCAAAAGAATGAACAGATAAGAGGAGGTTCTGGTCCACTGGGGACGAGCAGGGCTGGAAAATACACAATTACTGAAGAACTTCCTTGTTATCCTACACATATACACACCTACACACATACACACATACACACAACTCACACATACACACATACACACAACTCACACATACACACAACTCCCACATACACACATACACATACACAAATACGCATACACACATACACACAACTCCCACATACACACCTCCCACATACACACATACACACCTCCCACATACACACCTCCCACATACACAACTCCCACATACACACATACACACCTCCCACATACACACCATACACACCTCCCACATACACACCTCCCACATACACAACATACACACCTCCCACATACACACCTCCCACATACAGACCATACACACCTCTCACATACACAACATACACACCTCCCACATATACAACAAACACACCTCCCACATACACAACAAACACACCTCCCACATACACAACATACACACCTCCCACATACACAACATACCACATACACACCATACACACCTCCCACATACACAACAAACACACCTCCCACATACACACCATACACACCTCCCACATACACACCTCCCACATACACAACAAACACACCTCCCACATACACACCATACACACCTCCCACATACACACCTCCCACATACACAACAAACAAACCTCCCACATACACACCATACACACCTCCCACATACACACCTCTCACATACACAACATACACACCTCCCACATATACAACATACACACCTCCCACATACACAACAAACACACCTCCCACATACACACCATACACACCTCCCACATACACAACAAACACACCTCCCACATACACACCATACACACCTCCCACATACACACCTCTCACATACACAACATACACACCTCCCACATATACAACATACACACATCCCACATACACAACAAACACACCTCCCACATACACACCTCCCACATACACAACATACACACCTCCCACATATACAACATACACACATCCCACATACACAACAAACACACCTCCCACATACACACCTCTCACATACACACCATACACACCTCTCACATACACAACATACACACCTCCCACATACACAACATACACACCTCCCACATATACAACATACACACCTCTCACATACACAACATACACACCTCCCACATATACAACATACACACATCCCACATACACAACAAACACACCTCCCACATACACACCTCCCACATACACACCATACACACCTCCCACATACACACCTCTCACATACACACCATACACACCTCCCACATACACACCTCTCACATACACACCTCCCACATACACACCTCTCACATACACAACATACACACCTCCCACATACACACCTCCCACATATACAACATACACACCTCTCACATACACACCATACACACCTCCCACATACACAGCTCTCACATACACAACATACACACCTCCCACATACACACCTCCCACATATACAACATACACACCTCTCACATATAAAACAAACACACCTCCCACATATACAACAAACACACCTCCCACATACACAACATACACACCTCCTACATACACAACATACACACCTCTCACATATACAACATACACACCTCCCACATACACAACATACACACCTCCCACATACACAACATACACACCTCTCACATACACAACATACACACCTATCACATACGCAACATACACACCTCTCACATACACAACATACACACCTCCCACATACACACCTCCCACATATACAACATACACACCTCTCACATACACACCATACACACCTCCCACATACACACCTCTCACATACACAACATACACACCTCCCACATACACACCTCCCACATATACAACATACACACCTCTCACATATAAAACAAACACACCTCCCACATATACAACATACACACCTCCCACATACACAACATACACACCTCCTACATACACAACATACACACCTCTCACATATACAACATACACACCTCCCACATACACAACATACACACCTCCCACATACACAACATACACACCTCTCACATACACAACATACACACCTCCCACATACACAACATACACACCTCCCACATACACAACATACACACCTCTCACATATACAACAAACACACCTCCCGCATACACAACATACACACCTGGCAGATCTGGAACCACGTTAGCTATTACTATTATTAATGATCATGTAACAACAATGTTGTAGTAGCTAGTGTTACTACAGGTATAAGAGCCAATGGGATCTCAGTATCATCCGTTGATACTTATACTATAGGTATAAGAGCCAATGGGATCTCAGTATCATCCGTTGATACTTATACTACAGGTATAAGAGCCAATTGGATCTCAGTATCATCCGTTGATACTTAGAAGTTCATTTTAATAGTTATACAATATGATTGGATCCCCAGAGGAATGCACTTAAAAACGTGGCACACACACACGGCTCGGGTAAAAACCCATGGCTTACTGTAACAGAACCCATGGCTTACTGTAACAAAACCCATGGCTTACTGTAACAAAACCCATGGCTTACTGTAACAGAACCCATGGCTTACTGTAACAGAACCCATGGCTTACTGTAACAGAACCCATGGCTTACTGTAACAGAACCCATGGCTTACTGTAACAAAACCCATGGCTTACTGTAACAGAACCCATGGCTTACTGTAACAAAACCCATGGCTTACTGTAACAGAACCCATGGCTTACTGTAACAGAACCCATGGCTTACTGTAACAAAACCCATGGCTTACTGTAACAGAACCCATGGCTTACTGTAACAGAACCCATGGCTTACTGTAACAGAACCCATGGCTTACTGTAACAGAACCCATGGCTTACTGTAACAAAACCCATGGCTTACTGTAACAAAACCCATGGCTTACTGTAACAAAACCCATGGCTTACTGTAGCAAAACTCATGGCTTACTGTAACAAAACCCATGGCTTACTGTAATAAAACTCATGGCTTACTGTAACAGAACCCATGGCTTACTGTAACAAAACCCATGGCTTACTGTAATAAAACTCATGGCTTACTGTAACAAAACTCATGGCTTACTGTAACAAAACCCATGGCTTACTGTAACAAAACTCATGGCTTACTGTAACAAAACTCATGGCTTACTGTAATAAAACCCATGGCTTACTGGGTGTTGGGGTGGGTGTTGGGGTGGGAAGTGTGTGTGTGTTCATTGTTTACGTGACCTACTTAAAGTACTGTAGGGGGCACACAAACTCTCCCATGAGTTGTATTTTTAAATTTAACTAGGCAAGTCAGTTCAGAACAAATTCTTATTTACAATGACGGCCTACACCGGCCAAACTCTTACGACACTGGGCCAATTGTGTGCCGCCCTATGGGACTCCCAATCACTGCCGGTTGTGATAAAGTCTGGATTCAAACCAGGGTCTGTAGTGACTCCTCTAGCACTGAGATGCAGTGTCTTAGACCACTGAACCAGGTTGTCTGTAGTGACTCCTCTAGCACTGAGATGTAGTGTCTTAGACCACTGAACCAGGTTGTCTGTAGTGACTCCTCTAGCACTGAGATGCAGTGTCTTAGACCACTGACCCAGGTTGTCTGTAGTGACTCCTCTAGTACTGAGATGCAGTGTCTTAGACCACTGAACCAGGTTGTCTGTAGTGACTCCTCTAGTACTGAGATGCAGCGTCTTAGACCACTGAACCAGGTTGTCTGTAGTGACTCCTCTAGCACTGAGATGCAGTGTCTTAGACCACTGAACCAGGTTGTCTGTAGTGACTCCTCTAGCACTGAGATGCAGTGTCTTAGACCACTGAACCAGGTTGTCTGTAGTGACTCCTCTAACACTGAGATGCAGTGTCTTAGACCACTGAACCAGGTTGTCTGTAGTGACTCCTCTAGTACTGAGATGCAGTGTCTTAGACCACTGAACCAGGTTGTCTGTAGTGACTCCTCTAGCACTGAGATACAGTGTCTTAGACCACTGAACCAGGTTGTCTGTAGTGACTCCTCTAGTACTGAGATGCAGTGTCTTAGACCACTGAACCAGGTTGTCTGTAGTGACTCCTCTAGTACTGAGATGCAGTGTCTTAGACCACTGAACCAGGTTGTCTGTAGTGACTCCTCTAGCACTGAGATACAGTGTCTTAGACCACTGAACCAGGTTGTCTGTAGTGACTCCTCTAGTACTGAGATGCAGTGTCTTAGACCACTGAACCAGGTTGTCTGTAGTGACCAAAAGGCCCCATACTGCTAGTTGGTGTTGACCAAAGGGCCCCATACTGCTAGTTGGTGTTGACCAAAGGGCCCCATACTGCTAGTTGGTGATGACCAAAGGGCCCCATACTGCTAGTTGGTGATGACCAAAGGGCCCCATACTACTAGTTGGTGTTGACCAAAGGGCCCCATACTACTAGTTGGTGTTGACCAAAGGGCCCCATACTACTAGTTGGTGATGACCAAAGGGCCCCATACTACTAGTTGGTGATGACCAAAGGGCCCCATACTACTAGTTGGTGTTGACCAAAGGGCCCCATACTACTAGTTGGTGATGACCAAAGGGCCCCATACTACTAGTTGGTGATGACCAAAGGGCCCCATACTACTAGTTGGTGATGACCAAAGGGCCCCATACTACTAGTTGGTGATGACCAAAGGGCCCCATACTACTAGTTGGTGATGACCAAAGGGCCCCATACTACTAGTTGGTGTTGACCAAAGGGCCCCATACTACTAGTTGGTGATGACCAAAGGGCCCCATACTACTAGTTGGTGATGACCAAAGGGCCCCATACTACTAGTTGGTGATGACCAAAGGGCCCCATACTACTAGTTGGTGATGACCAAAGGGCCCCATACTACTAGTTGGTGTTGACCAAAGGGCCCCATACTACTAGTTGGTGTTGACCAAAGGGCCCCATACTACTAGTTGGTGATGACCAAAGGGCCCCATACTACTAGTTGGTGATGACCAAAGGGCCCCATACTACTAGTTGGTGATGACCAAAGGGCCCCATACTACTAGTTGGTGTTGACCAAAGGGCCCCATACTACTAGTTGGTGATGACCAAAGGGCCCCATACTACTAGTTGGTGATGACCAAAGGGCCCCATACTACTAGTTGGTGATGACCAAAGGGCCCTCATACTACTAGTTGGTGATGACCAAAGGGCCCCATACTACTAGTTGGTGATGACCAAAGGGCCCTCATACTACTAGTTGGGTGGTCTCTCTCCCTCCAGCCAGTCAGGCTGAGGCTGCAGGACAACTGAGGGAAAGTCTTGACGTTTGTCCCACATGACAAACCTTTGCCTATTTAGTGCACTACTGTACTATATAGGGTATAGGGAACCATTTGGGACGGAGGCTAGAAGTCTTGAACATGGGGGCCCATCTTTACACTAGTGTGTCTGTATGTCTGAGTGCATTAGAATGATCTGAAAACCAAGGCTTCCACTGACAAAATGTAAATGCCTTGACTGACGGGGCATGAACCTCTTTATTCTGATGGAGTCAAGCGGAGAAGTGTCTGTATATCGTTGATATACTGAACAAATCATGTGATTTATTAAAGAGTCATCAACAGTCTATATATGAAGAGTCTGCTGTCTATATATGAAGAGTCTGCTGTCTATACATGAAGAGTCTGCAGTCTATATATGAAGAGTCTGCAGTCTATACATGAAGAGTCTGCAGTCTATACATGAAGAGTCTGCAGTCTATACATGAAGAGTCTGCAGTCTATACATGAAGAGTCAACAGTCTATATATGAAGAGTCAACAGTCTATATATGAAGAGTCAACGGTCTATATATGAAGAGTCAACAATCTATATATGAAGAGTCAACAGTCTATATATGAAGTCTGCAGTCTATACATGAAGAGTCATTAACAGTCTATATATGAAGAGTCTGCAGTCTATACATGAAGAGTCATTAACAGTCTATATATGAAGAGTCAACAGTCTATACATGAAGAGTCATTAAAAGTCTTTATATGAAGAGTCAACAGTCTATACATGAAGAGTCATTAACAGTCTATATATGAAGAGTCAACAGTCTATATATGAAGAGTCATTAACAGTCTATATATGAAGAGTCATTAACAGTCTATATATGAAGTCTGCAGTCTATACATGAAGAGTCATTAACAGTCTATATATGAAGAGTATGAAGTCTATACATGAAGAGTCATTAACAGTCTACATATGAAGAGTCTGCAGAATATACATGAAGAGTCATTACAAGTCTATATATGAAGCGTCAACAGTCTATACATGAAGAGTCATAACAGTCTATATATGAAGAGTCAACAGTCTATACATGAAGAGTCATTAACAGTCTATATATGAAGAGTCAATAGTCTATACATGAAGAGTCATTAACAGTCTATATGCAGAGTCATTAACAGTCTATATATGAAGAGTCATTAACAGTCTATATATGAAGAGTCATGAACAGTCTATATATGAAGAGTCATCAACAGTCTATATATGAAGAGTCATCAACAGTCTATATATGAAGCGTCATCAACAGTCTATATATGAAGAGTCATCAACAGTCTATATACGAAGAGTCATCAACAGTCTATATATAAGAGTCATCAACAGTCTATATATGAAGTGTCTGCAGTCTATATATGAAGAGTCATCAACAGTCTATACATGAAGAGTCTGCAGTCTATACATGAAGAGTCTGCAGTCTATATATGAAGAGTCTGCAGTCTATATATGAAGAGTCTGCAGTCTATATATGAAGAGTGCAGTCTATATATGAAGAGTCAACAGTCTATACATGAAGAGTCTGCAGTCTATACATGAAGAGTCTGCAGTCTATATATGAAGAGTCTGCAGTCTATATATGAAGAGTCTGCAGTCTATATATGAAGAGTCTGCAGTCTATATATGAAGAGTCTGAAGTCTATATATGAAGAGTCTGCAGTCTATACATGAAGAGTCTGCAGTCTATAAATGAAGTCTGCAGTATATACATGAAGAGTCTGCAGTCTATACATGAAGTCTGCAGTCTATACATGAAGAGTCTGCAGTCTATACATGAAGAGTCTGCAGTCTATATATGAAGAGTCTGCAGTATATATATGAAGAGTCTCCAGTCTATACATGAAGAGTCTGCAGTCTATACATGAAGTCTGCAGTATATACATGAAGAGTCTGCAGTATATCTACTACTACTATACCTCTCTACCTCTATTTAATCAGAAGATACAGCTATAATAACTAGTTGAAATGTGTTATAAAGGTGGTATTATAGCATGTTTCCTACCTTACAGGGTTACACTAACACTGCTTTAGTTAGTTAGATAAAGCATTGACAAGTTTTAGATATTATCTGTGTGTGAATAAATGAATAAATAGCAGACAGACAGACATATTACTACTCGCTCCCATTCAACAGTTCTTTACAGTGACTGCAGAGCAATAATAGGCTCTATGTCCAAAGAGACTGGGTCTTGACAAAATTATTTGTCAATGAAGCATTGAGGCTTATTTGCATAACAATTATGGGAACTGCATGGGACTACTTTTTCTAGCATCACTAGAGAGAGAGAGAGAGAGAGAGAGAGAGAGAGAGAGAGAGAGAGAGAGAGAGAGGTTTGTGATTATGTGATGTGATTAAATTCATTGGTGAATGTTATTAGGGGCTCATTATCAATTGTCCCATTGTTGTTGTTTTTTTTCTTTATAAATGGTGTATAAATAGCATATCTATCCTACATTTTCAGATTCAGTGTTTAATAGTTACATGTACAGGGTTGCAGGTGTTATTGCAGGGTACAGATTAAATCTTAGGCTCCAAGCTCCAACATGCAGGACAAGTTAAATAAAATAAAAAATAAAAAATATCAAAATGGTAATAAAAACACAATAGATATAGAAATAATACTATATACATAATAACTGTAACAGTGCTGAATAAATAATACTATATACATAATAACCGTAACAGTGCTGAATAAATAATACTATATACATAATAACTGTAACAGTGCTGAATAAATAATACTATATACATAATAACTGTAACAGTGATGAATATATAACACTATATACATAATAACAACTGTAACAGTGATGAATATATAACACTATATACATAATAACAACTGTAACAGTGATGAATATATAACACTATATACATAATAACAACTGTAACAGTGATGAATATATAACACTATATACATAATAAACGATCCCAGAAATGTTCCATACTCACAAAAAGCTTATTTCTCTCAAATGTTGTGCACAAATTAGTTTACATCCCTGTTAGTGAGCATTTCTCCTTTGCCAAGATAATCCATCCACCTGACAGGTGTGGCACATCAAGAAGCTGATTAAACAGCATGATCATTACACAGATGCACCTTGTGCTGGGGACAATAAAAGGCCACTCTAAAATGTGCAGTTTTCTGATGTCAACGTTGTGAACGTTGTGCCCCATGGTGGCGGTGGTGTTATGTTATGGGCAGGCATACGTTTTCAGACAACTATTTGAATGCACAGAGATATCGTGATGAGATCTTGAGGTCCATTATCGTCCCATTCATCCACCTCCATCACTTCATGTTTCAGCATGATAATGCATGGCCCCATGTCACAAGGATCTGTAGACAATTCCTGGAAGTTGAAAATGTCCCAGTTCTTCCATGGTCTGCATACTCACCAGACATGTCACCCATTGAGTATGTTTGGGATGCTCTGGATCGACGTGTACGACGGCGTGTTCCAGTTCCTGCCAGTGTCCACTAACTTCACAAAACCATTGAAGAGGAGTGGGACAACATTCCACAAGCCACAATCAACAGCCTGATCAACTCTATGCTAAGGAGATGTCGCTCTGCATGGGGAAAATGGTGGTCACACCAGATACTGAGTGGTTTCTGACCCACGCCCCTACCTTTATTAAAGGGTATTTGTGACCAACAGAAGCCTATCTGTATTCCCAGTCATGTGAAATACATAGATTAGGTCCTAATGAATTAATTTCAATTGGCTGATTTCCTTCTATGAGCTGTAACTCAGTAAAATCTTAAACATTGTTGCATGTTGCGTTTATATTTTTGTTCAGTATAATTAAAATAAGTTTTTCCACACCAAAACACTCCATATTTGTCTAAAATACAAAGACGGTAGCAGGGTGTTTTAGTTGAATTTGTCTGTGGAGAAAGTTGTGACCGTCGCTTTAAAGGCGCTCCTGTCCCAGACAGTGATCCAAGCCCCGCCCGCGGTGAGGCCCAGATCCTGAGTCAGAGGTTGATGTCCTGCCGAGGTTTAGAACCCAGGTTTAGAACCCAGGTTTACAACCAACACTCAACTTTACAACAGGGAGAAAGAAGCCACTGATCTGCAATGTGCGCTGTCACTCGTTTTTCGATGGAAAAATTGAAAAACTTTCGAAGGTAAATCTGAGTTTAGCCAGGTTAACGTTTTCACTGTTTTCGTTGTGTTTGTTTTTGGAAAAGTTACAAAGTTGGGTAGATATGCGCGTTGTTATATTTTACAGTGTGTCCTTCCGAAACATCAGAAAGAAGTGTACACTTTGTGGAGATTGCGATAGCTAGTCCTACTGTTGGGAGAACATCATTTAATCACGTTTACTTTTGGACTCACTTTGATTCACTTTCGGTGATCGAGGTTTCGAGTTTCGCTCTCCGAAAAACTCTGGATTGATTTTGGCTCTTTGAGTTGAATCTTTTTATACATATTTTTTCTCGGACAAATAGTTTTGGGATAGTTTTTGGAATAAACATGGATCCGAGCCAGCACAACCCCCCAGCCGGTCACCAGATAATCCACGTCCGTGGAGACTCAGAGACGGACCTGGAGGCCCTTTTCAACGCTGTTATGAACCCGAAAAATACCATCGTCCCCCCTTCCGTCCCAATGAGGATGAGGAAACTTCCCGATTCCTTCTTCAAACCGCCAGAGCCAAAGTCCCACTCCAGACAAGTAAGGAGACCACCCTCACAGCTCACATACAAAGACCCTTCACTTCTGTTCTGTTACTAGTCAGACTCCCACAACTTTAATTATACTCACTTTAAAAGTGATCTTCTGCTGCTTAAATCAAGATGAATAAACTGAGCAGGTTAACTTTTTGAGGAGTTGTTGAATAACTTTTTAAAGTGTTAGGCATACTACAAGTACTACGTGCATACTACAAGTACTACGTGCTATTACTATAACTAATTTAAATTATTCAAAAAGTTGCATATATATATTATATAGGCTTTATATAATGTAGTTTATTGCATTCACGAAAAGTATTATGTAGTTAATACAGCAAGATGAACATAATATTCGTTTGAAGCTGTATAAAACGTTGTTAGGCCCTGGGTTTGCAGCAGCTCACTCTGTGTTGGAGGGAATCCTGGCGCTTTACTTCAACAATGGATGCCTTTTAATGTTAGTAAAAAGATTACAAATCATGTGGTGGAATCACTCGTAGCCTATTTACACTTGTTTTCCTTCTCAGTTTATTATCTTTAATGAGTGAGCCGACAGTGCGCATGCGCGGTTTCACGGTGGCATAGACGTGTCGGAGTATGCGCTTTCGGGACTTCCAGAGTTGTTGGCCCTGTTTCTCCTCTCCCCGTCTTTATAAACAGACCACTGATACTACTTATATCACAACGTTTGGTTTATTACATTTTATGAACAGAAAGTTTGTTCTTCGCGCATGGAACACCAACCACTTTATTTATTTATTAAACTCAACTCGTTATAAAACTTGACTATAATGAATTTAATTAATTTGAAGTGAATAGTGAGGAACATGATTGACCAACATTAAATTAGGTGTTTTTGTATAAAAACTTTCCATCAGTAATCTGGTGTGCATTACTGGTCATTTATCATTGTTAGAGTGACTCATGCAGAAGTTAGTGAATCACTTCCCTGACTCCCCTCATACTCCTCCTCTCCTCCCTCATTCTTCACCTCTTCATCTGTCCTCTTCTCTCCACCTTCTCTTCTCCCCTCTCCTCCTCTCTCTCTCTCCTCATCTCCTAATATTCCCTCTCCTCCTCCATCCTCTCCTCTCTCTCTTCCTCCTCTCTCCATCCAGGCCAGCACAGACGCAGGTACGGCTGGTGCCATCGCCCCCCACCACGTGCGTGCCCACTCGTCCCCTGCCTCCCTACAGCTAGGGACAGTATCTCCCCTATTGGGCATGGTCCCTTCGGGCGCACCCCCATCACACCTCCGACAGTCGTCTTATGAGATCCCAGAGGACATGCCCCTGCCTCCGGGCTGGGAGATGGCCAAGACCCCCTCTGGACAAAGATACTTCCTCAAGTAAGTTTAATAACAGCACCTTATGTATGTTAACTCGCTATACCTGTGTAATACTGCTGTTATTAAGAGCCAATAACAGCCCTATGTGCCCTGGTCAAAAGTAGTGCACTTTCTGAACATAGTGCCTGGGGCTCAGATTACATCTGAAACAATGGTTCAATGGAGCTTCCCCACTTGCCCCACTCTGCTTCAGCCTACTCTAAACAGGACAAGACAGGACTGGGGGTAAACTAGAGATATAGTGGTTGTACTAGAGGGACTGGGGGTAAACTAGAGATATAGTGGTTGTACTAGAGGGACTGGGGGTAAACTAGAGATATAGTGGTTGTACTAGAGGGACTGGAGGTAAACTAGAGATATAGTGGTTGTACTAGAGGGACTGGAGGTAAACTAGAGATATAGTGGTTGTACTAGAGGGACTGGAGGTAAACTAGAGATATAGTGGTTGTACTAGAGGGACTGGAGGTAAACTAGAGATATAGTGGTTGTACTAGAGGGACTGGGGGTAAACTAGAGATATAGTGGTTGTACTAGAGGGACTGGGGGTAAACTATAGATATAGTGGTTGTACTAGAGGGACTGGGGGTAAACTAGAGATATAGTGGTTGTACTAGAGGGACTGGGGGTAAACTAGAGATATAGTGTATGTGGAAAACTAGGCGTATGGCGCATATGTCACTAGAGGAGAGCCATTTGGACTTTTTAAAAAATCTAAATGTGTTTTCTGGCAGAAATGCCTTCTGGAACATGTGAACTATTATGTGCCTTAATAACATACTTGTATGCCATCTGTAAATATGAATACAATTGTTAAATTACGAGCCTAGTTGGTTCAGCCACGGAAAAAGACAGGAACCTTCCCGCTGGCCATGATTGGTTGAGATAATGGATGGGTTGGACATAACTTCTGTCTATAACATGAGCTGGTCAGTATGTGTAGGTAATCCTTTCTATCACTGCTTTCACGTAGAACTGCAAAAGTGTTGCTATTAACTTTCTGGAGGACTGAGTGTTGAAATCAGTGGAATTGGAGTATGATGGCTAAGGAGATGGAGAACATTCTGGCGTTTGATTGCAAATATGCAGAGGGAGTCGAAAAGAGAACACACAGAAGGCTGTTGTATAAAACACCTGTCTCCGGATTACATCTTCAAACTAAGACCAACCATGGCATCTGTGACAGAGAGGGAGAAGCGTCCATCCATTTATACGGCTAATTTTGTCTAGCTAGCTACATTTTCAGATATGACTTACACGTTACTAATCTTGTCAAAGTCGTTTTCATTTCAAGTTAAAGTGTACTGTTATGTAGCTAGCTAACGCTAGCTGGCTGGCTCGCTAGCTAACGTTACGTGTATGATCTGTGTAGTAATATTATTTGTATCTCAGAGCCATTTGCATTGCTAGTTATAGCCTAATGTTAGCTAGCTAACATTGAACCTGGTTGGTTGGTTACCAAGGGTAGTAACTTTATGAGTTGGGATTATGGTTCATTGTCTAGCTAGCTAGCTACATGTCTTAACAAAAGACAATAGAATATTCATGATGTCATTGCTACAACTGTCGATAGACGTAGCTGGTAAATTCGTTCTGGCTATCTACTCAGAGCACTCTCGTCTGAGTGTGCCAGAGCGCAGAATAACTGACAAATTTACCAACGCTCAAGTTACAGCCTAACCAGCTCTGCTAGGGTGAGTAAAATGGTCAAGAGGGAGCTGTTCTCTCATTTGTGTCTGGAAGTACAGTTGAAGTCGGAGTTTGACATCCACTTAGGTTGAAGTCATTAAAACTCATTTTTCAACCACTCCACAGATTTCATGTTAACAAACTATAGTTTTGGCAAGTCGGTTATGACATCTACTTTGTGCATGACACAAGTAATTATTCCAACAATTGTTTACAGACAGATTATTTCACTTATAATTCATTATATCACAATTCCAGTGGGTCAGAAGTTTATATACACTAAGTTGACTGTGACTTTAAACAGCTTGGAAAATTCCAGAACATGATGTCATGGCATTAGAAGCTTCTGATAGGCTAATTGACATCATTTGAGTCAATTCGAAGTGTACCTGTGGATGTATTTCCAGGCCTACCTTCAAACTCAGTGCCTCTTTGCTCGACATCATGGGAAAATCAAAAGAAATCAGTCAAGACCTCATAAAAGGTTCATCCTTGGGAGCAATTTTCAAACGCCTGAAGGTACCACATTCATCTGTACAAACAATAGTATGGAGCCACTATTGTCAGGACCACACAATAGTCAGGACCACACTGACTCTCTCAGGACCACACTGACTCTCTCAGGAACAAACTGACTCTCTCAGGACCACACTGACTCTCTCAGGACCACACTGACTCTCTCAGGAACAAACTGACTCTCTCAGGACCACACTGACTCTCTCAGGAACAAACTGACTCTCTCAGGACCACACTGACTCTCTCAGGACCACACTGACTCTCTCAGGACCACACTGACTCTCTCAGGACCACACTGACTCTCTCAGGACCACACTGACTCTCTCAGGAACAAACTGACTCTCTCAGGACCACACTGACTCTCTCAGGACCACACTGACTCTCTCAGGAACAAACTGACTCTCTCAGGAACAAACTGACTCTCTCAGACTGATGGTTTTAGATTGAATAAAAAACAATGGAATGGCATGAAGAAATAAGAGGGATGATAAGTCATGAAAGGCTCCCCTGTCGACTACACTTTATATTAGTTTAGTCTTGTAAAGAAACAAACACACACCTCATTGGGGAGTCCTGGGACTACTCTGAGTCTGTGTGGGCATTGTTTGATCTCTATACACTTGAATGCACAAAATTACTCAATAGAGTCTTCCCTTCCCTGTTCTCTGCTTCCTTCTGTCTCTGTCTTTGTCTGAGACAATAGCAGGAGAGACTTAGTGGGGGGGGAGAAGTAAAGATACCTTAATAGAAATGGCTTAAGTGAAAGTCACCCAGTAAAATACTACTTGGTTTTAAATATATTTAAGTATCAAAAGTAAATGTAATTGCTAAAATATACTTAAGTATCAAAAGTGAAAGTATAAATAATTTCTTATTCTTTATATTAAGCCAACCAGATGGCACCATTTTCTCCAACACTCAGACATAATTTCAAATGAAGCATGTGTGTTTAGTGAGCCTGCCAGATCAGAGGCAGTAGGGAGGACCAGGGATGTTCTCTTCATAAGAGCGTGAATTGGACCATTTCCTGTCCTGCTAACCATTCAAAATGTAACGAGTACTTTTGTGTGTCAGGGAAAATGTATGGAGTAAAAAGTACATTATTTTCTTTAGGAATGTAGTGAAGTAAAATATGTCAAAAATATAAATAGTAATGTACAGATACCCCAAATTACTTAAGTAGTACTTTAAATTAATTTGACTTAAGTACTTTACACCACTGGAGAGACTGAATGGTGATGTTGTGGCTTTTTGTGTTAGTTGTTAACCCCAGCTATGTTTGTGGTCAACTCTCTCAAAGGAAGCTCCTGTGCTGTGGTTGGTCAATTACTTCCTCAAACTCAGTAGGATCGTCTTGATGACTTCCCCTTTGTCTCTCATAGTCATGTTTGGGTTTTCTCTTTTCTAAAAATTGAGAAAATCTGTAAAACGCTGGTAATTCACTTAGTTGACATCTTCACGGCAGGTAGCCTAGCAGTTAGAGCGTTAGTCGCTGGTTCGAATACCCGGTGAAAAACCTGTCGAGGTATCTTTGAGCAAGGCACTTAAGCCTAATTTGCTCCAGGGGCTGACCCTGTAGGTAGGCCATCATTGTAAATAATAATTTGTTCTTAAGTGACTTAAATAAAGGTTAAATAAAAATAAAAACAAAAAATTATTTTTACAGAATGTTATGACATAACAGAGATTCTGAGGTTGTGTCGCCATGACACTTTTGGAATACAGTGTTCCATGCCAGGCATGTTTTTGTTCCTGCTACGGAGCTAGGCACCCTGACACTCAATCTGAAATGAAAAGAAACCTGCTCAGCATAGCTGCTGGAAAAACACTCCTATTTATAAACAGGGGTTGTCTGACCAACCCAGGGCAGAGAGAGGGAGAGAGAGAGAAATGATGTAGTAACAGAACCAACGTTTCATTCAGGCGACTGACTGACCACTGTCTTCTGGGATATGGTGTTTAAACAGTTTATTAGTCATCACATTACTCATTCTGGATCTCCTTCATCAGGACTGCAGGGCCCCAAGCGGAGCCAGTTATCCCAGTATTAACGTCCCAGGATGCGTCCCAAATGACACCCTATATAGTGCACTACCTTTGACCAGAGCCCGATTGGCTATAAACGGAATAGGGTGTCATTTGGGACGCATCCCTAGTGACTCATATAGCTGTGGTTGCTGCATGATGTCCCACTGGTTTTGAAGCAAGTTTCCCTTTTAGTTTCATTCAGCCATGAGGGCGATGCTGTGATGGCAGCTGTGTGTTGATGAAGTTAAATGGTCTCTGCCTTGTGGAGCTCAGATAGAAGAGAGAGGGGACTGGGCCAAGACTGGAGCAGCTCTGGGTCCAAAGTAGTGCTGTGTTCAGGCAGGCAGAGCGCCTTGGCCCCGTGGAGCTGTGGAGGGAGGCTCATTAAGTGTAAAGCAGTGGAGGCTGCTCTGAGGAGGAAGGAGATAGCCATCCTACTCAGTGAATTTCCATAAAAATTGTGAAACATAAAAAAGTATAAAATATACTATACTGAACAACAATATAAACACTACATGTAAAGTGTTGGTCCCATGTTTCATGAGCTGAAATAAAAGATCCCAGAAATGTTCCATACGCACAAAAAGCTTATTTCTCTCAAATTCTGTGGCCAAATTAGTTTACATCCCTGTTAGTGAGCATTTCTCCTTTGCCAAGATAATTCATCCACCTGACAGGTGTGGCATATCAAGAAGCTGATTAAACAGCATGATCATTACACAGGTGCACCTTGTGCTGGGGACAATAAAAAAAAAAAGGTGCAGTTTTGTCACAACACAAAGCCACAGATGTTTCAAGTTTTAAGGGACCAAGCAATTGGCATGCTGACTGCAGGAATGTCCACCAGAGCTGTTGCCAGAGAATTTTATGTTTATTTCTCTACCATAAGCCGCCTCCAACGTAATTTTAGAGAATTTGGCAGTACGTCCAACTGACCTCCACATCCGGCTTTTTCACCTGCGGGATCGTCTGAGACCAGCCACCTGGACAGCTGATGAAACTGTGGGTTTGCACAACCAAATCAATTCTACACAAACTATCAGAAACAGTCTAAGGGAAGCTCATCTGCATGCTCGTCATCCTTTCCAGGGTCTTGACCTGATTACAGTTTGGCATCGTAACCTACTTTAGTGGGCAAATGCTCACCTTTGATGGCCACTGGCACGCTGGAGAAGTGTGCTCTTCACAGATGAATCCCAGTTTCAACTGCACCGGCCAGATAGCAGACAGGGTGTATTTATTTTTTAAATTTCTTTTAACCTTTATTTAACTAGGCAAGTCAGTTAAGAACAACTTCTTATTTACAATGACGACCTACCAAAAGGCAAAAGGCCTCCTGTGGGGACGGGGGCTGGGATTAAAAATATAAATAAATAAACTATAAATATAGGATCAAACACACATCACGACAAGAGAGACAAAACAACACTACATAAAGAGAGACCTAAGAAAACAACACAGCAAGACAGCAACACATGACAACACAGCATGGTAACAACACAACATGACAACACAGCATGGTAACAACACAACATGACAACAACATGGTAGCAACACAACATGACAACAACATGGTAGCAACACAACATGGTAGCAGCACAAAACATGGTACAAACATTATTGGACACAGACAACAGCACAAAGGGCAAGAAGGTAGAGATGACAATACATCACACAAAGCAGCCACAACTGTCAGTAAGAGTGTCCATGATTGAGTCTTTGAATGAAGAGATTGAGATGAATTGCGTTGTGTGAGCGAGCGGTTTGATGATGTCAACGTTGTGAACAGAGTGCCCCATGGTGTGGTTATGGTATGGGCTACGGAAAAGTCTGGATCGACGTGTACGACAGCGTGTTCCAGTTCCTGCCAGTGTCCACTAACTTCACAAAACCATTGAAGAGGAGTGGGACAACATTCCACAAGCCACAATCAACAGCCTGATCAACTCTATGCTAAGGAGATGTCGCTCTGCATGGGGAAAATGGTGGTCACACCAGATACTGAGTGGTTTCTGACCCACGCCCATACCTCTATTAAAGGGTATTTGTGACCAACAGAAGCCTATCTGTATTCCCAGTCATGTGAAATACATAGATTAGGTCCTAATGAATTAATTTCAATTGGCTGATTTCCTTCTATGAGCTGTAACTCAGTAAAATCTTAAAAATTGCTGCATGTTGTGTTTTATATTTTTGTTCAGTGTACAGTTGAAGAAGTTTACATACAAATACATTTTTCACAATTCCTGACATTTAATCCTAGTAAAATTCCCTGTCTTAGGTCAGTTAGGATCACCACTTTATTTTAAGAATGTGAAATGTCAGAATAATAGTAGAGATAATGATTTATTTCAGCTTTTATTTCTTTCGTCACATTCCCAGTGGGTCAGAAGTTTACATACACTCAATTAGTATTTGGTAGCATTGCCTTTAAATTGCCTTTAAATTGGGTTAAATGTTTCGGGTAGCCTTCCACAAGCTTCCCACAATAAGTTGGGTGAATTCTGGCCCATTCCTCCTGACAGAACTGGTGTAACTGAGTCAGGTTTGTAGGCCTCCTTGCTCGCACACGCTTTTTCAGTTCTGCCCACAAATTCTCTATAGGATTGAGGTCAGGGCTTTGTGATGGCCACTCCAATACCTTGACTTTGTTGTCCTTAAGCCATTTTGCCACAACTTTGGTTGTATGCTTGGGGTCATTGTCCAATGGAAAACCCATTTGCGACCAAGCTTTAACTTCCTGACTGATGTCTTGAGATGTTGCTTCAATATATCCACATAATTTTCCTTCCTCATGCACCAGTCCCTCCTGCAGCAAAGCACCCCCACAACATGATGCTGCCACCCCCGTGCTTCATGGTTGGGATGGTGTTCTTCGGCTTGCAAGGATCCTCCTTTTTCCTCCAAACATGGTCATTATGGCCAAACAGTTCTATTTTTGTTTCATCAGACCAGAGGACATTTCTCCAAAAAGTACGATCTTTGTCCCCATGTGCAGTTGCATACCGTAGTCTGGCTTTTTTATGGCGGTTTTGGAGCAGTGGCTTCTTCCTTGCTGAGCGGCCTTTCAGGTTATGTCGATATAGGACTTGTTTTACTGTGGATATAGATACTTTTTCACAAGGTCCTTTGCTGTTGTTCTGGGATTGATTTGCACTTTTCGCACCAAAGTACGTTCATCTCTAGGAGACAGAACGTGTCTCCTTCCTGAGTGGTATGACGGCTGCGTGGTCCCATGGTGTTTATACTTGCGTACTATTGTTTGTACAGATGAACGTGGTAACTTCAGGTGTTTGGAAATTGCTCCCAAGGATGAACCAGACTTGTGGAGGTCTTGGCTGATTTATTTAGATTTTCCCATGATGTCGAGCAAAGAGGAACTGAGTTTGAAGGTAGGCCTTGAAATACATCCACAGGTACACCTCCAATTGACTCAAATAATGTCAATTAGCCTATCAGAAGCTTCTAAAGCCATGACATCGTGTTCTGGAATTTTCCAAGCTGTTTAAAGTCACAGTCAACTTAGTGTATGTAAACTTCTGGAATTGTGATATAGTGAATTATAAGTGAAATAATCTGTCTGTAAACAATTGTTGGAATGACTTGTGTCATGCACAAAGTAGATGTCCTAACCGACTTGCCAAAACTATAGTTTGTTAACATGAAATCTGTGGAGTGGTTGAAAAATGAGTTTTAATGACTTCAACCTAAGTGGATGTAAACTTCAGACTTCAACTGTATGTCATGGAAAGGTGTTCCTAAGGTTTTGTACACTCAGGTGATATTCACGTCACCAAATAGCTGATTAAAATACTTGTGAATCTGTTTTGCGATGAAGGTTTATAGTAGCCTCAACAGCTTTCTTCCGTCCTCCTCTGACCTTCAGTACAAACCTCCTATTTCTCACCCCCTTCCATAGACTTACAGTCATTTTAACGACTTCCGGGGGACAACCTCCAATCCTATCAGAGCTCTTGCAGCATGGACTGACATGTTGTCCATCCAATCGAAGGATCAGAAAATGAATCTAGTACTGAAAGCATAAGCTACAGCTAGCTAGCACTGCAGTGAATACAATGTAGTTGACTCAAAGAGAAACTGTTAAACAGTTCTGAACAAATTAATTTAGAAATTAAGGAAAAGCAGCAGAGAGAGAGAGAGAGATTTTCCTTCATCTTTTTAGTTTACATACTTAGCTAGTTAGCCTACTCAACAACCTCACTCACACAGAGTGGAATGCTATTTATGTTAGCTAGCTGGCTAAGGCATTCAACACTGCAACTCAAGGTAAGCTTTCAGTTGTATTGATTCATTGCCACCGGGGCCTGCAGGTCTAACTGCTAAACTGTACTTTGTTATTGAACACATGGATTGTATTGTGGGTTAACTAACACATTAGTTCTATTTTCTTGACTGTAACATTAATATGGTGACAGTGATGTAGGCTGTGTATCAGTTAGTGATTACAGTATGAAAGTTTGGCGTGTGGAGGTTTTTTTCACCTGGTCACAGACAGCTGTTGTGTTGTGGGGTGAGAGGAGGAGAGGAGAGGTAAACAGGAATTATACAACCATCAAAGTGATGATGCTGTATGTGACCGTTATTACATTTACATCATTTAGCAGACACTCTTATCCCGAGCGACTTACAGTTAGTAGTTAGTGTATACATTTTCTCGTACTGGTCCCCCGTGGGAATCAAACCCACAACCCTGGCGTTGCAAGCGCCATGCTCTACCATCTGAGCTACACAGGACTACATGTGTATTTATGAAAGTGAACTGTGTGTGAAGGTGATCAATGGTGTATTCATTCCGCCAATTATTTTGCACAATGTTTCTTAAACGGAAGCAAATGGAATGAAACATCTGAATTTGTTCAATAAAAACTCTAGTTAGATGCAGGCAAGAGTTTACAAGGCGGTCACTGTCTGCCACCTTGATTACTCCTATGTGTCTCTCGACTTGTGCACATAGGCTATAAACTTTCATTTGTAGACTAGGTTGTAGCAACGTCCAGATGGATACAGGGCAAATTCAATGTTGTAGCCTCAACCTATCAATGTTACATTGAACTGGAATGAACAGTCCCTCAGAAAGTTTTCATACATCTTGACTTGTTGTGTTACAGCCTGAATTCAAAATGTATTACATTGTGTTGTTTCTCCCCATCTACCCACAATACCCCATAATGTTAAAGTGAAAACATGTTAATATTTTTTTTTTTGATGTATTGAAAATGAAATACAGACAAATCTCTAACGAATCACTGTATCGCCAAGTTATCGTTCCTCACTGTGTGGTTTATTATTACGTGTTTTACTTTTCCATTATTTCTCTCTGCATTATCGTCCGTCAGTCAGCGTTTCACTGTTAGTCCACACCTGTTGTTTACATTTGACAAATAAATGTGATTTGAATGACAGTCATCCAACATGCTATAATAGAAATAAGGCTCATTAAAAAACAAATCGTCCTCTCTAGTCTTAAACGGCACCGACCGCCACTGGTGTAAAGATAGGGGTGAGAGGGAACATGGACCCCTCC
>CM042378.1:36872713-37002169 GCA_023634145.1 Thymallus thymallus | reverse complement strand
GTTTGATCTGTCATTAATGTTAATTATTCTAGCCTGGTGAGGTTTGATCTGTCATTAATGTTAACTATTCTAGCATAGTGAGGTTTGATCTGTCATTAATGTTAATTATTCTAGCCTGGTGAGGTTTGATCTGTCATTAATGTTAATTATTCTAGCATAGTGAGGTTTAATCTGTCATTAATGTTAACTATTCTAGCATAGTGAGGTTTGATCTGTCATTAATGTTAATTATTCTAGCATAGTGAGGTTTGATCTGTCATTAATGTTAATTATTCTAGCATAGTGAGGTTTGATCTGTCATTAATGTTAATTATTCTAGCATAGTGAGGTTTGATCTGTCATTAATGTTAACTATTCTAGCATAGTGAGGTTTGATCTGTCATTAATGTTAATTATTCTAGCATAGTGAGGTTTGATCTGTCATTAATGTTAATTATTCTAGCATAGTGAGGTTTGATCTGTCATTAATGTTAATTATTCTAGCATAGTGAGGTTTGATCTGTCATTAATGTTAATTATTCTAGCATAGTGAGGTTTGATCTGTCATTAATGTTAATTATTCTAGCATAGTGAGGTTTGATCTGTCATTAATGTTAATTATTCTAGCATAGTGAGGTTTGATCTGTCATTAATGTTAATTATTCTAGCATAGTGAGGTTTGATCTGTCATTAATGTTAATTATTCTAGCATAGCGAGGTTTGATCTGTCATTAATGTTAATTATTCTAGCATAGTGAGGTTTGATCTGTCATTAATGTTAATTATTCTAGCCTGGTGAGGTTTGATCTGTCATTAATGTTAATTATTCTAGCCTGGTGAGGTTTGATCTGTCATTAATGTTAATTATTCTAGCATAGTGAGGTTTGATCTGTCATTAATGTTAATTATTCTAGCATAGTGAGGTTTGATCTGTCATTAATGTTAATTATTCTAGCATAGTGAGGTTTGATCTGTCATTAATGTTAATTATTCTAGCATAGTGAGGTTTGATCTGTCATTAATGTTAATTATTCTAGCATAGTGAGGTTTGATCTGTCATTAATGTTAATTATTCTAGCATAGTGAGGTTTGATCTGTCATTAATGTTAATTATTCTAGCATAGTGAGGTTTGATCTGTCATTAAGGTTAATTATTCTAGCATAGTGAGGTTTGATCTGTCATTAATGTTAATTATTCTAGCCTGGTGAGGTTTGATCTGTCATTAATGTTAATTATTCTAGCCTGGTGAGGTTTGATCTGTCATTAATGTTAATTATTCTAGCATAGTAAGGTTTGATCTGTCATTAATGTTAATTATTCTAGCATAGTGAGGTTTGATCTGTCATTAATGTTAATTATTCTAGCCTGGTGAGGTTTGATCTGTCATTAATGTTAATTATTCTAGCATAGTGAGGTTTGATCTGTCATTAATGTTAATTATTCTAGCCTGGTGAGGTTTGATCTGTAATTAATGTTAATTATTCTAGCATAGTGAGGTTTGATCTGTCATTAATGTTAATTATTCTAGCATAGTGAGGTTTGATCTGTCATTAATGTTAATTATTCTAGCATAGTGAGGTTTGATCTGTCATTAATGTTAATTATTCTAGCATAGTGAGGTTTGATCTGTCATTAATGTTAATTATTCTAGCATAGTGAGGTTTGATCTGTCATTAATGTTAATTATTCTAGCCTGGTGAGGTTTGATCTGTCATTAATGTTAATTATTCTAGCATAGTGAGGTTTGATCTGTCATTAATGTTAATTATTCTAGCATAGTGAGGTTTGATCTGTTATTAATGTTAATTATTCTAGCATAGTGAGGTTTGATCTGTCATTAATGTTAATTATTCTAGCCTGGTGAGGTTTGATCTGTCATTGATGTTAATTATTCTAGCATAGTGAGGTTTGATCTGTCATTAATGTTAATTATTCTAGCATAGTGAGGTTTGATCTGTCATTAATGTTAATTATTCTAGCATAGTGAGGTTTGATCTGTCATTAATGTTAATTATTCTAGCATAGTGAGGTTTGATCTGTCATTAATGTTAATTATTCTAGCCTGGTGAGGTTTGATCTGTCATTAATGTTAATTATTCTAGCCTGGTGAGGTTTGATCTGTCATTAATGTTAACTATTCTAGCATAGTGAGGTTTGATCTGTCATTAATGTTAATTATTCTAGCATAGTGAGGTTTGATCTGTCATTAATGTTAATTATTCTAGCATAGTGAGGTTTGATCTGTCATTAATGTTAATTATTCTAGCATAGTGAGGTTTGATCTGTCATTAATGTTAATTATTCTAGCATAGTGAGGTTTGATCTGTCATTAATGTTAATTATTCTAGCATAGTGAGGTTTGATCTGTCATTAATGTTAATTATTCTAGCATAGTGAGGTTTGATCTGTCATTAATGTTAATTATTCTAGCATAGTGAGGTTTGATCTGTCATTAATGTTAACTATTCTAGCATAGTGAGGTTTGATCTGTCATTAATGTTAATTATTCTAGCATAGTGAGGTTTGATCTGTCATTAATGTTAATTATTCTAGCCTGGTGAGGTTTGATCTGTCATTAATGTTAATTATTCTAGCATAGTGAGGTTTGATCTGTCATTAATGTTAACTATTCTAGCATAGTGAGGTTTGATCTGTCATTAATGTTAACTATTCTAGCATAGTGAGGTTTGATCTGTCATTAATGTTAATTATTCTAGCATAGTGAGGTTTGATCTGTCATTAATGTTAATTATTCTAGCCTGGTGAGGTTTGATCTGTAATTAATGTTAATTATTCTAGCATAGTGAGGTTTGATCTGTCATTAATGTTAACTATTCTAGCATAGTGAGGTTTGATCTGTCATTAATGTTAATTATTCTAGCATAGTGAGGTTTGATCTGTCATTAATGTTAACTATTCTAGCATAGTGAGGTTTGATCTGTCATTAATGTTAATTATTCTAGCATAGTGAGGTTTGATCTGTCATTAATGTTAATTATTCTAGCCTGGTGAGGTTTGATCTGTCATTAATGTTAATTATTCTAGCCTGGTGAGGTTTGATCTGTCATTAATGTTAACTATTCTAGCATAGTGAGGTTTGATCTGTCATTAATGTTAATTATTCTAGCATAGTGAGGTTTGATCTGTCATTAATGTTAATTATTCTAGCATAGTGAGGTTTGATCTGTCATTAATGTTAACTATTCTAGCATAGTGAGGTTTGATCTGTCATTAATGTTAATTATTCCAGCATAGTGAGGTTTGATCTGTCATTAATGTTAATTATTCTAGCATAGTGAGGTTTGATCTGTCATTAATGTTAATTATTCTAGCATAGTGAGGTTTGATCTGTCATTAATGTTAACTATTCTAGCATAGTGAGGTTTGATCTGTCATTAATGTTAATTATTCTAGCATAGTGAGGTTTGATCTGTCATTAATGTTAATTATTCTAGCATAGTGAGGTTTGATCTGTCATTAATGTTAATTATTCTAGCATAGTGAGGTTTGATCTGTCATTAATGTTAACTATTCTAGCATAGTGAGGTTTGATCTGTCATTAATGTTAATTATTCTAGCATAGTGAGGTTTGATCTGTCATTAATGTTAACTATTCTAGCATAGTGAGGTTTGATCTGTCATTAATGTTAATTATTCTAGCATAGTGAGGTTTGATCTGTCATTAATGTTAACTATTCTAGCATAGTGAGGTTTGATCTGTCATTAATGTTAATTATTCTAGCATAGTGAGGTTTGATCTGTCATTAATGTTAACTATTCTAGCATAGTGAGGTTTGATCTGTCATTAATGTTAATTATTCTAGCATAGTGAGGTTTGATCTGTCATTAATGTTAACTATTCTAGCCTGGTGAGGTTTGATCTGTCATTAATGTTAATTATTCTAGCCTGGTGAGGTTTGATCTGTCATTAATGTTAACTATTCTAGCATAGTGAGGTTTGATCTGTCATTAATGTTAATTATTCTAGCCTGGTGAGGTTTGATCTGTCATTAATGTTAATTATTCTAGCATAGTGAGGTTTAATCTGTCATTAATGTTAACTATTCTAGCATAGTGAGGTTTGATCTGTCATTAATGTTAATTATTCTAGCATAGTGAGGTTTGATCTGTCATTAATGTTAATTATTCTAGCATAGTGAGGTTTGATCTGTCATTAATGTTAATTATTCTAGCATAGTGAGGTTTGATCTGTCATTAATGTTAACTATTCTAGCATAGTGAGGTTTGATCTGTCATTAATGTTAATTATTCTAGCATAGTGAGGTTTGATCTGTCATTAATGTTAATTATTCTAGCATAGTGAGGTTTGATCTGTCATTAATGTTAATTATTCTAGCATAGTGAGGTTTGATCTGTCATTAATGTTAATTATTCTAGCATAGTGAGGTTTGATCTGTCATTAATGTTAATTATTCTAGCATAGTGAGGTTTGATCTGTCATTAATGTTAATTATTCTAGCATAGTGAGGTTTGATCTGTCATTAATGTTAATTATTCTAGCATAGTGAGGTTTGATCTGTCATTAATGTTAATTATTCTAGCATAGCGAGGTTTGATCTGTCATTAATGTTAATTATTCTAGCATAGTGAGGTTTGATCTGTCATTAATGTTAATTATTCTAGCCTGGTGAGGTTTGATCTGTCATTAATGTTAATTATTCTAGCCTGGTGAGGTTTGATCTGTCATTAATGTTAATTATTCTAGCATAGTGAGGTTTGATCTGTCATTAATGTTAATTATTCTAGCATAGTGAGGTTTGATCTGTCATTAATGTTAATTATTCTAGCATAGTGAGGTTTGATCTGTCATTAATGTTAATTATTCTAGCATAGTGAGGTTTGATCTGTCATTAATGTTAATTATTCTAGCATAGTGAGGTTTGATCTGTCATTAATGTTAATTATTCTAGCATAGTGAGGTTTGATCTGTCATTAATGTTAATTATTCTAGCATAGTGAGGTTTGATCTGTCATTAAGGTTAATTATTCTAGCATAGTGAGGTTTGATCTGTCATTAATGTTAATTATTCTAGCCTGGTGAGGTTTGATCTGTCATTAATGTTAATTATTCTAGCCTGGTGAGGTTTGATCTGTCATTAATGTTAATTATTCTAGCATAGTAAGGTTTGATCTGTCATTAATGTTAATTATTCTAGCATAGTGAGGTTTGATCTGTCATTAATGTTAATTATTCTAGCCTGGTGAGGTTTGATCTGTCATTAATGTTAATTATTCTAGCATAGTGAGGTTTGATCTGTCATTAATGTTAATTATTCTAGCCTGGTGAGGTTTGATCTGTAATTAATGTTAATTATTCTAGCATAGTGAGGTTTGATCTGTCATTAATGTTAATTATTCTAGCATAGTGAGGTTTGATCTGTCATTAATGTTAATTATTCTAGCATAGTGAGGTTTGATCTGTCATTAATGTTAATTATTCTAGCATAGTGAGGTTTGATCTGTCATTAATGTTAATTATTCTAGCATAGTGAGGTTTGATCTGTCATTAATGTTAATTATTCTAGCCTGGTGAGGTTTGATCTGTCATTAATGTTAATTATTCTAGCATAGTGAGGTTTGATCTGTCATTAATGTTAATTATTCTAGCATAGTGAGGTTTGATCTGTTATTAATGTTAATTATTCTAGCATAGTGAGGTTTGATCTGTCATTAATGTTAATTATTCTAGCCTGGTGAGGTTTGATCTGTCATTGATGTTAATTATTCTAGCATAGTGAGGTTTGATCTGTCATTAATGTTAATTATTCTAGCATAGTGAGGTTTGATCTGTCATTAATGTTAATTATTCTAGCATAGTGAGGTTTGATCTGTCATTAATGTTAATTATTCTAGCCTGGTGAGGTTTGATCTGTCATTAATGTTAATTATTCTAGCATAGTGAGGTTTGATCTGTCATTAATGTTAATTATTCTAGCCTGGTGAGGTTCATTGAACCTGACTGGCTCCAAGCAACTTTCCTCTCTCTCCTCTCTTTGACTGACAGATGTTCTCTCTGTGTCTCTCCATCCTCAGTGTATCCATCTATTGAACCTGGCTGGCTCCAAGCAACGTTCCAGGGAAAGACTGGCCTGATCCCTGAGAACTATGTGGTTTATCTCTAACAACAAACTGACTGATCCAAGACCAAAACAACTCAACCCAATCCTGATCATTTCATGGTATCCATGGTAACAATAATCTGTAATGTGATTCATTGATTGTTGTGAAGGCCAAGTTTCTCTATGAATCAGACATGTAGAAATGGGAACGTTGAGGGTGGAACCATGCAGTATGTACACCCTTATTAAGAGGAACACTTCTGGTCATGTATTGTACCTTCCTACCATGCAGTATGTACACCCTTATCAAGAGGAACACTTCTGGTCATGTATTGTACCTTCCTACCATGCAGTATGTACACCCTTATCAAGAGGAACACTTCTGGTCATGTATTGTACCTTCCTACCATGCAGTATGTACACCCTTATCAAGAGGAACACTTCTGGTCATGTATTGTACCTTCCTACCATGCAGTATGTACACCCTTATTAAGAGGAACACTTCTGGTCATGTATTGTACCTTCCTACCATGCAGTATGTACACCCTTATCAAGAGGAACACTTCTGGTCATGTATTGTACCTTCCTACCATGCAGTATGTACACCCTTATCAAGAGGAACACTTCTGGTCATGTATTGTACCTTCCTACCATGCAGTATGTACACCCTTATCAAGAGGAACACTTCTGGTCATGTATTGTACCTTCCTACCATGCAGTATGTACACCCTTATCAAGAGGAACACTTCTGGTCATGTATTGTACCTTCCTACCATGCAGTATGTACACCCTTATCAAGAGGAACACTTCTGGTCATGTCATGCTGCTGGTCCTATTCTTTTAGGTTAGTGTTGAAATACAAATACTGCATGTTCCAGGTGGGATATGCAGTAAAAACATACATGATTGATAATATACACTGAACAAAAATATAAGCGCAACATGTGTTTGTCCCATGTTTGATGAGCTGAAATAAAATATCACCTTGTGCTGGGGACAATAAAAGGCCACTCTACAAATGTGCAGTTTTGTCACACAACACAATGCCACAGATGTCTCAAGTTTTGAGGGAGCGTGCAATTGGCATGCTGACTGCAGGAATATTCACCAGAGCTGTTGCCAGAGAATTTAATGTTCATTTCTCTACCATAAGCCGCCTCCAACATCATTTTCGTGAATTTGTCAGTACGTCCAACCAGCCTCACAACCGCAGACAGTGTGTATGGCGTTGTGTGGGTGAGCGGTTTGCTGATGTCAACGTTGTGAACAGAGTGCCCCATGGTGGCGGTGGAGTTATGGTATGGGAAGGTATGAGCTACGGACAACGAACACAGTTGCATTTTATTGATGTCAAATTTAATGCACAGAAATATCGTGACAGGATCCAGAGGTCCATATTTTTAAGGTATCTGTGACCAACAGATGCACGTCTGTGTTCCCAGTCGTAAAATCCATAGATTAGGGCTTTAATTAATTGATTTCAATTGACTGAATTCCTCATGAACTGCAGGTTACGTTTATATTTTTGTTCTGTATAATATGAAAAAGGCCAGGATTTATAACTGCGATTTGTCGGCTATGCACCATATAAAAGTCTAATATCTGAATGAGCTGACATATGCAGGCTATGCACCATATAAAAGTCTAATATCTGAATGAGCTGACATATGCAGGCTATGCACCATATAAAAGTCTAATATCTGAATGAGCTGACATATGCAGGCTATGCACCATATAAAAGTCTAATATCTGAATGAGCTGACATATGCAGGTTTACTGTGAATGCCATCTCAGCGAAAGCTGGAACATTGCCTTTAAAAGATGCATAGCGGACAAAGCGTGATTGGACTAAATCCTGGCCAAACCCTACTAATAAACACTACACAGGTATAAAGATGTTCAGGTATGTTGCCCATAGAGCTGACGTGCTGGTTGTCTATCTTCAGTGTTATGGTACTAGTTTAGTTCCAGTATTTCAGTGATTCCCTGACCGGGTCTTAGATCAAACCAACACATCCTTCTGAATATTCTAACAACATTTACATGTGGTACATTTAGATTACAATGCTTATGGTAATAAGAGTTATTTAATATGAAAGAATCAGTGCACCTTAGCTGTCACTGCCTCCGCTGTGGTTGTTCTTCTGACAACATACAGTATATGGGCTGCATCCCAACATACAGTATATGGGCTGCATCCCAACATACAGTATATGGGCTGCATCCCAACATACAGTATATGGGCTGCATCCCAACATACAGTATATGGGCTGCATCCCAACATACAGTATATGGGCTGCATCCCAACATACAGTATATGGGCTGCATCCCAACATACAGTATATGGGCTGCATCCCAACATACAGTATATGGGCTGCATCCCAACATACAGTATATGGGCTGCATCCCAACATACAGTATATGGGCTGCATCCCAAATTTACAGGTTAGTCATTTAGCAGACACTTATCCAGAGCGATTTACCCCAGCAATTAGGGTTAAGTGCCTTGCTCAAGGGCATATCAACAGATGTTTTTACCTAGTTGGCTCGGGGATTTGAACCAACTAAGTAAGTAGTGCTTTACTTTTGACCAGGGCTCATAGGGCTCCATTGGGGATGCATATTCATATGTATTTTCTACATAGTCAATCACTCAAGTGCACTTTTGTTTAACTATATGGAACCTGCATGTCACACATCCATGAGTTCTCCCTGTATTTGGTAATGTTCAAGTATTTACCCTTTTAATCTTCACTGTGTATTGAAAGAAATTATCACATGCAAAAAGGCCAGGATTCGATCTGATCCCGCTTTGTCAGCTATGCACCTTTTAAAGTCAATGTTCCTGTGTTCGTAGGGACCACGGAAATGACCTTTAAAGGGTGCCTTGTCCATATCGTCGATGGGCTTGAATCTCGGCCGTAGTTAACTTGTTTTATGTATCATTACGTCTTCTTGTTATGGTGGTAAATGATGAATTAGAAGACTGAATGTTTGTCTAATGTCCGATATATGACTCTCTAGTCTAGTACGCTGGTGTACTAGTAACATCAACAGTGAATTATATCAACTCAGACTAAACATGTATAATATGTGGCTGCGTCCCAAATGGCGCCCTATAGCCTACATAGTGCACTACTTTTGACCAGATCCCTACGGACCCTGGTCAAAAGTAGTGCACTATAAAGGGAAGAAGGTGCTATTTGGGACGCAGAATCTGATTCTATTTTTATTAAAGAATGCGTTTGATATTTAATTTTGTACTGTCACTAAATCCTAAAGATTAAAGTAATACATGTGTAACTTGTTGGGCTTCTAGTGGGTAGTTGGGCTTCTAGTGGGTAGTTGGGCTTCTAGTGGGTAGTTGGGCTTCTAGTGGGTAGTTGGGCTTCTAGTGGGTAGTTGGGCTTCTAGTGGGTAGTTGGGCTTCTAGTGGGTAGTTGGGCTTCTAGTGGGTAGTTGGGCTTCTAGTGGGTAGTTGGGCTTCTAGTGGGTAGTTGGGCTTCTAGTGGGTAGTTGGGCTTCTAGTGGGTAGTTGGGCTTCTAGTGGGTAGTTGGGCTTCTAGTGGGTAGTTGGCAAGACCTTGGTGTTCTTTTCCATTTAAATCCATCAGAATGTTCAGTGACCTTGAACAATGGTTTCGGAATGATACTCCCTAACATTAGGCTCTGCAGGCCACCGTCAACCAAGGAAATGATAGGAGAACTGAAAATGTGAAACATTTCTTCTCTGTATTGTCTAGTCCTCTAACCAGGCCAACTGATACCTTTTAATAACCAACCCACTGTCTAGTCCTCTAACCAGGCCAACTGATACCTTTTAATAACCAACCCACTGTCTAGTCCTCTAACCAGGCCAACTGATACCTTTTAATAACCAACCCACTGTCTAGTCCTCTAACCAGGCCAACTGATACCTTTTAATAACCAACCCACTGTCTAGTCCTCTACCAGGCAACTGATACCTTTTAATAACCAACCCACTGTCTAGTCCTCTAACCAGGCCAACTGATACCTTTTAATAACCAACCCACTGTCTAGTCCTCTAACCAGGCCAACTGATACCTTTTAATAACCAACCCACTGTCTAGTCCTCTAACCAGGCCAACTGAACATATTAAAATAATGATTGACATATTTTCATAAAAAAACATTTATATGAATTTATTCATACTATTTCATTCTTCCACAAGATATAGTCCTGACGCTGGAAAGACAGCAAACTAGCTGCACTTCGTTTCATTTGACCTGTATATATCCATAAAGATTATGCTGATTCATGATTTCGACTGGCTGAGAAAAGCTGCCTGCATGACTGTCTCGTCCCAAATCCCATTACTATTGGACAGCTGGAGATCAAATTTGAATATTGAAACAATTATGTAAATGTCGGAGAGAGACAGACAGGTTTATACAAATCTCCGCTGTTGAAAACTAAATGTTAGTCTAAAAGAAATGTGAGATAATGTCTAGATGCTTTTTATAGTGTGGTACTGGAATAGACGCCGTCTGGAATGCGGTTTTTACCAATCAGCATTCAGGATTCACCCATTGTATAATTAAGAACAAAATAAAGAAAGCACATGGAATGAGTGGAAATGTATTGTATTAATTTAACATCTACAGTATAATATAAATTCAGAAGAAAATCAACAGTAAAAAAAAACATATTTGTCGTTGACATGACATGTACTTTGTACTGGAAACACAACATGACCTGAAAACACTTATTCCAAAATGGCACCCAATTCCCTATACAGGATAGTGCACTACTTTTGACCACAGCCCATTGAGCTCTGGTCAAAAGTAGTGCCATATATAGGGAATAGGGTGCCAATTGGGATGCCTCCTTAAATAATTCCGCCTTCACGCTGGCTGGCTGCAGAGTTTATTAACTAAAAATAAACACAGTCGGTCTGATATATTGGCACCCTACCAGAATGTTCAGTTGGAAGACAGGACCCGAGGCACAGAGCTGTGATAGAAAGCCATTCCTTTATATGAGGCACAAAACAACAAACAAAAGGAGAGACTGCGACCATGAACTGGTGTACAAACACACAAACCCACAACACAGGTAGAACGCAATGAACTTCAAATAGGATCCCAGTTAGAGACAACACATCACAGCTGCCTCTAACTGGGGACCAAAGCCAAACTAAACAGAGTTCTCCAGAGAGGTCTCTGAACACTAACCCTGTAGGCACCTGCAACAAACCACAGGTGAGATCATTTACACAATAAATGACAATCATTACCTAATTTAGTCCAAGACATTTTTTGTGAAAAATCTAAATTTCAGCTCATTTTTTGGTGCTGTCCAATTGTAAATCAAACAGTTACATAGCTGGACACCAAATGTTTTTAAAATGTCATCTTATTCTAGAAGGAAATTGTGAATTGTGCAAGAGTGCCAATATATTTGACCCCAACTGTAATTCAAACTATGATGGTTTCGTGTCAGCACCAACCGCATCAATGTGTTTGATAGCACGTCATCAGCTTACTTAGTAATGTAGATGTCATAATGATTTAATGGAGGTTTAAGGTCAAGGGAAACCAAGGGAGAACTTGTCATGAAGTCACTACACTACTATAAACACACACTATACTAGGTCCAGGAGAGATACTTGTGATCTAATGTTGAAGTGAGAATAGATCTCACTAAACACTAAACATATTTTACTCAGCTACAATTTTCTTCTCTCTCTCTCTCTCTCTCTCTCTCTCTCTCTCTCTCTCCTCTCACTCTCTTCTCTCTCTCTCTCTCTCTCTCTCTCTCTCTCTCTCTCTCTCTCTCTCTCGTCTCTCTCTCTCTCTCTCTCTCTCTCTCTCTCTCTCTCTCTCTCTCTCTCTCTCTCTCTCTCCTCTCTTCTCTCTCTCCTCTCTCTCTCTCTCTCTCTCTCTCTCTCTCTCTCTCTCTCTCTCTCTCTCTCCTCATTTCCTTATCGTAGAGCACTGGAACATTTATTTTTCCACATTTCTGCAAGTATCAATGGTATTGAAATAATACCAACATCCTTCTCCTTGTTCTCCCTTTACAGGTCTCTTTAACTCAATGAGATAAAAATAAATACAGGGGTTATCTCATTTAATGGTACATTAAATATATTAGTACTTGATATATATAAATGTCTGCCCAGACAGAGAGTATAACAAGTTAAGACACACCTACTCATTCAAGGATTTTTTCAATTATCAACAAAACTATGAAATAACACAAATAGAATCATGTAGTAACCCAAAAAGTGTTAAACAAATATAATTAAAATGTTATATTTGTTTTCCTTCTCACACAGCCTGTGATGTGTTGTGCTGTTGAAAAACAAATGATAGTCCCACTAAGTGTAAACCAGATGGGATGGAGTATCACTGCAGAATGCTGTGGTAGCCATGCTGGTTAAGTGTGCCTTGAATTCTAAATAAATCACAGACAGTGTCACCAGCAAAGCACCATCACACCTCCTCCTCCATGCTTCACAGTGGGAACCACACATGTGGAGATCAGGACTTTCATCCACTCTGCAGCTCACAAAGACACGGCGGTTGGAAACCGGAAATCTCAAATTTGGACTCATCAGACCAAAGGACAGATTTCCACCGGTCTAATGTCCATTTGCTCGTGTTTCTTGGCCCAAGCAAGTCTCTTCTTCTTATTGGTGTCCTTTATTAGTGGTTTCTTTGCAGCAATTCGACCATGAAGGCCTGTTTCACACAGTCTCCTCTGAACAGTTGATGTTGAGATGTGTCTGTTACTTCAACTCTGTGAAGCATTTATTCAGGCTGCAATTTCTGAGGCTGGTAACTCTAATGAATTTATCCTCTGCAGCAGAGGTAACTCTGGGTCTTCCTTTCCTGTGGCGGTCCTCATGAGAGCCAGTTTCATCATAGCACTTGATGGTTTTTGCCACTGCACTTAAAGAAACTTTCAAAGTTGTTGAAATGTTCTGTCTTAAATTACCTTCATGTCTTAAAGTAATGATGGACTGTCGTTTCTCTTTGCTTATTTGAGATGTTCTTGCCGTAATATGGACTTGGTCTTTTACCAAAGAGGACTATCTTCTGTATACCAGCCCTACCTGGTCACAACACAACTGATTGGCTCAAACACATTAAGAAAGAAAGACATTCCACAAATGAACATTTAACAAGGCACATCTGTTAATTGAAATGCATTCCAGGTGACTACCTCATGAAGCTGATTGAGAGAATGCCAAAAGTGTGCAAAGCTGTTGTCAAGGCAAAGGGTTGCTACTTTGAAGAATCTCAAATATAAAATATATTTTGATTTGTTTAACACTTTTTTGGTTACTACATGATTCCATATGTGTTATTTCATAGTTTGATGTCTTCACTATTATTCTACAATGTAGAAAATAGTAAAAATAAAGAAAAACCCCAGAATGATTGGGTATGTCTTAACGTTTGACTGGTACTGTATGTAACTGAAAACAAACACTAACAACACAACTGGATATACCAGTTTTAAGCTTTCGTCTCAAACAGCACCCTATTCCCTACATGGTGCACTACTTTCAACCAGGGCCCATGGCACTCTGGTCAAAAGTAGTGCACTATGTTGGCAATAGGCTGCCATTTGGGACGTAACCTATCTCTAACAAGTCTATCAAAACAGTAATTCTCACAAAATAAAACGCTGGCACAACTTTTATATACAAGTTTCCAACACCTATACGAATAAGAGTGAATTGAAGGTAAGGGATGCACCTTAACAATATGTAGATGGATTCACCACAGATCTAAGAGGAGGTCTGACTGGAGGTTGGAACGTCTGCCAGCTGTTAGGCCCATTGTACTGCAGCCAGGCCTGACCGACCTTGGAGATGGAATCATTCTGCCACAAAAAGAAATAAAACCCAACTAATACCTCCCCCAAACCTTCACGTTTAACTTGGTCCAAATATTACCGCCCCCAAACCTTCACGTTTAACTTGGTCCAAATAATACCTCCCCAAAATCTTCACATTTAACTTGGTCCAAATAATACCTCCCCCAAACCTTCACGTTTAACTTGGTCCAAATAATACCTCCCCAAACCTTCACGTTTAACTTGGTCCAAATAATACCTCCCCCAAACCTTCACGTTTAACTTGGTCCAAATATTACCTCCCCCAAATCTTCACATTTAACTTGGTCCAAATAATACCTCCCCCAAACCTTCACGTTTAACTTGGTCCAAATAATACCTCCCCAAACCTTCACGTTTAACTTGGTCCAAATATTACCTCCCCCAAACCTTCACGTTTAACTTGGTCCAAATATTACCGCCCCCAAACCTTCACGTTTAACTTGGTCCAAATAATACCTCCCCAAAATCTTCACATTTAACTTGGTCCAAATATTACCTCCCCCAAACCTTCACGTTTAACTTGGTCCAAATAATACCTCCCCAAACCTTCACGTTTAACTTGGTCCAAATATTACCGCCCCCAAACCTTCACGTTTAACTTGGTCCAAATATTACCTCCCCCAAACCTTCACGTTTAACTTGGTCCAAATATTACCTCCCCAAAACCTTCACGTTTAACTTGGTCCAAATATTACCGCCCCCAAACCTTCACGTTTAACTTGGTCCAAATATTACCTCCCCCAAATCTTCACGTTTAACTTGGTCCAAATATTACCTCCCCCAAACCTTCACGTTTAACTTGGTCCAAATATTACCGCCCCCAAACCTTCACGTTTAACTTGGTCCAAATATTACCGCCCCCAAACCTTCACGTTTAACTTGGTCCAAATAATACCTCCCCAAAACCTTCACGTTTAACTTGGTCCAAATATTACCTCCCCCAAACCTTCACCTTTAACTTGGTCCAAATAACACCTCCCCCAAACCTTCACGTTTAACTTGGTCCAAATAATACCTCCCCCAAACCTTCACGTTTAACTTGGTCCAAATAATACCTCCCCCAAACCTTCACGTTTAACTTGGTCCAAATATTACCTCCCCCAAACCTTCACGTTTAACTTGGTCCAAATATTACCTCCCATAAACCTTCACGTTTAACTTGGTCCAAATAATACCTCCCCCAAACCTTCACGTTTTACTTGGTTCATTTTCTTAGTTTCAAAGATATGATACACCCACCGGGCAAAGACCTATCGTCATAGCAACATAACATTTTGGACAAATATTTGATTGATATTTGATGACGTTGATAGAATGTTAATTTAAATCTTCTTGCCCTTTGGGTATATTTTATTCTCCCATGTTTTTTTGAGGTGCAGGTTTGGTTCTCTCCTCTGATTGGTCACTTGGTGTGGAAAAGGAGGCACTTGACCTCCGTGCAGGTTTGGTTCTTTCCTCTGATTGGTCACTTGGCGTGGAAGAGGAGGGTCTTGACCATGCCGGCAAGGACCTTGGGGAGCTGGGAGGAGATGACCTCAGACATCATTTCAGGGAACTCAACCTTCATGGCGTCAGCCTGGATGTAGGTACTGAGACAGTACAGGTTCACCTTCTTTACAATCTGGTGGAGGGGTAGAGAGGAGGAGAGAGAGGGGGGAGTGACGGGGGAGGGGTAGAGAGGAGGAGAGAGAGGGGGGAGTGACGGGTAAGGGGTAGAGAGGAGGAGAGAGAGGGGGGAGTGATGGAGGAGGGGTAGAGAGGTGGAGAGAGAGGGGGGAGTGATGAGGGAGGGGTAGAGAGGAGGAGAGAGAGGGGGAGTGATGGAGGAGGGGTAGAGAGAGAGGGGAGGGGTAGAGAGGAGGAGAGAGAGGGGGGAGTGATGGGGAGGGGTAGAGAGGAGGAGAGAGAGGGGGGAGTGATGGGGAGGGGTAGAGAGGAGGATAGAGAGGGGGGAGTGATGGGGGAGGGGTAGAGAGGAGGAGAGAGAGGGGGGAGTGATGGGGGAGGGGTAAACATAACAGCGTTTTGTCCTCAACAAATCTTGGTCCTAATACCTGAAACTTTCATCCAACGATTTACGACTGGGTGTAACAGGCTACTATCCCGATAACCTGGACCTGTCCACAGCTGGGTGTAATAGGCTACTATCCCGATAACCTGGACCTGTCCACAGCTGGGTGTAATAGGCTACTATCCCGATAACCTGGACCTGTCCACAGCTGGGTGTAATAGGCTACTATCCCGATAACCTGGACCTGTCCACAGCTGGGTGTAATAGGCTACTATCCCGATAACCTGGACCTGTCCACAGCTGGGTGTAATAGGCTACTATCCCGATAACCTGGACCTGTCCACAGCTGGGTGTAATAGGCTACTATCCCGATAACCTGGACCTGTCCACAGCTGGGTGTAACAGGCTACTATCCCGATAACCTGGACCTGTCCACAGCTGGGTGTAATAGGCTACTATCCCGATAACCTGGACCTGTCCACAGCTGGGTGTAATAGGCTACTATCCCGATAACCTGGACCTGTCCACAGCTGGGTGTAACAGGCTACTATCCCGATAACCTGGACCTGTCCACAGCTGGGTGTAACAGGCTACTATCCCGATAACCTGGACCTGTCCACAGCTGGGTGTAACAGGCTACTATCCCGATAACCTGGACCTGTCCACAGCTGGGTGTAACAGGCTACTATCCCGATAACCTGGACCTGTCCACAGCTGGGTGTAATAGGCTACTATCCCGATAACCTGGACCTGTCCACAGCTGTACATATACAGAGAATTAATGCACAGTATAAATAGAAATGGCCCCTAATGCACACAGTAGAAAAAGAAACATGGCGTTACAGAGTAGGCTTCAAAGTGCATCTCCAAATGGCTCAAGGCATTATACCTCCACATTATACCTTGATCTGAAGGTCCAGGAGAACATTATACCTCCACATTATACCTTGATCTGAAGGTCCAGGAGAACATTAGACCTCCACATTATACCTTGATCTGAAGGTCCAGGAGAACATTATACCTCCACATTATACCTTGATCTGAAGGTCCAGGAGAACATTATACCTCCACATTATACCTTGATCTGAAGGTCCAGGAGAACATTAGACCTCCACATTATACCTTGATCTGAAGGTCCAGGAGAACATTAGACCTCCACATTATACCTTGATCTGAAGGTCCAGGAGAACATTAGACCTCCACATTATACCTTGATCTGAAGGTCCAGGGGAACATGTGGAATATGACCCATTGGTTTATTCAGAGCTATATGTGCTATTGGACTGTGGAATATGACCCACTGATCCATTGGTTTCTAATGAAGACAATCATCTTTATTTGACTGGCCGGTGGGATTTTTTTCAGGGACAGTGATGTTGGCCAAATTTATAGGCTTTAGTTGTCCAGATTAATTTGCAATATCCGTACAAGGTTTGTCTTGGACTACCCCTGGAGATGGTCAGGAAGACCTGATCACATTACAATGTCAAAAAACGTGGACACAATCAGAATGTGGAGAAGATCAGGACAAAGGACGCCTGTGAGAAGCAGGTATAAACAGGGCTTAGGACGCCTGTGAGAAGCAGGTATAAACAGGGCTTAGGATGCCTGTGAGAAGCAGGTATAAACAGGGCTTAGGACGCCTGTGAGAAGCAGGTATAAACAGGGCTTAGGACGCCTGTGAGAAGCAGGTATAAACAGGGCTTAGGACGCCTGTGAGAAGCAGGTATAAACAGGGCTTAGGACGCCTGTGAGAAGCAGGTATAAACAGGGCTTAGGATGCCTGTGAGAAGCAGGTATAAACAGGGCTTAGGACGCCTGTGAGAAGCAGGTATAAACAGGGCTTAGGATGCCTGTGAGAAGCAGGTATAAACAGGGCTTAGGACGCCTGTGAGAAGCAGGTATAAACAGGGCTTAGGACGCCTGTGAGAAGCAGGTATAAACAGGGCTTAGGACGCCTGTGAGAAGCAGGTATAAACAGGGCTTAGGACGCCTGTGAGAAGCAGGTATAAACAGGGCTTAGGACGCCTGTGAGAAGCAGGTATAAACAGGGCTTAGGACGCCTGTGAGAAGCAGGTATAAACAGGGCTTAGGATGCCTGTGAGAAGCAGGTATAAACAGGGCTTAGGACGCCTGTGAGAAGCAGGTATAAACAGGGCTTAGGACGCCTGTGAGAAGCAGGTATAAACAGGGCTTAGGACGCCTGTGAGAAGCAGGTATAAACAGGGCTTAGGACGCCTGTGAGAAGCAGGTATAAACAGGGCTTATGATAGAGCAGGGATATCCTGTCCTGTCCAGTACCTCATGCATGGCATCCATGAGCTTGGTGAGATGGTAGAAGCGTTGAGAGGAGGCCACCATGCCTCTCTCCTTCAGATGGATAGCCTTGGTCAGCTCCCGAATGTAGTTCTGTCTCATCTCCTCAAACTGGGCCTGGCTCTTTAAACCTTCCAATGGAACTACGGAGAGAGACAAGGGGACAATGGATCATCAACCCGGAAACAATATGGCTTCAACCAAATGGCACCCTATTCCCTATATAGTGCACTACTTTTAACCAGGGTCCATAGGCCTCTGGTCCAAAATAGTGCACTATATGGGGAATAGGGTGCCATTTGGGATCCATTTTAGACATGGACGGTCAGACTGCTCTGAACTCTAATTCAGAGAGACGCTACTGTACTTAAAGGTCCAATGCAGCCGTTTTATCTCAACATCAAATCATGTCTGGGTAACAAGTAAGTTCCTTACTGTGATTGTTTTAAATTCAAATGGTCAAAAAAAAACAAAGATACCTTCTTAGCAAAGAGACATTTCTCAAGCATGTATTTTGCATGTGCTGTCTGGGTGTGGTCTGAGTGGGGAGGGGACAACTACTGTAGCTGTTAATGGCAGAGAGGTTTGGAACTCTCTTTCTTATTGCTGTATTAACTTGATGTCACCATGGAAGGCCAATAATTCATCCCATCAAAACATGCAAAAAGTTCAGGTGGTCTTTTTCACAATTTCACAGTATTATTCCAGCATCATAGTGTGGAATTATATATATATAAATCACAGGGAAATCACTTTTTTGAATGCACTGGGCCTTTAACATAGACTTAAAATAACTTCATTTCTCCTGAGGGAATTTTATTTCCCACATGAGTGAGGAAATATGCAGTGTGAAATACGTAGTGTAAATACGCAGTGTAAAAATACAGTGCGAAATATGGAGTGTAAATATGCAGTGTAAATATGCAGTGTTAAATATGCAGTGTTAAATATGCAGTGTAAAAATACAGTGTGAAATATGCAGTGTAAAAATACAGTGTGAAATATGCAGTGTAAAAATACAGTGTGAAATATGCAGTGTAAAAATACAGTGTGAAATATGCAGTGTAAAAATACAGTGTGAAATATGCAGTGTAAAAATACAGTGTGAAATATGGAGTGTAAATATGCAGTGTTAAATATTGAGTGTAAATATTGAGTGTAAATATTGAGTGTAAATATGCAGTGTAAATATGCAGTGTGAAATATGCAGTGTAAATATGCAGTGTAAATATGCAGTGTAAATATGCAGTGTGTTTTTACTTCATCATAATCTTAATCTTGGTTTTACTTTACTTTAACTTCGTGGATTTGCCAACTTCTCTCATAAAATGTGTTTTCACTTTCTAGAACTAAAGAGGAAGTCCCTTAGAGTTCTGAGACCTGACCATGAACTTGTTTTCCATGGGTTCAGTCTCTGTTCATGTAAAGGTCAGTGTAAAAAGAGCTACTTAATAACATCTGCTTCATAAATCCTCCTTGTCCCAGGCCCTTTTCCACAGTTCAACAACACATTATGAAACACTGTATATTTCTATGTCTGGTGACAATAGATGTGTCCCAAAAGTAACCCTATTCCCTATATAGTGTAGAACTTTTGACCAAAGCCTGGGCTATATGGGATAGGGTGCCATTTGGCCCAACTGCTTCAGAGGTCTTCTGTTTGTTCTAATTTGATCCTAACAGAAGTCTGTGGACCAGGAACGTTAGCGGAGGGTCATCAGGGGGAAGTGGGACTGTGTTGTGTTGTGTTTACCAGTGTTGAGAATCATGATGGCTTTCATACAGAGGAACTCCTCTTTGGTGACTTGGAGGCTAGTGAACTCCTGAGGTATGAACTGCATGGCCAGACACAGATCATAGATGGGAGATCTCCTCATACGATCCCTGGATGACAATACAATATCAATATTAAAATATATTATAAGGGATTTTAATGTTTAACTAAATAGTTGGATAAATTAAACAAGAAAAGGTTGAATCATTCAATTCAGATGAATATAGAATATTGACGTAACTTACTGGCTGAGGATGAGATCAGGAGCGAAGTACAAGTATTCACTGGTGACGTTCTGGAAAGATCTCCAGCCCAAAGAGAACACCATCAGGTTCATCCAGGAGTACTGTATGAGATTCATCTGATCGTTGATGTGGAGGCTACGGAACCCTATCAACCAACCAGAGAAAAGACTGTGTCAGTTTCAAGAAAGATATGTGTTTGTTTTACTTCCTTTAGTTGAATGCACTGACTGTAAGTCACTCTGGATAAGAGTGTCTGATAAACGACCAACACATCTGTGTAAAAAGCATCTGCTACGTTGAAAAAACATCAAAATAACAACGGTCTGTTAATAAAAATGGATACACATCTACTGTTAAAATGGTTTATTACCATTATTCATACTCATCTACTGTCATATGAGTTTAAATGGTTTATTATGTAAAAAACAATGTTGTGAAGTTGTTATCGCGTTATAATCAAGAACAAGTTATTCTGCTCTATTTGAAGTACAAGAAGTGATGCGTATCTGTGGGCAGAATGTAGTAACCTAGTAACTTAGTCACCCTAGTAACAGTCATACATGGTTGTAGATATATCCCTACTGGTCAACCATAATAGTAGATATATCCCTACTGGTCAACCATAGTAGTAGATATATCCCTACTGGTCAACCATAATAGTAGATATATCCCTACTGGTCAACCATAGTAGTAGATATATCCCTACTGGTCAACCATAATAGTAGATATATCCCTACTGGTCAACCATAATAGTAGATATATCCCTACTGGTCAACCATAATAGTAGATATATCCCTACTGGTCAACCATAGTAGTAGATATATCCCTACTGGTCAACCATAATAGTAGATATATCCCTACTGGTCAACCATAATAGTAGATATATCCCTACTGGTCAACCATAATAGTAGATATATCCCTACTGGTCAACCATAATAGTAGATATATCCCTACTGGTCAACCATAATCGCTTTGCAGCTTTTGATCTGGCTTTCATAATAACAAATGTCGAACAGGCCTCACCTCCCATTCCTCCCCGTCGAATCATTACCTCTCCTTATGGGAACTGGCCTTGCTTCCCCGTCAAATCATTACCTCTCCTTATGGGAACTGGCCTTGCTTCCCCGTCAAATCATTACCTCTCCTTATGGGAACTGGCCTTCCCTCCCCGTCAAATCATTACCTCTCCTTATGGGAACTGGCCTTCCCTCCCCGTCAAATCATTACCTCTCCTTATGGGAACTGGCCTTCCCTCCCCGTCAAATCATTACCTCTCCTTATGGGAACTGGCCTTGCCATTCTTTGTCTTCATTCTTCTACTTATATTGATCACTTAATACAAAGTAGGTAACCCTGAAATCCAGACCTGTTTTGTGCTAACATTTATTATACTCCAGGCCATGTGGCACAGACTACAAGACTACAAGACTACAAGGAGTGTCATTTTAGCAAAAAACAGGTCTGGATTTCAGGCTACAAAGCAGATGCTTCTGCTGACAAGTTGCTTGCATTTTTCCTACATAAGCATTCTGTCTTCAGAGATCCTATTAAATTACATGAAATATGCCATTATATACAGTAGGATTCTATATGTAATTCTATGATTCTACTTACCATTTAGTGTTTTGACTGATATTATCCAAAGCTGGGATGATACTAGGAGGTTAGCAGTAGTGATAAAGGGTGTTTAGGAGGTTAGCAGTAGTGATAAAGGGTGTTTAGGAGGTTACCAGTAGTGATAAAGGGTGTTTAGGAGGTTAGCAGTAGTGATAAAGGGTGTTTAGGAGGTTACCAGTAGTGATAAAGGGTGTGTAGGAGGTTACCAGTAGTGATAAAGGGTGTTTAGGAGGTTACCAGTAGTTTATAAAGGGTGTTTAGGAGGTTAGCAGTAGTGATAAAGGGTCTTTAGGAGGTTCGCAGTAGTGATAAAGGGTGTTTAGGAGGTTAGCAGTAGTTTATAAAGGGTGTTTAGGAGGTTAGCAGTAGTGATAAAGGGTGTTTAGGAGGTTACCAGTAGTGATAAAGGGTGTTTAGGAGGTTACCAGTAGTGATAAAGGGTGTTTAGGAGGTTAGCAGTAGTGATAAAGGGTGTTTAGGAGGTTAGCAGTAGTGATAAAGGGTGTTTAGGAGGTTACCAGTAGTGATAAAGGGTGTTTAGGAGGTTAGCAGTAGTTTATAAAGGGTGTTTAGGAGGTTAGCAGTAGTGATAAAGGGTGTTTAGGAGGTTAGCAGTAGTTTATAAAGGGTGTTTAGGAGGTTAGCAGTAGTGATAAAGGGTGTTTAGGAGGTTACCAGTAGTGATAAAGGGTGTTTAGGAGGTTACCAGTAGTGATAAAGGGTGTTTAGGAGGTTACCAGTAGTGATAAAGGGTGTTTAGGAGGTTACCAGTAGTGATAAAGGGTGTTTAGGAGGTTAGCAGTAGTGATTAAGGGTGTTTAGGAGGTTAGCAGTAGTTTATAAAGGGTGTTTAGGAGGTTAGCAGTAGTGATAAAGGGTGTTTAGGAGGTTAGCAGTAGTGATAAAGGGTGTTTAGGAGGTTAGCAGTAGTTTATAAAGGGTGTTTAGGAGGTTAGCAGTAGTGATAAAGGGTGTTTAGGAGGTTAGCCGTAGTGATAAAGGGTATTTAGGAGGTTAGCCGTAGTTATAAAGGGTGTTTAGGAGGTTAGCCGTAGAGATATAGGGTGTTTAGGAGGTTAGCAGTAGTTTATAAAGGGTGTTTAGGAGGTTAGCAGTAGTGATAAAGGGTGTTTAGGAGGTTAGCAGTAGTGATAAAGGGTGTTTAGGAGGTTAGCAGTAGTTTATAAAGGGTGTTTAGGAGGTTAGCAGTAGTGATAAAGGGTGTTTAGGAGGTTAGCCGTAGTGATAAAGGGTGTTTAGGAGGTTAGCCGTAGAGATATAGGGTGTTTAGGAGGTTACCAGTAGTGATAAAGGGTGTTTAGGAGGTTACCAGTAGTGATAAAGGGTGTTTAGGAGGTTAGCCGTAGTGATAAAGGGTGTATAGGAGGTTACCAGTAGTGATAAAGGGTGTTTAGGAGGTTACCAGTAGTGATAAAGGGTGTTTAGGAGGTTAGCCGTAGTGATAAAGGGTGTATAGGAGGTTAGCCGTAGAGATATAGGGTGTATAGGAGGTTACCAGTAGTGATAAAGGGTGTTTAGGAGGTTACCAGTAGTGATAAAGGGTGTTTAGGAGGTTAGCCGTAGTGATAAAGGGTGTATAGGAGGTTACCAGTAGTGATAAAGGGTGTTTAGGAGGTTACCAGTAGTGATAAAGGGTGTTTAGGAGGTTAGCCGTAGTGATAAAGGGTGTATAGGAGGTTACCAGTAGTGATAAAGGGTGTTTAGGAGGTTACCAGTAGTGATAAAGGGTGTTTAGGAGGTTAGCCGTAGTGATAAAGGGTGTATAGGAGGTTACCAGTAGTGATAAAGGGTGTTTAGGAGGTTACCAGTAGTGATAAAGGGTGTTTAGGAGGTTAGCCGTAGTGATAAAGGGTGTATAGGAGGTTACCAGTAGTGATAAAGGGTGTTTAGGAGGTTACCAGTAGTGATAAAGGGTGTTTAGGAGGTTACCAGTAGTGATAAAGGGTGTATAGGAGGTTACCAGTAGTGATAAAGGGTGTATAGGAGGTTACCAGTAGTGATAAAGGGTGTTTAGGAGGTTACCAGTAGTGATAAAGGGTGTTTAGGAGGTTACCAGTAGTGATAAAGGGTGTATAGGAGGTTACCAGTAGTGATAAAGGGTGTTTAGGAGGTTACCAGTAGTGATAAAGGGTGTATAGGAGGTTACCAGTAGTGATAAAGGGTGTATAGGAGGTTACCAGTAGTGATAAAGGGTGTTTAGGAGGTTACCAGTAGTGATAAAGGGTGTTTAGGAGATTACCAGTAGTGATAAAGGGTGTTTAGGAGGTTACCAGTAGTGATAAAGGGTGTTTAGGAGGTTACCAGTAGTGATAAAGGGTGTTTAGGAGGTTAGCCGTAGTGATAAAGGGTGTTTAGGAGGTTAGCCGTAGTGATAAAGGGTGTTTAGGAGGTTACCAGTAGTGATAAAGGGTGTTTAGGAGGTTAGCCGTAGTGATAAAGAGGTGCTTTCACGCTGGGTATGTCTTTATTTCTTTATCAAAGCCATGTCCCTGGCTGTATCTCTGCCTGCCAGTGTTAAGGAATGAGACCTTCGCTGCAGAATGCTGGTGACTGTTGGTGGCCATGGTTAGGGTGTGGTGACCATGGAGACCATGGTGAGTGTGTTGGCCCTAAGAAGGCCATGCCCTATTTAGTGCACTACTTTTGACCACGGCCCATAGAGGTCTGGTCAAAATGTCTGCACTTTGTAGGGAATAGTCAGCCATTTGGGATGCAACCATAGACTTATATCAGAAGTCAACCCTGAATAATACACTTACTCTGTTACCTGGCAGACCTGTCCAGACCTGTCCAGACCTGTCCACACCTGTCCAGACCTGTCCAGACCTGTCCAGACCTGTCCAGACCTGTCCAGACCTGTCCACACCTGTCCAGACCTGTCCAGACCTGTCCAAGGCTACTGCAGTCTGCTACTGCAGTCTGTTACCTGGCAGACCTGTCCAAGGCTACTGCAGTCTGCTACTGCAGTCTGTTACCTGGCAGACCTGTCCAAGGCTACTGCAGTCTGCTACTGCAGTCTGTTACCTGGCAGACCTGTCCAAGGCTAATGCAGTTCGCTACTGCAGTCTGCTACTGCAGTCTGCTACTGCAGTCTGCTACGTAGTACAGCTTGACTACAGTAAAGTAACTCATATGGACCAATCCTAACTTGGATCCACATGGGTGCAAACCTCCCATCTACAGTGTGAACAGGGTGTGCAGATGTCAAGTTAGGATATCAAACCAGTTGATATTCTTCCTGCTGTGACTACATCATGACGATCCACAGTCATATAAAACATTCATAAACCATACATACAGCATTTATAACACAGTTAATATTCTTCCTGCTATTACCTGGCAGGGACTTGGACCACCGAACAATCCACAGCAGCTGTCTGTCACACAGTCTGTTGAGGCTGTTGAGGAGGAGGTGTGGCATGTCAGGCTGGGAGTTGTCATAGCCAGAGTACACCACCTGGTAGACGGAGACGGACAACATAACAATACAAACTCAAAGGTGCCTATGATGAATATGAATCCTAACACTTATAAAGCAACTTCAAATCAGCCACTGATACCTCAGGCTCGATGCTCTCCAGAATGCTGATGATCTGAGGGGAGAGCTGCAGCTCACGGAGGCCAGGCATGCAGGGTAGAGAGGCAAGGGCCTGACCATCCCCCAGGGCTGACAAGGGCCCCTGGATCATCAAGGCTGGGGCCAGACCATCCCCCAGGGCTGATAAGGGCCCCTGGAACATCAAGGCTGGGGCCAGACCCGCCTTCAGGGCCCCAAAACGCTTCAGCTTCCGCCCTGTGTCCATAATTACCATAAGGGTCAGTTAAAATATGTGAAGAGTACAGGGAACACTTCGCCAGTTATTGAAATACTGTAAGTAGACATTGGTATGGGGATCAATATAATGATGCTGAGGTTAAAAATATATTAAATGCTTCATTAAGATGTGATCAGATGTGATCAGATGTGACCAGATGTCATCAGATGTGACCAGATGTCATCAGATGTGACCAGATGTCATCAGATGTGACCAGATGTGACCAGATGTCATCAGATGTGACCAGATGTCATAAGATGTGACCAGATGTGACCAGATGTGACCAGATGTCATCAGATGTGACCAGATGTCATCAGATGTGACCAGATGTCATCAGATGTGACCAGATGTGACCAGATGTCATCAGATGTGACCAGATGTGACCAGATGTGACCAGATGTCATCAGATGTATCGGCTGACATAAGATATTCTGTCTGAGGCCGAAGTTAAAAGATATAACATTTTTTAAAGAAATATTGCTATTCAGGTTTAGTTTGCCTGGATAAAAAAACGCTACGAAATAATTACTGTATTACACCATTACTGTGTGTTTGGCCTCTGTGTATTTGGACTCTGTGTGGTTGGCCTCCGTGTGTTTGGCCTCCGTGTGTTTGGCCTCCGTGTGTTTGGCCTCCGTGTGTTTGGCCTCCGTGTGTTTGGCCTCCGTGTGTTTGGCCTCCGTGTGTTTGGTCTCCGTGTGTTTGGTCTCCGTGTGTTTGGTCTCCGTGTGTTTGGTCTCCGTGTGTTTGGTCTCTGTGTGTTTGGTCTCAGTGTGTTTGGTCTCAGTGTGTTTGGTCTCAGTGTGTTTGGTCTCAGTGTGTTTGGTCTCAGTGTGTTTGGTCTCAGTGTGTTTGGTCTCAGTGTGTTTGGTCTCAGTGTGTTTGGTCTCAGTGTGTTTGGTCTCTGTGTGTTTGGTCTCAGTGTGTTTGGTCTCAGTGTGTTTGGTCTCAGTGTGTTTGGTCTCAGTGTGTTTGGTCTCAGTGTGTTTGGTCTCTGTGTGTTTGGTCTCAGTGTGTTTGGTCTCTGTGTGTTTGGTCTCAGTGTGTTTGGTCTCCGTGTGTTTGGTCTCCGTGTGTTTGGTCTCCGTGTGTTTGGTCTCAGTGTGTTTGGTCTCAGTGTGTTTGGTCTCAGTGTGTTTGGTCTCTGTGTGTTTGATCTCAGTGTGTTTGGTCTCAGTGTGTTTGGTCTCAGTGTGTTTGGTCTCAGTGTGTTTGGTCTCAGTGTGTTTGGTCTCAGTGTGTTTGGTCTCAGTGTGTTTGGTCTCTGTGTGTTTGGTCTCAGTGTGTGTGTGTTTGGTCTCAGTGTGTTTGGTCTCAGTGTGTTTGGTCTCAGTGTGTTTGGTCTCAGTGTGTTTGGTCTCTGTGTGTTTGGTCTCAGTGTGTTTGGTCTCAGTGTGTTTGGTCTCAGTGTGTTTGGTCTCAGTGTGTTTGGTCTCAGTGTGTTTGGTCTCAGTGTGTTTGGTCTCAGTGTGTTTGGTCTCTGTGTGTTTGGTCTCAGTGTGTTTGGTCTCAGTGTGTTTGGTCTCAGTGTGTTTGGTCTCAGTGTGTTTGGTCTCAGTGTGTTTGGTCTCAGTGTGACTCCTGCTTAAGATGAGAGTGTTCATTTGTAACCCCTTTAATGTGATGTCTCTTGAGCATTGGTAGGAGGGTATTCATTTAGAAGAGGAAGACATAAAGGTACCTCCCAGCATCATCCCAGCTTGGTAGCACTTCCTCAGACGACACGCAGGGCAATTCTTTCTCCGTATCTTATCCACGATGCAGTCATTTCGACCGGCACAGAGATAGTTATGATGTCCTGTTGAATAGAAGAACAAAACACAGTCAATGTGGTTTAGAGTGTGTTTTTAGAATTACTTTTCAATGACAATCATCTCAGAGAGAGGTGAAAATAAATATTCTCTAAGGCTCTCTGTAATATTATCCTATGGAGATGGGTTCCCTAAGGATCTCTGTAATATTATCCTATGGAGATGGGTTCCCTAAGGATCTCTGTAATATTATCCTATGGAGATGGGTTCCCTAAGGATCTCTGTAATATTATCCTATGGAGATGGGTTCCCTAAGGATCTCTGTAATATTATCCTATGGAGATGGGTTCCCTAAGGCTCTCTGTAATATTATCCTATGGAGATGGGTTATGGTCACACTGAGAGACATGACAATGGTCACACTGAGAGACATGACAATGGTCACACTGAGGGACATGACAATGGTCAAACTGAATGACTTGACCAAGGTCAGACTGGGAGACATGACCATGGTCAGACTGAGAGTTGTAACTATAGTCAGACTGAGTGACATGACCATGGTCATAATGAGAGTGACATGAACAAGGTCAGACTGAGAGACATTACCATGGTCAGACTGAGTGACATGACTATGGTCATAATGAGAGTGACATTACCATGGTCAGAATGACAGACATGACCATGGTCACACTGAGTGACATGACCATGGTCAGACTGAGAGACATTACCATGGTCAGATTGAGAGACATTAACATGGTCAGACTGAATGACATGTCCATGGTCACACTGAGAGACACGACCATAGTCAGACTGAGAGACACGACCATAGTCAGACTGAGAGACACGACCATGTTCAGACTGAGAGACACGACCATGGTCAGACTGAGAGACACAAGCATAGTCAGACTGAGAGACACAAGCATAGTCAGACTGAGAGACAGGACCATAGTCAGACTGAGAGACACGACCATGGTCAGACTGAGAGACACGACCATAGTCAGACTGAGAGACACGACCATAGTCAGACTGAGAGACACAAGCATAGTCAGACTGAGAGACACGACCATGGTCAGACTGAGAGACACGACCATGGTCAGACTGAGAGACACGACCATGGTCAGACTGAGAGACACGACCATGGTCAGACTGAGAGACACGACCATGGTCAGACTGAGAGACACGACCATGGTCAGACTGAGAGACACAACCATGGTCAGACTGAGAGACACGACAATAGTCAGACTGAGAGACACGACAATAGTCAGACTGAGAGACACGACCATGGTCAGACTGAGAGACACGACCATGGTCAGACTGAGAGACACGACCATGGTCAGACTGAGAGACACGACCATGGTCAGACTGAGAGACACGACCATGGTCAGACTGAGAGACACGACCATGGTCAGACTGAGAGACACGACCATGGTCAGGCTGAGAGACACAAGCATAGTCAGACTGAGAGACACGACCATGGTCAGGCTGAGAGACACGACCATGGTCAGACAGAGAGACACGACCATGGTCAGACAGAGAGACACGACCATGGTCAGACTGAGAGACACGACCATGGTCAGACTGAGAGACACGACCATGGTCAGACTGAGAGACACGACCATGGTCAGACTGAGAGACACGACCATGGTCAGACTGAGAGACACGACCATGGTCAGACTGAGAGACACGACCATAGTCAGACTGAGAGACACAACCATGGTCAGACTGAGAGACACGACCATGGTCAGACTGAGAGACACAACCATGGTCAGACTGAGAGACACGACCATGGTCAGACTGAGAGACTTGACCATAGTCAGACTGAGAGACACGACCATGGTCAGACTGAGAGACACGACCATGGTCAGACTGAGAGACTTGACCATAGTCAGACTGAGAGACACGACCATGGTCAGACTGAGAGACACGACCATGGTCAGACTGAGAGACACGACCATGGTCAGACTGAGAGACACGACCATGGTCAGACTGAGAGACACGACCATGGTCAGACTGAGAGACACGACCATAGTCAGACTGAGAGACACGACCATGGTCAGACTGAGAGACACGACCATGGTCAGACTGAGAGACACGACCATGGTCAGACTGAGAGACACGACCATGGTCAGACTGAGAGACACGACCATGGTCAGACTGAGAGACACGACCATGGTCAGACTGAGAGACACGACCATGGTCAGACTGAGAGACACAACCATGGTCAGACTGAGAGACACAACCATGGTCAGACTGAGAGACACAACCATGGTCAGACTGAGAGACACAACCATGGTCAGACTGAGAGACACGACCATGGTCAGACTGAGAGGCTCTAATAAATCTCCAAGATAACGAGACCAAAACAAGTCAGAATAGAGGAACATGGTGAACACTTGTCAATGTGATACTATGTGATACTGTGTGATACTGTGTGATACTGTGTGATACTGTGTGATACTGTCTGTGCTATGCTTTAGTTTTGTGCCAGTGTAAAAGCCTGTAATGTCTGCTGTCAGTGTCTGGTGATTAGGGCTCAAAAGGCCACAACCCTCATTATTTATTGTTTAATTACCCTGAAGTTATCATTTTCTTCCTGAATCTTCCTCATTTGCATTTTCTACTCCCATGTACCATGTCAGTATTCAACCAAAAGCTGGTCAAATCTCCACACCATATACAACCATCTGATCATGTGACCATCTGATCAGGTGTTGCCTACCTTCGACGGCTCTCTTAAAGAACACTTTGCAGCTTCCACATGTGAGGACCCCATAGTGACACCCTGAGGCCTCATCCCCACAGATCATACACAATCTCTGGGGTGGAACACTGTAAAACCAGGGAAGAAACACACATGAGCAATTGGTTATTTAAACGAACAACATTGGCACACTGATATCACCGCAATTGGCCAATAGACACAAATAGATAGATAGAAATTTCCCCTCGGGGATCAATAAAGTACCTAACTACGTCACTGCTGAGACTTTTACATTGGATATGGTCATCTATACATTTAATAATGCATTCTTACCCGCCATATCCAATATAGGCCGGGGACCTCTGGGGCAGGGCTGAGGTGTGAATTCCATCCGGGGAGGAGTAGGCATGGTGCGGGTACTGGTCCTCGGAGACCCCGCTGGACTGGCACCAGAATGGGGACTGAGTAGGAGAGGTCTGAATGGACCATCTGGGCATTTCACTCTTATAAATCATCAAATGCTGCTGTGGACCCTGTCCGTTACTGCTCATTACGTCAAAACTCAACATGCCCTTACCAGGATGATTAGGAAAGGGAACACCTCGTGAGTCTGTCCGGATCTGGGGAACCGTCGAAATCTGGTCGTTCTGATTCAAATCGACTAGAAAGTTCGGAGAACTGTCCAATAGTACTTGTTGGTGCTGTTGTCCGTGCGCGGAGGGGGGGAAAGACGCTGCCGAATCATCCATAAACCCTAACTGTTTCCTGTCGCTGTCATAACAGGTCTGGAGGGTAGGGATGTTGGCCGTTAGGTCAAAATCGGGACACGGTGTTTCCATGATTGGTGATTGCTCCTTCTCATCTTTGATGACCTTACAAACCCCGGTGGCTGTGGTTGAACTGGGAGACGATATCATGTTCGCGGCCGCTCTCTGCAAACTTTCCTGAGTTACTGTTGGGGCCGGCTGCGGTAACGTGGACTCCTTCACTCCATCTATCCCACGCACCTCTGTCCACGGCACAGGGTCAGGGCGGTCATAATAAGATTGATTGATAAGTGAGGCGTTATCTCTGACAGTACAATCTTTGAACATGGTACTGTTGCTTGAGCCAGGAGGCGCAGCGGACAAAGCGCCGACGTTTCCAAAACTATGCACTACAGAGGACGTACAGACGAGAGACTGTGGCTCGTTAGATAATTTCCCAGGCTGATCAAATCCGACATCTGCATACTTCTCAATCAAATAACTTACTCTTTTACTGGAATCTGTGAAGTCTGAGCTCGAAGTGTTCGCTGTGTCCATCCTGTCTGTTGTGCTTATTTCCTTCTGTGGTCACCGAGCCAAGCTACAGTCGGTGTGGAGACTAGAATGGGTGGGGTCTCTTGATGCAAAGAAAGAACTTCCCAAAATCTTCTTCCCCGTTGTGACAGGTTGTGCCATTAGTGCTCGATCCTTTCCGATATGAGCCTATGCTTGCTGTGCAACTACCACTGGCTTACTGTAGGATATAGAAGAATCCAATGGTACAACCCAGAAGTCTGTGGCTCAAACAATGTTTCAAAGGGGTTAGAAGTCCAAACACTGGCAATACCTTTGGGACTCATTGGGTTAATGACTGGAATGACAATGGTCATAGAAGTTGACAAGACAACACTAACAGATTTGGGAGCAGCTGCAGATGATGAGCAATAATAATGATATCTCTATTTCCTATTTCAATAAGCATCAGAGAGGGGTCAGCCAGGGATAAGAAGGTAGGGAGAGAGAGAAAGGGAGAGAGAGAGAGGGAGAGAGAGAGAGAGAGAGAGAGAGAGTGAGGGAGTGAGAGAGAGAGAGAGAGAGAGAGAGGGAGAGAGGGAGAGAGAGAGGGAGAGAGAGAGATAGAGGGAGTGAGGGAGTGAGAGAGAGAGAGCTCAGATAACAGGGTAGTATGAGTTCATTGAATGGAAAAAGTATGCCTTGCCAAGCACCCTATCCATGGTTCATAATTAAAACACAGAGTTACACACGTCTGTTTCTGTGTTAAAACTGAACTTTCTGAAGTAAAAAAATAAATACTTTATTTAAGATCAACTGAAAAGTTCTAAAAAGTGATTATGAACCTTTTGATGCAGCATTGTACCAATATCACAGTCATAGCACACTACTTTAATCAACTTTCTTTGGGGTGTTTACAGTTGAAGTCGTTAGTTTACATACACCTTAGCCAAATACCATTAAACTCAGTTTTTCACATTCCTGACATTTAATCCTAGTAAAAATTCCCTGTCTTAGGTCAGTTAGGATCACCACTTTATTTTAAGAATGTGAAATGTCAGAATAATAGTAGTGATTTATTTCAGCTTTTATTTATTTCGTCACATTCCCAGTGGGTCAGAAGTTTACATACACTCAATTAGTATCTGGTAGCATTGCCTTTAAATTGTTTAACTTGGGTTAAACGTTTCAGGTAGCCTTCCACAAGCTTCCCACAATAAGTTGGGTGAATTCTGGCCCATTCCTCCTGACAGAACTGGTGTAACTGAGTCAGGTTTGTAGGCCTCCTTGCTCGCACACACTTTTTCAGTCCTGCCCACAAATGTTCTATAGGATTGAGGTCAGGGCTTTGTGATGGCCACTCCAATACCTTGACTTTGTTGTCCTTAAGACATTTTGCCACAACTTTGGAAGTATGCTTGGGGTCATTGTCCATTTGGAAGACACATTTTCGACCAAGCTTTAACTTCCTGACTGATGTCTTGAGATGTTGCTTCAATATATCCACATAATTTTCCTTCCTCATGATGCCATCTATTTTGTGAAGTGCACTAGTCCCTCCTGCAGCAAAGCACCCCCACAACATGATGCTGCCACCCCCGTGCTTCATGGTTGGGATGGTGTTCTTCGGCTTGCAAGCCTCCCCCTTTTTCCTCTAAACATAACAATGGTCATTATGGCCAAACAGTTCTATTTTTGTTTCATCAGATCAAAGGACATTTCTTCAAAAAGAAAGATCTTTGTCCCCATGTGCAGTTGCAAACCGTAGTCTGGCTTTTTTTATGGCGGTTTTGGAGCAGTGGCTTCTTCCTTACTGAGCAGCCTTTCACGTTATGGTGATATAGGACTCGTTTTACTGTGGATATGGATACTTTTGTACCTGTTTCCTCCAGCATCTTCACAAGGTCCTTTGCTGTTGTTCTGGGATTGATCTGAATCAGGGTTAGTTTGGCAGCTGGGGTGAAAGAGGAGCGAATACGATAGAGGAAACCAAGTCTAGATTTAAATTTAGCCTGCAGCTTTGATATGTGCTGAGAGAAGGACAGTGTACCGTCCAGCCATACTCCCAAGTACTTGCATGATGTGACTACCTCAAGCTCTAAACCCTCAGAGGTAGTAATCACACCTGTGGGGAGAGGGGCATTCTTCTTACCAAACCAAATGACCTTTGTTTTGGAGGTGTTCAGAACAAGGTTAAGGGCAGAGAAAGCTTGTTGGACACTAAGAAAGCTTTGTTGTAGAGCATTTAACACAAACTCCAGGGAGGGGCCAGCTGAGTATAAGACTGTATCATCTGCATATAAATGGATGTGAGAGCTTCCTGCTGCCTGAGCTATGTTGTTGATGTAAATTGAGAAGAGCGTGGGGCCTAGGATTGAGCCTTGGGGTACACCCTTGGTGACAGGCAGTGGCTGAGACAGCAGATTTTCTGACTTTATACACTGCACTCTTTGAGAGAGGTAGTTAGCAAACCAGACCAAAGACCCCCTCAGAGACACCAGTACTCCTTAGCCGGCCCACAAGAATGGAATGGTCTACCTTGTCAAAAGCTTTGGCCAAGTCAATAAAAATAGCAGCAAAACATTGCTTAGAATCAAGGGCAGTGGTGACATCATTGAGGACCTTTAAGGTTGCAGTGACATTGATCCATAACCTGAGAGGAAACCAGATTGCAGACCAGAGAGAATACTATAGACATCAAGAAAGCCAGTCAGTTGATTATTTACTGTCACGATGAGTGGTGAGGGAACGAGGCGCAGAGCGAGAGGACGGTGCAAACATGTTTTATTAATACTAGTGAAACTTTACAAAACAACCAACGTAACATACAGTGAGCTGATGTTGAGTGCAGACACACGAACACACGAACACACGAACACACGAACACACGAACAATGATCCACGGCGCAGGTGGACAAAACCTGAACATAAATAGAATCCCCAATTAGAGAATTAACTCAAGACAGCTGCCTCTAATTGGGGATCATCAAACCCAACACCCATAGTGAATGTCAGGACCTGACTGTGGCCGTCCCACTCCCTCTAGTGGGAGTCAGAGGCTTGGCCTCAGTCAGGCCCTTACAGTTACAAGTTTTTCCAACACTTTTGATAAACAGGGCAAAATAGAAATAGGCCTCTAACAGTTAGGATCAGCTTGATCTCTCATTTAAAAAATGGACTAACCGTGGCTGCCTTCCAAGCAATGGGAACCTCCCTCAGAACGGAGAGACAGGTTAAAAAGGTCAGAGATAGGCTTGGCGATGATAGGGGCAGCAACCTTAAAGAAGAAAGGGTCTAAACCATCTGACCCAGATGGTTTTTTGGGGACAAGTTTCAGGAGCTCATTTAAAAGAGGGAGAAGCATCGGGTATAGTTGCATTAGAAGGGGTGGTAGATGAGGAAATGTTGGACGGGCAAGGAGGCATGGCTGAGTCAAATAGGAATCCTGAATGAAGTGGTGATTAAAGAGCTCAGCCATGTTCTTCTTGTCAGTAACAACCACATCATCAACTTTAAGGGACATGGGGACAGTTGGGCAGCTGTGAGGAGGAGGGTTTATTCTCCAGGTCTTTAACCGTTTTCCAGAACTTCTTGGGGTGAGACCCACAGAGAGAGAACTTTTCCTTAAAGTAACTAACTTTGGCCTTCCGGATAGCCTGAATGCACTTATATCTCATTTTCCTGAACGAGAGCAAGTCAGCCTGAGTAAGCGTGTGCCGGGCCTTTCGCCAAATGCAATTCTTGAGGTGGAGTAACTCTGAAAGATCACGGTCGAACCAGGGACTGAACCTGTTTTTAATTCTCGTTATCTTTATGGGGACGTGTTTGTTAAAAGAATGTCCAAGCGTCTTCGACAGAGGGGATCAAGCTGATTCTATTCCATTTTACAGAAGCCAGTTCATGAAGGAAGGCTTGTTCATTAAAGTTTTTTACCAAGCGTCTATGACAAATCAGGACAGGTCGTTTCACTGAGCAGCCATGACGAACACAAGCTGTAAAACAGTGATCACTAAGGTCATTACAGAAAACACCAGACTGATACCTATCAGGATTATTTGTGAGGATAAGATCAAGAAGAGTAGCCTTTTCTGGGTGTTTGGAGTCATACCTTGTGGGATTGGTAATAATCTGAGAAAGATTTAGGGAGTCCCATTGCTTTAGGACTTGGTCAGGTGGTTTAAGCATGTCCCAGTTTAGGTTAACTAGCAGGACAAATTCAGACTTAGTGTAAGGGGCCAAGAAAGAGCTTAGGGCAGGTAGGGTACAGGCCAGTGCTGATGGAGGACGATAACACCCAGCAACAGTCAACGAAGAGCTATTTGAAAGTTTAATTCTCAAAACCAGCAAATCAAATTGTTTGGGGACAGACTTGGTGGAGACAACCGAGCACTGAAGGTGATCCTTGGTAAAGATTGCCACTCCCCCACCTTTGGAAGATCTGTCTTGTCAAGAATGGTTATAACCAGAAAGGTTAATATCAGTATTCAAAACACTCTTCCTTAACCAAGTCTCAGTAATGACCAACACATCTGGATTGGAACACTTTCAATTGATCCATTTTAGGTAATAAGCTTCTAGTGTTAACATGCAGAAAACCCAGGCTTTTACGAGAGCAGAAATCAGTGAAGCAGATATCAGAATTGGGGCTAGCAACAGTAGCAACAGTAGATGGGCCAGGGTGTACATACACATTACCAGATATCATCAACAGTAATACAATCAAGGCACGGCAGAGGACAGGGAGAGCTCTGCAGTGCTGATGTATGACATCTGAATGTGCATCAGATTGCAACAAGATCAAATTGTACAGCAATTTCATCAGGTAACATGAATACAAAGCCGACGGGAGGTGGTCAGAATGGGATGGGAGGCCAAAAGTCTGTGTGACCAATAGAGAGTCAGAGTCCCGAGTGTGGGAACAGACAGTCTGTCCCACGGTTGGGTAAAGAAAGTTCGTAGTCAACAAAGCATGTATGAGACATCAGGCAAATGCCAAAATAGAAAAATTTGCAAGAATTTTTTTTATATATAACAACTTGGTGCTAGCCATTGTAACAGTGCCTGTGTGCTGGAGGAAAAATGCCAGTGAACGGGATCTGAACAGCAAAGTCTCTGGATCTCTCGCTTCACACGTGGGAAGTGTGGTTGGGGGTACTTGCTTGAAGAAACTGCTTCAAAGGATTCACACCTCAGTGCTAGTTGAAGTTGTATCCGATTCCAGGATCTCAGGATCTTTGATTGCCAGAGCACCCCCTGAATAGCTTGGGAAAATGAAATCCTTGATAGAATTTTACAGGTTAATATTGTCCAAAAAGTAGGTTGTAGGTTTGAAGTTTTGATCTTGAGTGAAGGCTAATTTGTGGAAGGTACCATCCTGTATCTGTCCTGTATATGAGGTATCTACAGTATCTAACAGTATCTACAGTATCTAACAGTATCTACAGTATCTACAGTATCGAACAGTATCTACAGTATCTAACAGTATCTACAGTATCTAACAGTATCTAACAGTATCTACAGTATCTACAGTATCTACAGTATCTAACAGTATCTACAGTATCTAACAGTATCTACAGTATCTACAGTATCTAACAGTATCTACAGTATCTACAGTATCTAACAGTATCTACAGTATCTAACAGTATCTAACAGTAACTAACAGTATCTAACAGTATCTAACAGTATCTAACAGTATCTACAGTATCTAAAAGTATCTACAGTATCTACAGTATCTACAGTATCTAACAGTATCTACAGTATCTAACAGTATCTACAGTATCTAACAGTATCTAACAGTATCTACAGTATCTAACAGTATCTACAGTATCTAAAAGTATCTACAGTATCTAACAGTATCTACAGTATCTAAAAGTATCTACAGTATCTACAGTATCTAACAGTATCTAACAGTATCTACAGTATCTAACAGTATCTACAGTATCTAACAGTATCTAACAGTATCTACAGTATCTAACAGTATCTAACAGTATCTACAGTATCTAACAGTATCTACAGTATCTAACAGTATCTAACAGTATCTACAGTATCTACAGTATCTAACAGTATCTACAGTATCTAACAGTATCTACAGTATCTAACAGTTTCTACAGTATCTAACAGTATCTACAGTATCTAACAGTATCTACAGTATCTACAGTATCGTACAGTATCTACAGTATCTAACAGTGTCTAACAGTATCTACAGTATCTAACAGTATCTACAGTATCTACAGTATCTAACAGTATCTAACAGTATCTACAGTATCTAACAGTATCTACAGTATCTAACAGTATCTACAGTATCTAACAGTATCTAACAGTATCTACAGTATCTACAGTATCTAACAGTATCTACAGTATCTAACAGTATCTACAGTATCTACAGTATCTAACAGTATCTACAGTATCTACAGTATCTAACAGTATCTACAGTATCTACAGTATCTAACAGTATCTACAGTATCTACAGTATCTAACAGTATCTACAGTATCTAACAGTATCTACAGTATCTACAGTATCTAACAGTATCTACAGTATCTAACAGTATCTAACAGTATCTAGAGTATCACAGTATCTAACAGTATCTACAGTATCTACAGTATATAACAGTATCTAACAGTATCTACAGTATCTAACAGTATCTACAGTATCTACAGTATCTAACAGTATCTACAGTATCTAACAGTATCTACAGTATCTACAGTATCTAACAGTATCTACAGTATCTAACAGTATCTACAGTATCTAACAGAATCTACAGTATCAACAGTATCTACAGTATCTAACAGTATCTAACAGTATCTACAGTATCTAACAGTATCTAACAGCATCTACAGTATCTAACAGTATCTAACAGTATCTAACAGTATCTACAGTATCTAACAGAATCTACAGTATCAACAGTATCTACAGTATCTAACAGTATCTAACAGTATCTACAGTATCTAACAGTATCTAACAGCATCTACAGTATCTAACAGTATCTAACAGTATCTAACAGTATCTACAGTATCTACAGTATCTAACAGTATCTACAGTATCTAACAGTATCTACAGTATCTACAGTATCTAACAGTATCTACAGTATCTACAGTATCTAACAGTATCTACAGTATCTAACAGTATATACAGTATCACAGTATCTAACAGTATCTACAGTATCTACAGTATCACAGTATCTACAGTATCTAACAGTGTCTACAGTATCTAACAGTATCTACAGTATCTACATTATCTAACAGTATCTACAGTATCTAACAGTATCTAACAGTATCTAACAGTATCTACAGTATCTAACAATATCTACAGTATCTAACAGTATCTACAGTATCTAACAGTATCTAACAGTATCTAACAGTATCTACAGTATCTAACGTATCTAACAGTATATACAGTATCTACAGTATCTACAGTATCTAACAGTATCTACAGTATCTACAGTATCTAACAGTATCTACAGTATCTAACAGTATCTACAGTATCTAACAGTATCTACAGCATCTACAGTATATACAGTATCTACAGTATCTAACAGTATCTACAGTATCTAACAGTATCTACAGTATCTACAGCATCTACAGTATATACAGTATCTACAGTATCTAACAGTATCTACAGTATCTAACAGTATCTACAGTATCTACAGCATCTACAGTATATACAGTATCTAACAGTATCTACAGTATCTAACAGTATTTACAGTATCTACAGTATCTAACAGTATCTACAGTATCTAACAGTATCTACAGTATCTAACAGTATCTACAGTATCTACAGTATCTACAGTATCTAACAGTATCTACAGTATCTAACAGTATCTAACAGTATCTACAGTATCTAACAGTATCTAACAGTATCTACAGTATCTACAGTATCAACAGTATCTACAGTATCTAACAGTATCTACAGTATCTACAGTATCTACAGTATCTAACAGTATCTAACAGTATCTACAGTATCTAACAGTATCTACAGTATCTTACAGTATCTACAGTATCTACAGTATCTAACAGTATCTAACAGTGTCTAACAGTATCTACAGTATCTAACAGTATCTACAGTATCTAACAGTATCTACAGTATCTACATTATCTAACAGTATCTAACATGATCTACAGTATCTAACAGTATCTAACAGTATCTACAGTATCTAACAGTATCTACAGTATCTAACAGTATCTAACAGTATCTACAGTATCTAACAGTATCTACAGTATCTAACAGTATCTACAGTATCTACAGTATCTACAGTATCTAACAGTATCTACAGTATCTAACAGTATCTACAGTATCTACAGTATCTAACAGTATCTACAGTATCTAACAGTATCTACAGTATCTACAGTATCTAACAGTATCTAACAGTATCTACAGTATCTAATAGTATCTACAGTATCTAACAGTATCTACAGTCTCTAACAGTATCTAACAGTATCTACAGTATCTAACAGTATCTACAGTATCTAACAGTATCTAACAGTCTCTAACAGTATCTAACAGTATCTACAGTATCTAACAGTATCTACAGTATCTACAGTATCTAACAGTATCTACAGTATCTACAGTATCTAACAGCTGTCTGTTTTGCAGACTTTGTTTTTTCCTGTTTCAAAAGAAGTTAATGAATGGCTAGTTTTCACCAGTTGATGTACCGTTAGAGAAAGAACTAGCCAAAAGTTGGCTAACGATAGCTAGCTAGCTGACTAAAGTTAGCTATTCCTTTTGCTTCACTCACTCTAGATCTGAATCAAATGATGAAACTAGCGGAGAAAAGATTGAAGACAGATATTCAGACGTTTTTTCAGTGCAATGTGAGTTTTTAGTATAGCAATATAACGTTATTGATCTGTCAGTTTCCTTAGCTAATTCCCTACTTTCACACTGACACAGTAATAAACAGCTCTATAGGCTTCACTGTCATGGTGGAAAGTCAGTACACAACACTATGCTCAACATGTGATAGCATGATCAGATGGTGACAGCCAGGGAAGACCAGTCTACGGAGCTCAGGTGAATTTTACAGTATATTTTATTAACAATATCAGTAAATAATACACAGTTCCATCTTGAGTTGATGGGTAGACCTACAGTAGTTTAAGCTTAAAGCTACAGTCTGGGATCTAAGAATAATGTTAATTTCGTTCATTGAACCGTTGATTCTCTTCTTGGATAATATAATGTAATCTGAGCAGGATCAGACAGTGACATGGGTCTCAGCAGGGTCAGGCAGCCAGGGAAGACCAAGACTGTGACGGAGATGAGGTACATTTTTGCAGATACAACACTTTATTTTCTCTGTGCAACAAACACTGGACAAGCCAGATGCTTCAAAGATTGGAACTATTTTAAGGCAGTCTGACAAACCTCCAAAGTTGATTGAGGCTTTTCCCGATCACACAAACAAGTAAAACAAAATTGTGAGGATGACCTGGCAGAAGCTATTGATGATGAATGGATACATACAGTATGTGTTTGAATATCCCAGACATAATTTACAGCAGTTTAAGACCATCCAAAGAACGTTCTATATGCCAGTGAAACTGAATATCATGCACTCAGAAATGTCATTCCTCTGCTGGTGTAATGATCTATGTTCAGAGAGGTCTCTGAAAACCTTTATAGTGTTCAGTTTTAGTGTCCAGAGACCTGTCTGGATAACTCTATGTTGAGTTTGTGGGTCTTTGTGTGTGTTCCTTTTCTTGCACACCAGGTCATGTTTGTCTGCTCGCCGGTTGTTGTTTTGTTCTTATTAAAAGGTGTTACTTGACATTACTGCTCAGTGCCTTGGGTCCTCCATATGCAACGTGACAGAAAGACCCACCACAGGACCGCACAGAGCTGGACAACCGAGGAACTCATGTCCGGTAAGGAGCTTGTCTCCGAAGAGGAGTACTTCCAGTGGCTGGGCCTGGAACCAACACCAAATCCAGGGCAGCGGCGATGCCAGCGGGCTCCACGTCGGCGCCTCAGAGGGCAGGCCCAGCGTCCAACCCAGAGGATCCCTCCATGCAGTTTTTTTGGGGGGTGGCTATGGGGCCCGTCGGAGGGGCACTATGAAGAGCCCCTGCCGCAACACTCGTGGGGGTTCGTTGAAGAGCCCCTACAGCCATGGGAGCGGGAGGACAGTGAGTCTCCTGTTCTCCTGTCTCCCAATTCGTGGGGGCTGTGGGGGGAGCCCACACAGAGAAAGCACCTGGAGGAGGAGGAGGAGGAGGAGGAAGGGGACACGTTTGAGAGCCGCATGATCATGTGGAGGGGCCTCCAGTGCGCCTCCCCAATACGGTGCAACCTGTGCCGGCTCCACGCACCAGGCCTCCAGTGCGCCTTCTCAGTCCGGTACGAACTGTGCCGGCTCCCCGCACACGACCTCCAGTGCGTGTGCCCAGCCCGGAGCCTCCAGTGACGGTTCACAGCCCGGAGTCTCCCGTGGCGGTTCCCAGCCCAGTTTCTCCAGTGACGGTCCCCAGCCCCGGGTCTCCAGTGCGTCTCCCCAGCCCGGTACGTGCCGGCTCCCCGCACACGACCTCCAGTGCGTGTGCCCAGCCCGGAGCCTCCAGTGATGGTTCACAGCCCGGAGTCTCCCGTGGCGGTCCCCAGCCCAGGGTCTCCAGTGACGGTCCGCAGCCCAGGGTCTCCCGTGGCGGTCCCCAGCCCAGGGTCTCCAGTGACGGTCCCCAGCCCAGGGTCTCCCGTGGCGGTCCCCAGCCCAGGGTCTCCAGTGACGGTCCCCAGCCCAGGGTCTCCCGTGGCGGTCCCCAGCCCAGGGTCTCCAGTGACGGTCCCCAGCCCGGGGTCTCCAGTGCGTCTCCCCAGCCCGGTACATGCCGGCTCCCCGCACCAAGGTCTGGATGTGTATGTGTGTCTGTGCCTGTGTATGTGTCTCTTCACAGTCCCTGATGTTCCATGAGGTGTATTTGTATCTGTTTATTAAAATCTGATTCTACTGCTTGCATCAGTTACCTGATGTGAAATAGTTACATGTAGACATGGCTCTCTCTATGTAGTACTGAATATCTCCATGTAGACATGGATCTATGTATGTAGTTCTGAAATAGTTACATGTAGACATGGCTCTCTCTATGTAGTTCTGAAATAGTTCCATGTAGACATGGCTCTATGTATGTAGTTCTGAAATAGTTCCATGAAGACATGGCTCTATGTATGTAGTACTGAAATAGTTCCATGTAGACATGGCTCTATGTATGTAGTACTGAAATAGTTCCATGTAGACATGGCTCTATGTATGTAGTTCTGAAATAGTTCCATGTAGACATGGCTCTATCTATGTAGTTCTGAAATAGTTCCATGTAGACATGGCTCTATGTAGTACTGAAATAGTTCCATGTAGACATGGCTCTATGTATGTAGTACTGAAATAGTTCCATGTAGACATGGCTCTATGTATGTAGTTCTGAAATAGTTCCATGTAGACATGGCTCTTTGTATGTAGTACTGAAATAGTTCCATGTAGACATGGCTCTTTGTATGTAGTACTGAAATAGTTCCATGTAGACATGGCTCTATGTAGTACTGAAATAGTTCCATGTAGACATGGCTCTATCTATGTAGTTCTGAAATAGTTCCATGTAGACATGGCTCTATCTATGCAGTACTGAAATAGTTCCATGTAGACATGGCTCTATCTATGTAGTACTGAAATAGTTCCATGTAGACATGGCTCTATGTAGTACTGAAATAGTTCCTGCTACTCCTGTACCTGACCAAGGAAACCTATTTGCCCTAACCATGACATAATGACCTGACCAGGGAAACCACTGGGACCTAGCCATGACATAATGACCTGACCAGGGAAACCTCTGGGACCTAGCCATGACATAATGACCTGACTAGGGAAACCTCTGGGACCTAGCCATGACATAATGACCTGACTAGGGAAACCTCTGGGCCCTAGCCATGACATAATGACCTGACCAGGGAAACCTCTGGGACCTAGCCATGACATAATGACCTGACTAGGGAAACCTCTGGGACCTAGCCATGACATAATGACCTGACCAGGGAAACCTCTGGGCCCTAGCCATGACATAAAGACCTGACTAGGGAAACCTCTGGGCCCTAACCTTGACATAATGACCTGACTAGGAAAACCTCTGGGCCCTAACCATGACATAATGACCTGACTAGGGAAACCTATGGGCCCTAACCATGACATAATGACCTGACCAGGGAAACCTCTGGGCCCTAACCATGACATAAAGACCAGACTAGGGAAACCTCTGGGCCCTAACCATGACATAATGACCTGACCAGGGAAACCTCTGGGCCCTAGCCATGACATAATGACCTGACTAGGGAAACCTATGGGCCCTAACCATGACATAATGACCTGACCAGGGAAACCTCTGGGCCCTAACCATGACATAATGACCTGACTAGGGAAACCTCTGGGCCCTAACCATGACATAATGACCTGACCAGGGAAACCTCTGGGCCCATACCATGACATAATGACCTGACCAGGGAAACCTCTGGGCCCTAACCATGACATAATGATCTGACCAGGGAAACCTCTGGGCCCTAACCATGACATAATGACCTGACCAGGGAAACCTCTGGGCCCTAACCATGACATAATGACCTGACCAGGGAAACCTCTGGGCCCTAACCATGACATAATGACCTGACCAGGGAAACCTCTGGGCCCTAACCATGACATAATGACCTGACCAGGGAAACCACTGGGACCTAACCATGACATAATGACCTGACTAGGGAAACCTCTGGGCCCTAACCATGACATAATGACCTGACCAGGGAAACCTCTGGGCCCTAACCATGACATAATGACCTGACCAGGGAAACCACTGGGACCTAACCATGACATAATGACCTGACCAGGGAAACCTCTGGGCCCTAACCATGACATAATGACCTGACCAGGGAAACCTCTGGGCCCTAACCATGACATAATGACCAGACCAGGGAAACCACTGGGACCTAGCCATGACATAATCAAGTCATTATGAAACTCCCTGTCTTTACTTTAATGTGATCTCCCAGAACATTATCATGCTGTTATTATGGCTGAGGTTTTCAACAACAGCAGATAATGGGCGTTGGATGTATGACTAGGAGAGAGGCTTGTAATTGGAGTATGAGAATTGTTGCTGGCTGTTGCCTTTGTGATGCACTCACAAGCCTTGAGGTTATCTCCTGCGTCATATTAGACCAATACTATCAGAACGGATAGTCACGGCAACTTACTGTTCATTAAAATGTTATTATTATATTATTTTTATGTGTGTGTGTTATACTTCAAACCCCCTTAATTTATGTATGTTTCTGGGAGAGATCTCCATCTCTGTTAACGGTCGAGGTGACCAAAGATGTTACTTTCTTCTCATCCTAGTAGCATCTTTTGGCACTACTTCTGGTTTCCTTGACAACCAGACTTCAATTTGATATCCATTCATGAGAAAGGTGGTCGATGGTTCACACCCCCAAAATCAAGCTCCACCTCATATCATGGATGTGTCCGAAATGGCACCCTATTCCCTGTATAGTACACTACTTTGACCAGGGCCCATAGGTTGCCATTTGGAACGCAAACTATATCTTTGGTTAAGATAAAGTTGTATTGTACCTGCTGCTACTCTCTGTTTATCATCTATACATAGTCACTTTAACTATACCTACATGTACATATTACCTGCTGCTACTCTCTGTTTATCATCTATACATAGTCACTTTAACTATACCTACATGTACATATTACCTGCTGCTACTCTCTGTTTATTATCTATACATAGTCACTTTAACTATACCTACATGTACATATTACCTGCTGCTACTCTCTGTTTATTATCTATACATAGTCACTTTAACTATACCTACATGTACATATTACCTGCTGCTACTCTCTGTTTATTATCTATACATAGTCACTTTAACTATACCTACATGTACATATTACCTGCTGCTACTCTCTGTTTATTATCTATACATAGTCACTTTAACTATACCTACATGTACATATTACACTGCTGCTACTCTCTGTTTATCATCTATACATAGTCACTTTAACTATACCTACATGTACATATTACCTGCTGCTACTCTCTGTTTATCATCTATACATAGTCACTTTAACTATACCTACATGTACATATTACCTGCTGCTACTCTCTGTTTATCATCTATACATAGTCACTTTAACTATACCTACATGTACATATTACACTGCTGCTACTCTCTGTTTATCATCTATACATAGTCACTTTAACTATACCTACATGTACATATTACACTGCTGCTACTCTCTGTTTATCATCTATACATAGTCACTTTAACTATACCTACATGTACATATTACCTAATGCTACTCTCTGTTTATTATCTATACATAGTCACTTTAACTATACCTACATGTACATATTACCTGCTGCTACTCTCTGTTTATCATCTATACATAGTCACTTTAACTATACCTACATGTACATATTACCTGCTGCTACTCTCTGTGTATTATCTATACATAGTCACTTTAACTATACCTACATGTACATATTACCTGCTGCTACTCTCTGTGTATTATCTATACATAGTCACTTTAACTATACCTACATGTACATATTACCTGCTGCTACTCTCTGTTTATCATCTATACATAGTCACTTTAACTATACCTACATGTACATATTACCTGCTGCTACTCTCTGTGTATTATCTATACATAGTCACTTTAACTATACCTACATGTACATATTACCTGCTGCTACTCTCTGTGTATTATCTATACATAGTCACTTTAACTATACCTAGATGTGTGTGTGTATGGAGGGTGTGTGTGTGTATGGAGGGTGTGTGTGTGTGTGTGTATGGAGGGTGTGTGTGTGTGTGTATGGAGGGTGTGTGTGTGTGTGTGTGTGTATGGAGGGTATGTGTGTGTGTGTGTATGGAGGGCATGTGTGTGTGTGTGTGTGTGTGTGTGTGTGTGTGTGTGTGTGTGTGTGTGTGTGTGTGTGTGTATGGAGGGTGTGTGTGTGTATGGAGGGTGTGGTGTGTGTGTGTGTGTGTGTGTGTGTGTGTATGGAAGGTGTGTGTGTGTGGAGGGTGTGTGTGTGTGTGTGTGTGTGTGTGTGTGTGTGTGTGTGTGTGTGTGTGTGTGTGTGTGTGTGTGTGTGTGTGTGTGTGTGTATGGAAGGTGTGTGTGTGTGGAGGGTGTGGTGTGTGTGTGTGTGTGTGTGTGTGTGTGTGTGTGTGTGTGTGTGTGTGTGTGTGTGTGTGTGTGTGTGTGTGTGTGTGTATGGAAGGTGTGTGTGTGTGGAGGGTGTGGTGTGTGTGTGTGTGTGTGTGTGTGTGTGTGGAGGGTGTGTGTGTGTGTGTGTGTGTGTGTGTGTGTGTGTGTGTGTGTGTGTGTGTGTGTGTGTGTGTGTGTGTGTGTGTGTGTGTGTGTGTGTGTGTGTGTGTGTGTGTGGAGGGGGAGTAAGGGGTGAGCTGTTAACCACCTGAGAGGTCAGTGTGATCTGTGAGACTGGTGTTACAGCAAAGCATAATGGATTGTGGGAACAGAACAGTATATCTGGGGCAGAAGATGAATGGAAGACTGTAGATGGACTTGGAATAGTTTTGTGTTCTATCTGTTTTTGATGATGTAATAACAGGTGTTATAGAAAAGCAAGTGTGTAAAAAGGAAATGTGGGAAGGAGTAAGATATGCCCTTCCTGAGGTAACCATACAGAGATGTTTCAGGGAGGTGAATGGCGTTAATGTCTAAGATATGCCCTTCCTGAGGTAACCATACAGAGATGTTTCAGGGAGGTGAATGGCGTTAATGTCTAAGATATCCCTTCCTGAGGTAACCATACAGAGATGTTTCAGGGAGGTGAATGGCGTTAATGTCTAAGATATGCCCTTCCTGAGGTAACCATACAGAGATGTTTCAGGGAGGTGAATGGCGTTAATGTCTAAGATATGCCCTTCCTGAGGTAACCATACAGAGATGTTTCAGGGAGGTGAATGGCGTTAATGTCTAAGATATGCCCTTCCTGAGGTAACCATACAGAGATGTTTCAGGGAGGTGAATGGCGTTAACGTCTAAGATATGCCCTTCCTGAGGTAACCATACAGAGATGTTTCAGGGAGGTGAATGGCGTTAACGTCTAAGATATGCCCTTCCTGAGGTAACCATACAGAGATGTTTCAGGGAGGTGAATGGCGTTAATGTCTAAGATATGCCCTTCCTGAGGTAACCATACAGAGATGTTTCAGGGAGGTGAATGGCGTTAACGTCTAAGATATGCCCTTCCTGAGGTAACCATACAGAGATGTTTCAGGGAGGTGAATGGCGTTAATGTCTAAGATATGCCCTTCCTGAGGTAACCATACAGAGATGTTTCAGGGAGGTGAATGGCGTTAACGTCTAAGATATGCCCTTCCTGAGGTAACCATACAGAGATGTTTCAGGGAGGTGAATGGCGTTAACGTCTAAGATATGCCCTTCCTGAGGTAACCATACAGAGATGTTTCAGGGAGGTGAATGGCGTTAATGTCTAAGATATGCCCTTCCTGAGGTAACCATACAGAGATGTTTCAGGGAGGTGAATGGCGTTAACGTCTAAGATATGCCCTTCCTGAGGTAACCATACAGAGATGTTTCAGGGAGGTGAATGGCGTTAATGTCTAAGATATGCCCTTCCTGAGGTAACCATACAGAGATGTTTCAGGGAGGTGAATGGCGTTAACGTTTAAGATATGCCCTTCCTGAGGTAACCATACAGAGATGTTTCAGGGAGGTGAATGGCGTTAATGTCTAAGATATGCCCTTCCTGAGGTAACCATACAGAGATGTTTCAGGGAGGTGAATGGCGTTAATGTCTAAGATATGCCCTTCCTGAGGTAACCATACAGAGATGTTTCAGGGAGGTGAATGGCGTTAATGTCTAAGATATGCCCTTCCTGAGGTAACCATACAGAGATGTTTCAGGGAGGTGAATGGCGTTAATGTCTAAGATATGCCCTTCCTGAGGTAACCATACAGAGATGTTTCAGGGAGGTGAATGGCGTTAATGTCTAAGATATCCCTTCCTGAGGTAACCATACAGAGATGTTTCAGGGAGGTGAATGGCGTTAATGTCTAAGATATGCCCTTCCTGAGGTAACCATACAGAGATGTTTCAGGGAGGTGAATGGCGTTAATGTCTAAGATATGCCCTTCCTGAGGTAACCATACAGAGATGTTTCAGGGAGGTGAATGGCGTTAATGTCTAAGATATGCCCTTCCTGAGGTAACCATACAGAGATGTTTCAGGGAGGTGAATGGCGTTAATGTCTAAGATATGCCCTTCCTGAGGTAACCATACAGAGATGTTTCAGGGAGGTGAATGGCGTTAATGTCTAAGATATCCCTTCCTGAGGTAACCATACAGAGATGTTTCAGGGAGGTGAATGGCGTTAATGTCTAAGATATGCCCTTCCTGAGGTAACCATACAGAGATGTTTCAGGGAGGTGAATGGCGTTAATGTCTAAGATATGCCCTTCCTGAGGTAACCATACAGAGATGTTTCAGGGAGGTGAATGGCGTTAATGTCTAAGATATGCCCTTCCTGAGGTAACCATACAGAGATGTTTCAGGGAGGTGAATGGCGTTAATGTCTAAGATATGCCCTTCCTGAGGTAACCATACAGAGATGTTTCAGGGAGGTGAATGGCGTTAATGTCTAAGATATGCCCTTCCTGAGGTAACCATACAGAGATGTTTCAGGGAGGTGAATGGCGTTAATGTCTAAGATATGCCCTTCCTGAGGTAACCATACAGAGATGTTTCAGGGAGGTGAATGGCGTTAATGTCTAAGATATGCCCTTCCTGAGGTAACCATACAGAGATGTTTCAGGGAGGTGAATGGCGTTAATGTCTAAGATATGCCCTTCCTGAGGTAACCATACAGAGATGTTTCAGGGAGGTGAATGGCGTTAATGTCTAAGATATCCCTTCCTGAGGTAACCATACAGAGATGTTTCAGGGAGGTGAATGGCGTTAATGTCTAAGATATGCCCTTCCTGAGGTAACCATACAGAGATGTTTCAGGGAGGTGAATGGCGTTAATGTCTAAGATATGCCCTTCCTGAGGTAACCATACAGAGATGTTTCAGGGAGGTGAATGGCGTTAATGTCTAAGATATGCCCTTCCTGAGGTAACCATACAGAGATGTTTCAGGGAGGTGAATGGCGTTAATGTCTAAGATATGCCCTTCCTGAGGTAACCATACAGAGATGTTTCAGGGAGGTGAATGGCGTTAATGTCTAAGATATGCCCTTCCTGAGGTAACCATACAGAGATGTTTCAGGGAGGTGAATGGCGTTAATGTCTAAGATATGCCCTTCCTGAGGTAACCATACAGAGATGTTTCAGGGAGGTGAATGGCGTTAATGTCTAAGATATGCCCTTCCTGAGGTAACCATACAGAGATGTTTCAGGGAGGTGAATGGCGTTAATGTCTAAGATATCCCTTCCTGAGGTAACCATACAGAGATGTTTCAGGGAGGTGAATGGCGTTAATGTCTAAGATATGCCCTTCCTGAGGTAACCATACAGAGATGTTTCAGGGAGGTGAATGGCGTTAATGTCTAAGATATGCCCTTCCTGAGGTAACCATACAGAGATGTTTCAGGGAGGTGAATGGCGTTAATGTCTAAGATATGCCCTTCCTGAGGTAACCATACAGAGATGTTTCAGGGAGGTGAATGGCGTTAACGTCTAAGATATGCCCTTCCTGAGGTAACCATACAGAGATGTTTCAGGGAGGTGAATGGCGTTAATGTCTAAGATATGCCCTTCCTGAGGTAACCATACAGAGATGTTTCAGGGAGGTGAATGGCGTTAATGTCTAAGATATGCCCTTCCTGAGGTAACCATACAGAGATGTTTCAGGGAGGTGAATGGCGTTAATGTCTAAGATATGCCCTTCCTGAGGTAACCATACAGAGATGTTTCAGGGAGGTGAATGGCGTTAATGTCTAAGATATGCCCTTCCTGAGGTAACCATACAGAGATGTTTCAGGGAGGTGAATGGCGTTAATGTCTAAGATATGCCCTTCCTGAGGTAACCATACAGAGATGTTTCAGGGAGGTGAATGGCGTTAATGTCTAAGATATGCCCTTCCTGAGGTAACCATACAGAGATGTTTCAGGGAGGTGAATGGCGTTAATGTCTAAGATATGCCCTTCCTGAGGTAACCATACAGAGATGTTTCAGGGAGGTGAATGGCGTTAATGTCTAAGATATGCCCTTCCTGAGGTAACCATACAGAGATGTTTCAGGGAGGTGAATGGCGTTAATGTCTAAGATATGCCCTTCCTGAGGTAACCATACAGAGATGTTTCAGGGAGGTGAATGGCGTTAATGTCTAAGATATGCCCTTCCTGAGGTAACCATACAGAGATGTTTCAGGGAGGTGAATGGCGTTAATGTCTAAGATATGCCCTTCCTGAGGTAACCATACAGAGATGTTTCAGGGAGGTGAATGGCGTTAATGTCTAAGATATGCCCTTCCTGAGGTAACCATACAGAGATGTTTCAGGGAGGTGAATGGCGTTAATGTCTAAGATATGCCCTTCCTGAGGTAACCATACAGAGATGTTTCAGGGAGGTGAATGGCGTTAATGTCTAAGATATGCCCTTCCTGAGGTAACCATACAGAGATGTTTCAGGGAGGTGAATGGCGTTAATGTCTAAGATATGCCCTTCCTGAGGTAACCATACAGAGATGTTTCAGGGAGGTGAATGGCGTTAATGTCTAAGATATGCCCTTCCTGAGGTAACCATACAGAGATGTTTCAGGGAGGTGAATGGCGTTAATGTCTAAGATATGCCCTTCCTGAGGTAACCATACAGAGATGTTTCAGGGAGGTGAATGGCGTTAATGTCTAAGATATGCCCTTCCTGAGGTAACCATACAGAGATGTTTCAGGGAGGTGAATGGCGTTAATGTCTAAGATATGCCCTTCCTGAGGTAACCATACAGAGATGTTTCAGGGAGGTGAATGGCGTTAATGTCTAAGATATGCCCTTCCTGAGGTAACCATACAGAGATGTTTCAGGGAGGTGAATGGCGTTAATGTCTAAGATATGCCCTTCCTGAGGTAACCATACAGAGATGTTTCAGGGAGGTGAATGGCGTTAATGTCTAAGATATGCCCTTCCTGAGGTAACCATACAGAGATGTTTCAGGGAGGTGAATGGCGTTAATGTCTAAGATATGCCCTTCCTGAGGTAACCATACAGAGATGTTTCAGGGAGGTGAATGGCGTTAATGTCTAAGATATGCCCTTCCTGAGGTAACCATACAGAGATGTTTCAGGGAGGTGAATGGCGTTAATGTCTAAGATATGCCCTTCCTGAGGTAACCATACAGAGATGTTTCAGGGAGGTGAATGGCGTTAATGTCTAAGATATGCCCTTCCTGAGGTAACCATACAGAGATGTTTCAGGGAGGTGAATGGCGTTAATGTCTAAGATATGCCCTTCCTGAGGTAACCATACAGAGATGTTTCAGGGAGGTGAATGGCGTTAATGTCTAAGATATGCCCTTCCTGAGGTAACCATACAGAGATGTTTCAGGGAGGTGAATGGCGTTAATGTCTAAGATATGCCCTTCCTGAGGTAACCATACAGAGATGTTTCAGGGAGGTGAATGGCGTTAATGTCTAAGATATGCCCTTCCTGAGGTAACCATACAGAGATGTTTCAGGGAGGTGAATGGCGTTAATGTCTAAGATATGCCCTTCCTGAGGTAACCATACAGAGATGTTTCAGGGAGGTGAATGGCGTTAATGTCTAAGATATGCCCTTCCTGAGGTAACCATACAGAGATGTTTCAGGGAGGTGAATGGCGTTAATGTCTAAGATATGCCCTTCCTGAGGTAACCATACAGAGATGTTTCAGGGAGGTGAATGGCGTTAATGTCTAAGATATGCCCTTCCTGAGGTAACCATACAGAGATGTTTCAGGGAGGTGAATGGCGTTAATGTCTAAGATATGCCCTTCCTGAGGTAACCATACAGAGATGTTTCAGGGAGGTGAATGGCGTTAATGTCTAAGATATGCCCTTCCTGAGGTAACCATACAGAGATGTTTCAGGGAGGTGAATGGCGTTAATGTCTAAGATATGCCCTTCCTGAGGTAACCATACAGAGATGTTTCAGGGAGGTGAATGGCGTTAATGTCTAAGATATGCCCTTCCTGAGGTAACCATACAGAGATGTTTCAGGGAGGTGAATGGCGTTAATGTCTAAGATATGCCCTTCCTGAGGTAACCATACAGAGATGTTTCAGGGAGGTGAATGGCGTTAATGTCTAAGATATGCCCTTCCTGAGGTAACCATACAGAGATGTTTCAGGGAGGTGAATGGCGTTAATGTCTAAGATATGCCCTTCCTGAGGTAACCATACAGAGATGTTTCAGGGAGGTGAATGGCGTTAATGTCTAAGATATGCCCTTCCTGAGGTAACCATACAGAGATGTTTCAGGGAGGTGAATGGCGTTAATGTCTAAGATATGCCCTTCCTGAGGTAACCATACAGAGATGTTTCAGGGAGGTGAATGGCGTTAATGTCTAAGATATGCCCTTCCTGAGGTAACCATACAGAGATGTTTCAGGGAGGTGAATGGCGTTAATGTCTAAGATATGCCCTTCCTGAGGTAACCATACAGAGATGTTTCAGGGAGGTGAATGGCGTTAATGTCTAAGATATGCCCTTCCTGAGGTAACCATACAGAGATGTTTCAGGGAGGTGAATGGCGTTAATGTCTAAGATATGCCCTTCCTGAGGTAACCATACAGAGATGTTTCAGGGAGGTGAATGGCGTTAATGTCTAAGATATGCCCTTCCTGAGGTAACCATACAGAGATGTTTCAGGGAGGTGAATGGCGTTAATGTCTAAGATATGCCCTTCCTGAGGTAACCATACAGAGATGTTTCAGGGAGGTGAATGGCGTTAATGTCTAAGATATGCCCTTCCTGAGGTAACCATACAGAGATGTTTCAGGGAGGTGAATGGCGTTAATGTCTAAGATATGCCCTTCCTGAGGTAACCATACAGAGATGTTTCAGGGAGGTGAATGGCGTTAATGTCTAAGATATGCCCTTCCTGAGGTAACCATACAGAGATGTTTCAGGGAGGTGAATGGCGTTAATGTCTAAGATATGCCCTTCCTGAGGTAACCATACAGAGATGTTTCAGGGAGGTGAATGGCGTTAATGTCTAAGATATGCCCTTCCTGAGGTAACCATACAGAGATGTTTCAGGGAGGTGAATGGCGTTAATGTCTAAGATATGCCCTTCCTGAGGTAACCATACAGAGATGTTTCAGGGAGGTGAATGGCGTTAATGTCTAAGATATGCCCTTCCTGAGGTAACCATACAGAGATGTTTCAGGGAGGTGAATGGCGTTAATGTCTAAGATATGCCCTTCCTGAGGTAACCATACAGAGATGTTTCAGGGAGGTGAATGGCGTTAATGTCTAAGATATGCCCTTCCTGAGGTAACCATACAGAGATGTTTCAGGGAGGTGAATGGCGTTAATGTCTAAGATATGCCCTTCCTGAGGTAACCATACAGAGATGTTTCAGGGAGGTGAATGGCGTTAATGTCTAAGATATGCCCTTCCTGAGGTAACCATACAGAGATGTTTCAGGGAGGTGAATGGCGTTAATGTCTAAGATATGCCCTTCCTGAGGTAACCATACAGAGATGTTTCAGGGAGGTGAATGGCGTTAATGTCTAAGATATGCCCTTCCTGAGGTAACCATACAGAGATGTTTCAGGGAGGTGAATGGCGTTAATGTCTAAGATATGCCCTTCCTGAGGTAACCATACAGAGATGTTTCAGGGAGGTGAATGGCGTTAATGTCTAAGATATGCCCTTCCTGAGGTAACCATACAGAGATGTTTCAGGGAGGTGAATGGCGTTAATGTCTAAGATATGCCCTTCCTGAGGTAACCATACAGAGATGTTTCAGGGAGGTGAATGGCGTTAATGTCTAAGATATGCCCTTCCTGAGGTAACCATACAGAGATGTTTCAGGGAGGTGAATGGCGTTAATGTCTAAGATATGCCCTTCCTGAGGTAACCATACAGAGATGTTTCAGGGAGGTGAATGGCGTTAATGTCTAAGATATGCCCTTCCTGAGGTAACCATACAGAGATGTTTCAGGGAGGTGAATGGCGTTAATGTCTAAGATATGCCCTTCCTGAGGTAACCATACAGAGATGTTTCAGGGAGGTGAATGGCGTTAATGTCTAAGATATGCCCTTCCTGAGGTAACCATACAGAGATGTTTCAGGGAGGTGAATGGCGTTAATGTCTAAGATATGCCCTTCCTGAGGTAACCATACAGAGATGTTTCAGGGAGGTGAATGGCGTTAATGTCTAAGATATGCCCTTCCTGAGGTAACCATACAGAGATGTTTCAGGGAGGTGAATGGCGTTAATGTCTAAGATATGCCCTTCCTGAGGTAACCATACAGAGATGTTTCAGGGAGGTGAATGGCGTTAATGTCTAAGATATGCCCTTCCTGAGGTAACCATACAGAGATGTTTCAGGGAGGTGAATGGCGTTAATGTCTAAGATATGCCCTTCCTGAGGTAACCATACAGAGATGTTTCAGGGAGGTGAATGGCGTTAATGTCTAAGATATGCCCTTCCTGAGGTAACCATACAGAGATGTTTCAGGGAGGTGAATGGCGTTAATGTCTAAGATATGCCCTTCCTGAGGTAACCATACAGAGATGTTTCAGGGAGGTGAATGGCGTTAATGTCTAAGATATGCCCTTCCTGAGGTAACCATACAGAGATGTTTCAGGGAGGTGAATGGCGTTAATGTCTAAGATATGCCCTTCCTGAGGTAACCATACAGAGATGTTTCAGGGAGGTGAATGGCGTTAATGTCTAAGATATGCCCTTCCTGAGGTAACCATACAGAGATGTTTCAGGGAGGTGAATGGCGTTAATGTCTAAGATATGCCCTTCCTGAGGTAACCATACAGAGATGTTTCAGGGAGGTGAATGGCGTTAATGTCTAAGATATGCCCTTCCTGAGGTAACCATACAGAGATGTTTCAGGGAGGTGAATGGCGTTAATGTCTAAGATATGCCCTTCCTGAGGTAACCATACAGAGATGTTTCAGGGAGGTGAATGGCGTTAATGTCTAAGATATGCCCTTCCTGAGGTAACCATACAGAGATGTTTCAGGGAGGTGAATGGCGTTAATGTCTAAGATATGCCCTTCCTGAGGTAACCATACAGAGATGTTTCAGGGAGGTGAATGGCGTTAATGTCTAAGATATGCCCTTCCTGAGGTAACCATACAGAGATGTTTCAGGGAGGTGAATGGCGTTAATGTCTAAGATATGCCCTTCCTGAGGTAACCATACAGAGATGTTTCAGGGAGGTGAATGGCGTTAATGTCTAAGATATGCCCTTCCTGAGGTAACCATACAGAGATGTTTCAGGGAGGTGAATGGCGTTAATGTCTAAGATATGCCCTTCCTGAGGTAACCATACAGAGATGTTTCAGGGAGGTGAATGGCGTTAATGTCTAAGATATGCCCTTCCTGAGGTAACCATACAGAGATGTTTCAGGGAGGTGAATGGCGTTAATGTCTAAGATATGCCCTTCCTGAGGTAACCATACAGAGATGTTTCAGGGAGGTGAATGGCGTTAATGTCTAAGATATGCCCTTCCTGAGGTAACCATACAGAGATGTTTCAGGGAGGTGAATGGCGTTAATGTCTAAGATATGCCCTTCCTGAGGTAACCATACAGAGATGTTTCAGGGAGGTGAATGGCGTTAATGTCTAAGATATGCCCTTCCTGAGGTAACCATACAGAGATGTTTCAGGGAGGTGAATGGCGTTAATGTCTAAGATATGCCCTTCCTGAGGTAACCATACAGAGATGTTTCAGGGAGGTGAATGGCGTTAATGTCTAAGATATCCCTTCCTGAGGTAACCATACAGAGATGTTTCAGGGAGGTGAATGGCGTTAATGTCTAAGATATGCCCTTCCTGAGGTAACCATACAGAGATGTTTCAGGGAGGTGAATGGCGTTAATGTCTAAGATATCCCTTCCTGAGGTAACCATACAGAGATGTTTCAGGGAGGTGAATGGCGTTAATGTCTAAGATATGCCCTTCCTGAGGTAACCATACAGAGATGTTTCAGGGAGGTGAATGGCGTTAATGTCTAAGATATGCCCTTCCTGAGGTAACCATACAGAGATGTTTCAGGGAGGTGAATGGCGTTAATGTCTAAGATATGCCCTTCCTGAGGTAACCATACAGAGATGTTTCAGGGAGGTGAATGGCGTTAACGTCTAAGATATGCCCTTCCTGAGGTAACCATACAGAGATGTTTCAGGGAGGTGAATGGCGTTAACGTCTAAGATATGCCCTTCCTGAGGTAACCATACAGAGATGTTTCAGGGAGGTGAATGGCGTTAACGTCTAAGATATGCCCTTCCTGAGGTAACCATACAGAGATGTTTCAGGGAGGTGAATGGCGTTAACGTCTAAGATATGCCCTTCCTGAGGTAACCATACAGAGATGTTTCAGGGAGGTGAATGGCGTTAACGTCTAAGATATGCCCTTCCTGAGGTAACCATACAGAGATGTTTCAGGGAGGTGAATGGCGTTAACGTCTAAGATATGCCCTTCCTGAGGTAACCATACAGAGATGTTTCAGGGAGGTGAATGGCGTTAACGTCTAAGATATGCCCTTCCTGAGGTAACCATACAGAGATGTTTCAGGGAGGTGAATGGCGTTAACGTCTAAGATATGCCCTTCCTGAGGTAACCATACAGAGATGTTTCAGGGAGGTGAATGGCGTTAATGTCTAAGATATGCCCTTCCTGAGGTAACCATACAGAGATGTTTCAGGGAGGTGAATGGCGTTAATGTCTAAGATATGCCCTTCCTGAGGTAACCATACAGAGATGTTTCAGGGAGGTGAATGGCGTTAATGTCTAAGATATGCCCTTCCTGAGGTAACCATACAGAGATGTTTCAGGGAGGTGAATGGCGTTAATGTCTAAGATATGCCCTTCCTGAGGTAACCATACAGAGATGTTTCAGGGAGGTGAATGGCGTTAATGTCTAAGATATGCCCTTCCTGAGGTAACCATACAGAGATGTTTCAGGGAGGTGAATGGCGTTAATGTCTAAGATATGCCCTTCCTGAGGTAACCATACAGAGATGTTTCAGGGAGGTGAATGGCGTTAATGTCTAAGATATCCCTTCCTGAGGTAACCATACAGAGATGTTTCAGGGAGGTGAATGGCGTTAATGTCTAAGATATGCCCTTCCTGAGGTAACCATACAGAGATGTTTCAGGGAGGTGAATGGCGTTAATGTCTAAGATATCCCTTCCTGAGGTAACCATACAGAGATGTTTCAGGGAGGTGAATGGCGTTAATGTCTAAGATATATCCCTTCCTGAGGTAACCATACAGAGATGTTTCAGGGAGGTGAATGGCGTTAATGTCTAAGATATGCCCTTCCTGAGGTAACCATACAGAGATGTTTCAGGGAGGTGAATGGCGTTAATGTCTAAGATATCCCTTCCTGAGGTAACCATACAGAGATGTTTCAGGGAGGTGAATGGCGTTAATGTCTAAGATATGCCCTTCCTGAGGTAACCATACAGAGATGTTTCAGGGAGGTGAATGGCGTTAATGTCTAAGATATGCCCTTCCTGAGGTAACCATACAGAGATGTTTCAGGGAGGTGAATGGCGTTAATGTCTAAGATATGCCCTTCCTGAGGTAACCATACAGAGATGTTTCAGGGAGGTGAATGGCGTTAATGTCTAAGATATGCCCTTCCTGAGGTAACCATACAGAGATGTTTCAGGGAGGTGAATGGCGTTAATGTCTAAGATATGCCCTTCCTGAGGTAACCATACAGAGATGTTTCAGGGAGGTGAATGGCGTTAATGTCTAAGATATGCCCTTCCTGAGGTAACCATACAGAGATGTTTCAGGGAGGTGAATGGCGTTAATGTCTAAGATATCCCTTCCTGAGGTAACCATACAGAGATGTTTCAGGGAGGTGAATGGCGTTAATGTCTAAGATATGCCCTTCCTGAGGTAACCATACAGAGATGTTTCAGGGAGGTGAATGGCGTTAATGTCTAAGATATGCCCTTCCTGAGGTAACCATACAGAGATGTTTCAGGGAGGTGAATGGCGTTAATGTCTAAGATATGCCCTTCCTGAGGTAACCATACAGAGATGTTTCAGGGAGGTGAATGGCGTTAATGTCTAAGATATGCCCTTCCTGAGGTAACCATACAGAGATGTTTCAGGGAGGTGAATGGCGTTAATGTCTAAGATATGCCCTTCCTGAGGTAACCATACAGAGATGTTTCAGGGAGGAGAATGGCGTTAACGTCTAAGATATGCCCTTCCTGAGGTAACCATACAGAGATGTTTCAGGGAGGTGAATGGCGTTAACGTCTAAGATATGCCCTTCCTGAGGTAACCATACAGAGATGTTTCAGGGAGGTGAATGGCGTTAACGTCTAAGATATGCCCTTCCTGAGGTAACCATACAGAGATGTTTCAGGGAGGTGAATGGCGTTAACGTCTAAGATATGCCCTTCCTGAGGTAACCATACAGAGATGTTTCAGGGAGGTGAATGGCGTTAACGTCTAAGATATGCCCTTCCTGAGGTAACCATACAGAGATGTTTCAGGGAGGTGAATGGCGTTAACGTCTAAGATATGCCCTTCCTGAGGTAACCATACAGAGATGTTTCAGGGAGGTGAATGGCGTTAATGTCTAAGATATCCCTTCCTGAGGTAACCATACAGAGATGTTTCAGGGAGGTGAATGGCGTTAATGTCTAAGATATCCCTTCCTGAGGTAACCATACAGAGATGTTTCAGGGAGGTGAATGGCGTTAACGTTTAAGATATGCCCTTCCTGAGGTAACCATACAGAGATGTTTCAGGGAGGTGAATGGCGTTAATGTTTAAGCATGGTTGACATTTTTCTTTCTTTTCCCTGGAAGTGAATGAACTTTAAAGGAACTACCATGATTCAGGTTTAGTTCCACTGTTCAGGATGAATGCATGACTTACTGAGGTTGAGTTACAACAGTCACAGCAGTGCCACCAAGTGGCCAAGGTAGACAGTTTTATTTTGAAGAGGTACAGACAAATAACTATACGATAATAAGACAAACAAATTCATTTTCATTTAAATGGTTTGTTGTTGTTGGGGATTTCAACAATGATTACAGTGTTTGTTGTTGTTGGGGATTTCAACAATGATTACAGTGTTTGTTGTTGTTGGGGATTTCAACAATGATTACAGTGTTTGTTGTTGTTGGGGATTTCAACAATGATTACAGTGTTTGTTGTTGTTGGGGATTTCAACAATGATTACAGTGTTTGTTGTTGTTGGGGATTTCAACAATGATTACAGTGTTTGTTGTTGTTGGGGATTTCAACAATGATTACAGTGTTTGTTGTTGTTGGGGATTTCAACAATGATTACAGTGTTTGTTGTTGTTGGGGATTTCAACAATGATTACAGTGTTTGTTGTTGTTGGGGATTTCAACAATGATTACAGTGTTTGTTGTTGTTGTTCGTTGGACGATAGTGTCGTCCTGAATCCCCAGACTACTGCTGCTGTTCACTACGGATGACTGGTGTTGGAAATGACGACTGGCAATGGCTATTAGCAACAACTAAGGATGTCCTAGTCCTCCTCCTCCCAGGTGTTGACAGGAACCTCTACTTAGCTGTTATTCTCCCAATTTTGTCTGTGTATAATTATGTCTGTGTATAATTGTGTCTGTGTATAATTATGTCTGTGTATAATTGTGTCTGTGTATAATTGTGTCTGTGTATAATTGTGTCTGTGTATAATTGTGTCTGTGTATAATTGTGTCTGTGTATAATTGTGTCTGTGTATAATTTTGTCTGTGTATAATTATGTCTGTGTATAATTATGTCTGTGTATAATTGCACATCCTTAAATAATGAGGATTTAATCTGATGAATTTCGATAATGATTTCAATGTTTGTGATTGGACTGTTCCTTCCAGGTGCTCACTGACACTAGCGTCTCTACCTAGCAGGTATCCTCTCTCACTGGTGTCTCTGCCCAGCAGGTATCCTCTCTCACTGGTGTCTCTGCCCAGCAGGTATCCTCTCTCACTGGTGTCTCTGCCCAGCAGGTATCCTCTCTCACTGGTGTCTCTGCCCAGCAGGTATCCTCTCTCACTGGTGTCTCTGCCCAGCAGGTATCCTCTCTCACTGGTGTCTCTGCCCAGCAGGTATCCTCTCTCACTGGTGTCTCTGCCCAGCAGGTATCCTCTCTCACTGGTGTCTCTGCCCAGCAGGTATCCTCTCTCACTGGTGTCTCTGCCCAGCAGGTATCCTCTCTCACTGGTGTCTCTGCCCAGCAGGTATCCTGGTAAATCCTTGGTCCTTGGTAAATATCCAAGATGGCGTAACAGTGCAGACGTATTTTTTGTTCGTCCCGTCTCATGTAAATAGTTTGTAATAGTTTGTAAATTGTCTTTCCACACATTTGTATTTATTTATTTTGTTCCCGATTTACCTCTCCTGCAACCCACCTTACCCAACGTGAAACGGATCTATTATCCTTACTTTTCATTCTTTTAACTGAACCGCAGTCAGAAGCTAGTCTGCTAGCTAGCTTGCTAACTAGCTTCTAGCCATCGCTAACCACTGCTAGCGGTCCTCACCACTGCTATGCCTGCATCAGACAGCTTTTAGTTCGGACATTATCGGCCAGTCTGCACAGCGCGCTACCAACCCAGTGCATATCGGACTGCGTTCCCTTCCATTTCACCGGATTTCCACTGAAATCACAGGACCATCACACCGGATCATCACAGCTAGCTAGCTGCAATCGAGTGACCGACGTTTTTGGCTAACCTCCATTGTTTGTTTACATCCTACCTATGCTAGCGTGAGCTAGGCTCATCTCCCGGACAGCCGACGTGTGCTAGCTACTCTCCCGGGCTCCAGTACCTTGTCAACCTGCCTGGACCTTTCTACTGTCGACACGGAACCCCACCGAGCCACCGTGACTGGTCTGCCGACGTAATTGTCCGACGTGGTCTCAACAGGGTTCTCCTCTGCGACGTCGCCGAAGATCCATCTGCTAGCCCGGCCTGCTAACACTCTGAACACTGTGCCTCCTGGCTTGCCTAGTGCAGCGCCCATTGAATTCTGCTCTCTGGCTGGCCTCTTTGCTGCTCATCGGACCCTATGATTGCTCAGCTTCACAGCTGATGTCTGCAGGACTGTCTGGTTATACGGTATTTCTTTCTGTTTAACTGCCAGGCCTCAGGTCCTGTGTGTAGCATATGACATTTTTCTCTAACTGACCCTCTTTGTCCATTCATCACCATTACCCGTCGTTGCCTTAGCCCTCTTAATTAAATTATTTTTTTTTTTTTTTTTTTTTTTTTTTTTTTTTTTTTTTTAATATATATTTTTTTTTTTTTTATTTTATTTTATTTTATTTTTTTAATTTTTGTCCCTCATTAACTGTTTGTTTTTATGCCCCTTTATTTCAATATGCCTTGTCTTTTGTTGTTTAGGTTAGCTATTATTGTTTTATTTCACTGTAGAGCCCCCAGTCCTGCTCAACTGGCCTCTGATAGCTCCTTTGTCCCTCCCCCCACACATGCGGAGACCTCACCTAGCTTAAATGGTGTCTCCAGAGATGCAACCTCTCTCTTCATTACCCAACGCCTAGGTTTACCTCCACTGAACTCACACCCTACGATACCCTTGTCTGTACATTATGCCCTCAATCTATTCCACCACGCACAGAAATCTGCTCCTTTTATTCAATGTACCCAACGTACTAGACGTCCTGTTCTTAAAGCCCTTAGTAGAATACTGATTCTATTACTCCTCTGTTCCTCTGGTGATGTAGAGGTAAACCCAGGTCCTGTAGCTCCCAGTACTACACCTATCCCCCAGGCGCTCTCATTTGTTGACTTCTGTAACCGTAAAAGCCTTGGTTTCATGCATGTCAACATTAGAAGCCTCCTCCCTAAGTTAGATTTATTCACTGCTTTAGCACACTCCGCCAACCCGGATGTCCTAGCTGTGTCTGAATCCTGGCTCAGGAAGGCCACCAATAATTCGGAAATCTCCATCCCCAACTACAATATTTCCCGTCAAGATAGAACTGCCAAAGGTGGCGGAGTTGCAATCTACTGCAGAGATAACCTGCAGAGTTCTGTCATACTGTCCAGATCCGTGCCCAAACAGTTTGAGCTTCTACTTTTAAAAATCCACCTTTCCAGAAATAAGTCTCTCACTGTTGCCGCCTGTTACAGACCCCCCTCAGCCCCCAGCTGTGCCCTGGACTCCATATGTGAATTGATTGCCCCCCATCTATCTTCAGAGTTTGTACTGTTAGGTGACTTAAACTGGGATATGCTTAACACCCCGGCCGTCCTTCAATCTAAGATAGATGCCCTCAATCTCACTCAAATTATCAAGGAACCCACCAGGTACAACCCTAAATCCGTAAACATGGGTACCATTATTGATATCATCCTGACTAACCTGCCCTCCAAATACACCTCATCTGTTTTCAACCAGGATCTCAGCGATCACTGCCTCATCGCCTGCGTTCGCAATGGGTCAGCGGTCAAACGACCACCCCTTATCACTGTTAAACGCTCCCTAAAACACTTTTGTGAGCAGGCCTTTCTATTCGATCTGGCCCAGGTATCCTGGAAGGATATTGACCTCATCCCGTCAGTAGAGGACGCCTGGTTGTTCTTTAAAAGTGCTTTCCTCACCATCCTAAATAAGTATGCCCCTTTCAAAAAACGTAGAACTAAGAATAGATATAGCCCTTGGTTCACCCCAGACTTGACTGCACTAGACCAACAGAAAAACATCCTGTGGCGCACTGCATTAGCATCGAATAGCCCCCGCGATATGCAGCTATTCAGGGAAGTCAGGAACAAGTACACACAGTCAGTTAGAAAAGCAAAGGCCAGCTTTTTCAAACAGAAATTTGCTTCCTGTAGTACTAACTCCAAAAAGTTCTGGGACACTGTAAAGTCCATGGAGAATAAGAGCACCTCCTCCCAGTTGCCCACTGCATTGAGGCTCGGAGACACTGTTACTACCGATAAATCCACGATTATCGAAAATTTCAATAAGCATTTTGCTACAGCTGGCCATGCTTTCCACCTGGCAACCCCTACCCCGGCCAACAGCTCTGCACCCTCGGCAGCTACTTGCCCAAGCCCCCCCCGCTTCTCCTTCACCCAAATCCAGACGGCTGATGTTCTGAAAGAGCTGCTAAGTCTGGACCCCTACAAATCTGCTGGGCTAGATAATATGGACCCTCTCTTTCTGAAATTATCAGCCAAAATTGTTGCAACACCTATCACTAGCCTGTTCAACCTCTCTTTCGTATCGTCTGAGATCCCTAGAGATTGGAAAGCTGCCGCGGTCATCCCCCTCTTCAAAGGAGGAGACACTCTAGACCCAAACTGTTATAGACCAATATCCATCCTGCCCTGCCTTTCTAAAGTTTTCGAAAGCCAAGTTAACAAACAGATAACTGACCACTTCGAATCCCACCGTACCTTCTCTGCTATGCAATCTGGTTTCAGAGCTGGTCATGGGTGCACCTCAGCTACGCTCAAGGTACTGAACGATATCATAACCGCCATCGATAAAAGACAGTACTGTGCAGCCGTCTTCATCGACCTGGCCAAGGCTTTCGACTCTGTCAATCACCGCATTCTTATTGGCAGACTCAACAGCCTTGGTTTCTCAAGTGACTGCCTTGCCTGGTTCTCTAACTACTTTGCAGACAGGGTTCAGTGTGTCAAATCGGAGGGCCTATTGTCCGATCCTCTGGCAGTCTCTATGGGGGTGCCACAGGGTTCAATTCTTGGGCCAACCCTTTTCTCTATATACATCAACGATGTCGCTCTTGCTGCTGGTGACTCTCTGATCCATCTCTACGCAGATGACACCGTTCTGTATACATCTGGCCCCTCTTTGGACACTGTGTTTACTAACCTTCAAACAAGCTTCAACGCCATACAACACTCCTTCCGTGGCCTCCAACTGCTCTTAAACGCTAGTAAAACTAAGTGCATGCTTTTCTATCGAACGCTGCCAGCACCCGCCCACCGGACTATCATCACTACTCTCGACGGGTCCGAATTAGAATACGTGGACACCTACAAATACCTAGGCATCTGGTTAGACTGTAAACTCAACTTCCAGACTCACATCAACCATCTCCAATCCAAAATTAAATCCAGAATTGGCTTCCTATTTCGCAACAAAGCCTCCTTCACTCATGCTGCCAAACATGCCCTTGTAAAACTGACTATCCTACCGATCCTTGATTTCGGCGATGTCATTTACAAACTAGCCTCCAACACTCTACTTAGCAAATTGGATGTAGTCTATCACAGTGCCATCCGTTTTGTTACCAAAGCCCCATACACTACCCACCACTGCGACCTGTATGCTCTCGTTGGCTGGCCTTCATTATATATTCGTCGCCAAATCCACTGGCTCCAGGTCATCTATAAGTCATTACTAGGTAAATCCCCGCCCTATCTCAGCTCACTGGTCACTATAGCAACACCCACCCGTAGCATGCGCTCCAGCAGGTATATCTCACTGGTCACCCCCAAAGCCAACACCTCCTTTGGCCGCCATTCCTTCCAGTTCGCTGCTGCCAATGACTGGAACGAATTGCAAAAATCACTGAAGCTAGAGGTTCCTATCTCCCTCACTAACTTTAAGCGTCAGCTGTCAAAGCTGCTTATCGATCACTGCACCTGTATATAGCCCTTCTGTAAATAGCCCACACTACTACCTCATCCCCATATTTATTTTTGTTATTTTTCACAAATCTTGCACTCCAGTATCTCTATTTGCACATCATAATTTGCACATCCTTCATTCCTGTGTTAATGATGATAATCTGTAATTTGTCTCACCACTATGGTCTATTTATTGTCCTACCTCTTAACCTTACTGCATTTTGCACTACATTTTGCACTCTGTATATAGACTTTCCATTGTGTTTTTGACCATGTTTGTTTACTGTGTAACTCTGTGTTGTTTTTGTCGCACTGCTTTGCTTTGTCTTGGCCAGGTCGCAGTTGCAAATGAGAACTTGTTCTCAACTGACCTACCTGGTTAAATAAAGGTGAAATAAAAAAAAAAAAAAATAAAAATCCTCTCTCACTGGTGTCTCTGCCCAGCAGGTATCCTCTCTCACTGGTGTCTCTGCCCAGCAGGTATCCTCTCTCACTGGTGTCTCTGCCCAGCAGGTATCCTCTCTCACTGGTGTCTCTGCCCAGCAGGTATCCTCTCTCACTGGTCTCTCTGCCCAGCAGGTATCCTCTCTCACTGGTCTCTCTGCCCAGCAGGTATCCTCTCTCACTGGTGTCTCTGCCCAGCAGGTATTCTCTCTCAGTGGTATCTCTGCCCAGCAGGTATCCTCTCTCACTGGTGTCTCTGCCTAGCAGGTATCCTCTCTCAGTGGTGTCTCTGACTAGCAAGTATCCTCTCTCAGTGGTGTCTCTGACTAGCAGGTATCCTCTCTCAGTGGTGTCTCTGACTAGCAGGTATCCTCTCTCAGTGGTGTCTCTGACTAGCAGGTATCCTCTCTCAGTGGTGTCTCTGACTAGCAGGTATCCTCTCTCAGTGGTGTCTCTGACTAGCAGGTATCCTCTCTCAGTGGTGTCTCTGACTAGCAGGTCTCCTCTCTCAGTGGTGTCTCTGCCTAGCAGGTATCCTCTCTCAGTGGTGTCTCTGCCTAGCAGGTATCCCCTCTCACTGCTGCTTCTCAGAGTCATCTTTAAACATGTATACTACCATTCAAAAGTTTGGGGTCACTTAGAAATGTCCTTGTTTTTGAAGGCTGATTGATCATTAGAAAACCACGCGAGATGCTGGCCTAGGAAGAGTTGCAAAGAAAAAGCCATATCTCAGACTGGCCAATAAAAATAAAAGATTAAGATGGGCAAAAGAACACAGACACTGGACAGAGGAAGATATGGCTTTTTATTTGCAACTCTGCCTAGAAGGCCAGCATCCCGGAGTCGCCTCTTCACTGTTGACGTTGAGACTGGTGTTTTGTGGGTACTATTTAATGAAGCTGCCAGTTGAGGACTTGTGAGGCGTCTGTTTCTCAAACTAGACACTCTAATGTACTTGTCCTCTTGCTCAGTTGTGCACCGGGGCCTCCCACTCCTCTTTCTATTCTGGTTAGAGACCGTTTTGCGCTGTCCTGTGAAGGGAATAGTACACAGCGTTGTACAAGATCTTAATTTTCTTGGCAATTTCTCACATGGAATAGCCTTCATTTCTCAGAACAAGAATAGACTTTCAGAAGAAAGTGCTTTGTTTCTGGACATTTTGAGGCTGAAATCGACTATCTGGACTATCTGTTGTTCCATGTAGTGAATCTGTTATTCAATGTGTTTGTATGGTCTAATAGCAGTAAGGACTATCTGTTGTTATATAGTGAATCTGTTATTTAATGTGTTTGTATGGGCTAATAGCAATAAGGACTATCTGTTGTTCCATGTAGTGAATCTGTTATTCAATGTGTTTGTATGGTCTAATAGCAGTAAGGACTATCTGTTGTTCCATGTAGTGAATCTGTTATTCAATGTGTTTGTATGGACTAATAGCAGTAAGGACTATCTGTTGTTCATGTAGTGAATCTGTTATTCAATGTGTTTGTATGGGCTAATAGCAGTAAGGACTATCTGTTGTTCATGTAGTGAATCTGTTATTCAATGTGTTTGTATGGACTAATAGCAGTAAGGACTATCTGTTGTTCATGTAGTGCATCTGTTATTCAATGTGTTTGTATGGTCTAATAGCAGTAAGGACTATCTGTTGTTCATGTAGTGAATCTGTTATTCAATGTGTTTGTATGGTCTAATAGCAGTAAGGACTATCTGTTGTTCATGTAGTGAATCTGTTATTCAATGTGTTTGTATGGACTAATAGCAGTAAGGACTATCTGTTGTTCCATGTAGTGAATCTGTTATTCAATGTGTTTGTATGGACTAATAGCAGTAAGGACTATCTGTTGTTCATGTAGTGAATCTGTTATTCAATGTGTTTGTATGGGCTAATAGCAATAAGGACTATCTGTTGTTAATGTAGTGAATCTGTTATTCAATGTGTTTGTATGGGCTAATAGCAGTAAGGACTATCTGTTGTTCCATGTAGTGAATCTGTTATTCAATGTGTTTGTATGGGCTAATAGCAATAAGGACTATCTGTTGTTCATGTAGTGAATCTGTTATTCAATGTGTTTGTATGGGCTAATAGCAATAAGGACTATCTGTTGTTCATGTAGTGAATCTGTTATTCAATGTGTTTGTATGGGCTAATAGCAATAAGGACTATATGTTGTTATATAGTGAATCTGTTATTCAATGTGTTTGTATGGGCTAATAGCAATAAGGACTATCTGTTGTTCATGTAGTGAATCTGTTATTCAATGTGTTTGTATGGGCTAATAGCAATAAGGACTATCTGTTGTTCATGTAGTGAATCTGTTATTCAATGTGTTTGTATGGGCTAATAGCAGTAAGGACTATCTGTTGTTCCATGTAGTGAATCTGTTATTCAATGTGTTTGTATGGTCTAATAGCAGTAAGGACTATCTGTTGTTCATGTAGTGAATCTGTTATTCAATGTGTTTGTATGGTCTAATAGCAGTAAGGACTATCTGTTGTTCATGTAGTGAATCTGTTATTCAATGTGTTTGTATGGGCTAATAGCAATAAGGACTATCTGTTGTTCATGTAGTGAATCTGTTATTCAATGTGTTTGTATGGTCTAATAGCAATAATACCAAAACATTTGTTGATTCAATAAACACATCTACCCCTCTCTCTCCCCACCCCTCCCCCACAAACACTCTCCCCACCCCTCCCCCACAAACACATCTACCCCTATCTCTCCCCAACCCTTCCCCACAAACACATCTACCTCTCTCTCTCCACACCTCCCCCACAAACACATCTACCCCTCTCTCTCCCCACCCCTCCCCCACAAACTCATCTACCTCTCTCCCCACCCCTCCCCCACAAGCACATCTACCGCTCTCTCCCCGCCCCTCCCCCACAAACACTCTCCTCACCCATCCCCCACAAACACATCTACCCCTCGCTCTCCCCACCCCTCCCCCACAAACACTCTCCTCCAAAGTAAAAGACACAAAAACTAAACTTAAGAACGAGAAGCATAAAAATAGCACACATAGAACAGATCTACCGCTTCTTAGACTTGCTTTCAATGAGAATGACAGATCTATAACTCACATTTCTATGTGAATTTGGTCAGGTCGCCCAAAAAGTTACATATTGCAGCTTTAAGATCAGAGCAAAAAAACCACAAAGTAGCATAATTGGTCAGGAGCCCATAAAACAGCTGCTATACATGCCAGCGCCATTCAAGCTGCTGGTATGATTACAATAAAACCACCCTTAGTATTAGCAAACTGCTTCAATAGCAATATGGATGGATTATTTGCAGTTGACTATGTACTTAGTTGATTAGGTGCATAGACTCGGTTGGATCAACCATTATATGGGTTCAACATTGGAATATCAGGTTAAAACTGAACTCTGATTTCCAGATGTACTGGGGCTGCACAGTAAAACAATTCACCGCTGTGTATCATCTTTGTCTTTCAGGACCGTATAAGTCAGAGGATGTGCCATGGGAGCTTACTACAGCCCTTCCTACGCTGGTTTGTACTGAGGTAAATGAGAAAATGACTTCATTTTGGATCCTTCTAAAAAACAGTTCTTTGACCGGATTATATGGTGTGGACACTATATTGATGATGTTTGCCTGTTCTGGTCTGGCTCAGAAGATGAATTTATCTCCTTCCACCAACACCTTAACAGCATTAACCCTAACATCAAACTAACTATGAAGTAGAGCAAGGAAAACATTCATTTTTTGGACCTTGACATCAGTAAAAATGACAAAGGTTGTTTGCACACATCAATCTTTAGGGAGCCTACAGACGGGAATACCATTCTGAGGGCAGACAGCTTTCACCCCAAAAGGATAAAAGAGAATCTACAGAAATGTCAAATCTGCTGAATTGGAGAATGGCTTCTTGAATCGGGGCTACAGCTCTCAGATCCTGAAAGATGCAGGTACAAGGGTCAGACATCTTGACAGAGAGAACTTGTTGCAAAGGGGAATGCCTCGTGATGGATCAGAGAGAGTGTACTTTGTTACAAAATACAACACTGAAGCAGAGAACATTAAAATAATCATAATAAATTATTAAGATATGGATTTCTCACCTTTCCTGTAGGATTGTGAGGTCCCTTTGCTGTCATCTAGTGGATTCTTTGCTCTGTTGCCCTCAGCTGTATTTAGACTGTTTTGGTCCATGTTAGCTGTGTTCTAGTGTACTATAGAATGGATGGCTCTCCTGTTCTTAACACTTTGCCCAGTCAAGGTAAGAACTATATTTCTGGGGGTTCTGGTGCTTCTAGCCTTGAGTTGCATTTTTGATAACATATCTACAGTAGTTCACTGTTTAATGGGTATAGAATTGCTTGCTAAGTGTTGTCTAATTAATTATGTAACCAATACCTCTTCTACTCAGGGTTGATTGGAAATATCTGTTCAAAAGAGGACATTGTATTATCATTATATTTTTGTACTACCAGACGAAATGCGTCGGAGTTGTTAAACTTTGTTTCCATTGAACATGCCATACTAATAAAGGCATTTTAATTAATGATATAAAGAATGCCTTGGTCGTCTGACTACATCTGAACGCTGTAAGAGCGGGGCACCTGCTGGCCAGTTCCGGTATGTGGGCCAATCAAAATCCTGCTGGCCTGTTCGGGTATGTGGGCCAATCAAAATCCTGCTGGCCTGTTCCGGTATGTGGGCCAATCAAAATCCTGCTTGCCAGTTCCGATAAGTGCGCCAATCCCAACGTTTACATTCTTCCCGTTGTCAAGGAAGCGCGTCCTCGGTGCCAACATGGCGTGGAAGACTCAGATGTAGAAATACATTGATTAATGTTACTTAATAATGGATGTGGATCATTTTTCCTGCTGGAGGAATAATTGAAGAGGTTGCCATTCGGATTCGATATTGCATGCGACGAAATTAACGGGAAAGCAGGGACTGTACTGTTAACCGTACCTGTCCCGGTCCCGATCCTGCCGGTCCCTGTCCCGGTCCCGATCCTGCCGGTCCCGGTCCCGATCCTGCCGGTCCCTGTCCCGGTCCCTGTCCCGGTCCCGGTCCCTGCCCGTGCCGTTAGCTAGAACTGATGTCAGTTTGTTGGAGTCAAACCCTGAACTTGGTCGAATGAAGACTGGGTTGTATTTGTAATGAAGACTGGGTTGTATTTGTAATGAAGACTGGGTTGTATTTGTAATGAAGACTGGGTGGTATTTGTAATGAAGACTGGGTGGTATTTGTAATGAAGACTGGGTTGTATTTGTAATGAAGACTGGGTTGTATTTGTAATGAAGACTGGGTTGTATTTGTAATGAAGACTGGGTGGTATTTGTAATGAAGACTGGGTGGTATTTGTAATGAAGACTGGGTTGTATTTGTAAGCTTGTCAAGCATGTCGGCAGATTACTAGAATGCAAGCTCTGAAGGACAACTTCTTCTTCTCGTATCCTTGAACAACACTACTTTGACAGTTGTATTCTGCAACTCTGCCTGGCCTCCATAAAACATTGCGTTTAAGCTGAAGCTAGGCTTAACAGAAGAAGAGTTGCAGTAGGTGCTGCTGTTCTTGCATGTCAAAAGGTTGTGCATATGAAAGTAGGCATGTACATCTTTGTTCTATTGTATGAATTGTATCTATAAAGATACAATCGCCATGAACACCTTAACCAGGCCTGGTGTCAGAACCCGCAGGATAGGAGCAGACGGGGTGTTTGAAGATGACCGACATGTTCTGCTGGAGGAACAGAAGTCATGCAGGGCCCGAGCTCGCTGCTTCTCCCTGGAGACCAACCGACGAAGGAAGTACGTTTCTATACCTACTTTTCAATGCTTAAACCATAGCCTGGTCCTGAATCAGTTTGTGCTGTCTTGCCAACCACTATCGTTAACATGACAATGACCATATGAGTTGACAAGACAGCACAAACTGATCTGGGACCAGGCTATAACCTAACAACCGTAGGCCTCCAGTCCATCTCTCTGTCCAACTACAACTCATGTTTCTGCACTATTTAATGCACTACGTTTGTCTAATGGATCTATATAATGGAATAAATGTTGTTCTTTTTGGGTCACATCAGAGTGGTGACCCTGTAAGGTCTGGCTAGACTACTGGAGTGGTGACCCTGTAAGGTCTGGCTAGACTACTGGAGTGGTGACCCTGTAAGGTCTGGCTAGACTACTGGAGTGGTGACCCTGTAAGGTCTGGCTAGACTACTGGAGTGGTGACCCTGTAAGGTCTGGCTAGACTACTGGAGTGGTGACCCTGTAAGGTCTGGCTAGACTACTGGAGTGGTGACCCTGTAAGGTCTGGCTAGACTACTGGAGTGGTGACCCTGTAAGGTCTGGCTAGACTACTGGAGTGGTGACCCTGTAAGGTCTGGCTAGACTACTGGAGTGGTGTCTGTCTGTCTGTCTGTCTGTCTGTCTGTCTGTCTGTCTGTCTGTCTGTCTGTCTGTGTGTGTGTCAGCATATTGTTATTTACAGACTAGCCAACAGAAGTCTTCCTGGGAGAAATCAGCATATTGTTATTTACAGACTAGCCAACATAAGTCTTCCTGGGAGAAATCAGCATATTGTTATTTACAGACTAGCCAACAGAAGTCTTCCTGGGAGAAATCAGCATATTGTTATTTACAGACTAGCCAACAGAAGTCTTCCTGGGAGAAATCAGCATATTGTTATTTACAGACTAGCCAACAGAAGTCTTCCTGGGAGAAATCAGCATATTGTTATTTACAGACTAGCCAACAGAAGTCTTCCTGGGAGAAATCAGCATATTGTTATTTACAGACTAGCCAACAGAAGTCTTCCTGGGAGAAATCAGCATATTGTTATTTACAGACTAGCCAACAGAAGTCTTCCTGGGAGAAATCAGCATATTGTTATTTACAGACTAGCCAACAGAAGTCTTCCTGGGAGAAATCAGCATGTTGTCTGTAATGTTAAACAGATCTGGGACCAGTATGTAGTGTATTCTCTGTGTTCTCCATGCAGGGTTCTGGAGGAGAGGAGTTGGTTAAACAGATCTGGGACCAGTATGTAGTGTATTCTCTGTGTTCTCCATGCAGGGTTCTGGAGGAGAGGAGGAGGCAGTGGGACGTCCAGGAACAAAGGCTGAGGGAAAACATCCTACAGCAACGTAAACAGAGAGTCCAGGATGCTACCGAACGCTTCCAGAGGGCACATCTGCCCCCCTCACAGAGACGCAGACAATGTGAGTCTCACAACCCAAAGCTGTGTTTCACACAGAAAACACAATTACTGGTCTCCACTGTACTCTTTGTGGTTTGTAACTGTAATGCATACTTGAGAAAATATTGGAATAGAATAAGTCACACAATTCAGTGCATTTGGAAAGTATTCAGACCCCTTGACTTTTTCCACATTTTGTTACGTTACAGCCTTATTCTATAATGGATAAAATAAAACATTTTCCTCATCAATCTACACACAATACACCATAATTTCCTAGCAAAATACTTATTTAGATAAGTATTCAGATCCTTTGCTATGAGACTCTAAATTGATCTCAGGTGCATCCTGTTTCCTTTGATCAGCCTTGAGATGTTTCTACAACTTGATTGGAGTCCACCTGTGGTAAATTCAATTGATTGGACATGATTTGGAAAGGCACACACCTGTCTATATAAGTTCCCAGAGTGCATGTCAGAGCAAAAACCAAGCCATGAGGTTGAAGAAATTGTCTGTTGAGTCGAGGCACAGATCTGGGGAAGGGTACCAAAAAATGTCTGCAGCATTGAAGGTCCCACAGTGGCCTCCATCATTCTTAAATGGAAGAAGTTTGGAACCACCAAGACAGTAAAAGGCACATGACAGCCTGCTTGGAGTTTGCTAAAAGACACCTAAAGGACTCTCAGACCATGAGAAACAAGATTCTCTGGTCTGATGAAACCAACATTGAACTCCTTGGCCTGAATGCCAAGTGTCACGTCTGGAGGAAACCTGGCACCATCCCTACGGTGAAGCATGGTGGTGGCAGCATCATACCGTGGGGATGTTTTTCAGCAGCAGGGACTGGGAGACTAGTCAGGATCGAGGGAAAGATGAACGGAGCAAAGTACAGAGAGATCCTTGATGAAAACCTACTCCAGAGCGCTCAGGACGTCAGACTGGGGCGAAGGTTCACCTTCCAACAGAACAACGACCCTAAGCACACAGCCAAGACAACTGTTTTTGCTTTGTCATTATGGGATATTGTGTGTAGATTTCTGAGGAAATCCATTTTAGACTAAGGCTGTAACGTTACAAAATGTGGGAGAAGTAAAGGGTCTGAATACTTTCCGAATGCAGTGTAATTATAGCAACAAGTTACTTTAACAGACATTTATCTTGGTTGTATTGCAGCTTTCAGGAAGAGCACCCTTAATATTGAGGAGGCTCTTAATCACATACAAGGCACCTTGACCTTCAGGTTCTATACCAGACAATGTTCCGCCCCCAACAGGTCAGAATGTCAGCTATAAAAGCATTCATAATCTGTGTAAATACTATGTGTACTAGTAAGAAATTAATATTCCAGCATATATAAACATGTATAACCTTTACCATATGAACACATAGACACATAAACATTTATAATGGCTTATTTATTAATGTTATTATACCAACTGCATGTCACCATCTTTTCATACATGTAATCATCTAGCCTAAGTCCCAGTCTGTTTGTGCTACCATACCACATGTAATCTTCTAGCCTAAGTCCCAGTCTGTTTGTGCCACAGACTCCTTGTCACTCATTGCCATGTTTGGCTTGACACCAACTGATCTGGGATGAGGTTAACAACCCTATAGTTTACTGGCATTTATAATGGCTTATCAATGAATGTTATTATACCAACTACATATCACCATCAGCATGTTTCTCTGGTTTAAACACAGGAGCTGCACTTCATCCCCTAAGCCTCCCCCGACACCCAGCCCATCGCTCCACCAGAGGACCCTGTCTGCCGTGGAAGCCTACAGCAAACTGATGCAGGACAGGACCCTCAGCAGCTTCAAGAGCAGGCTACTGATCCTCAACGAGCTCCAGGACTCACAGCTGAGGGACAGGGAGAGGGACAGAGACGAGCTCCAGGACACACAGCTGAGGGACAGGGAGAGGGACAGAGACGAGCTCCAGGACTCACAGCTGAGGGACAGGGAGAGGGACAGAGACGAACTCCAGGACACACGGCTGAGGGACAGGGAGAGGGACAGAGACAAGCTCCAGGACACACAGCTGAGGGACAGGGAGAGGGACAGAGACGAACTCCAGGACACACAGCTGAGGGACAGGGAGAGGGACAGAGACGAGCTCCAGGACACACTACCGAGGGACAGGGAGAGGGACAGAGACGAGCTCCAGGACACACAGCCGAGGGACAGGGAGACCTGTAGCAGTCCACAGGTAGGCTTTGTGGTTTTCAAACCTCCTCCTCCCCAAGCTGTTCCATGTGTTTGATCTATTCCAAAGCTAGAACACCTGATTCAGCTTGTCAACTAATCATCAAGCCCTTGACTAGTGTGTCTGGTGTGGTAATTCAGGGCTACAACAAAATGGTGAAACATCTGAGGGTCTCAGAGGGTTTGAGAGTTGAGAACCACTAAACTAGACCACACAGAGAACCACTAAACTAGAGAGTCTGGTTCTGATGTGACACATGGTGTAAATGCTCCTTATCTCAAATGTTGACCTATATCTGGAGGACTATATACTTTCATATTAATGAACATTGAAATCATGTAAACTACCCCTTTGTCTTCTACTGCTTCCAGTACATATCTATATTACAACAAATCCTTGTTGGATCTAACAGTGGAAAAGCATTCCGTCTCTTCTCTGTGAATGTGTTGCTGTACAGGTGAAAGTAAATAAGGTCCCTAGCCCTGTAGCTGCTACTGTCTGGACCTGGACCTGCTTCAGCAACAGAAGACCCTTTTTTGATGGCAGACACACACACACACACACACACACACACACACACACACACACACACACACACACACACACACACACACACACAGGAATGTTACCTATGTCTGTGCGTGGGCCCAGGGGCACTAGATACTTTTGGTTATGTAGTGTATGTGGACACCATCTCCTTCCAAAATCATGGGCATTAATATGGAGTTGATCCCCCATTTGCTGCTATAACAACCTCCACTGTTCTGGGAAGGCTTTCCACTAGATGTTGCTGCGAGGACTTGCTTCCATTCAGCAACAAGAACATTAGTGAGGTCGGGCACTGATGTTGGGCGATTAGACCTGGCTCACAGTCAGCGTTCCAATTCATCCCAAAGGTCTTCGGTGGGGTTGAGGTCAGGACTCTGTGCAGGCCAGTCAAGTTCTTCCACACCGATCTTGACAAACCATTTCTATATGGACGTCACATTGTGCACGGGTGCACTGTCATCACGAAACAGGAAAGGGCCTTCCCCAAACTGTTGTCACAAAGTTGGAACCACAGAATCGTCTGGAATGTCATTGTATGCTGTAGGGTTAAGATTTCCCTTCACTGGAACTAACGGGCCTAGACTGAACCATGAAAAACAGCCCCAGACCATTATTCCTTCTCCACCAAACTTTACAGTTGGCACTATGCATTCGGGCAGGTAATGTTCTCGTGGCTTCCGCCAAACCCAGATTTGTACGTCAGACTGCCAGATGATGAACTGTGATTCATCACTCCAGAGAACCCGTTTCCACTGCTCCAGAGTCCAATGGCGGCGAGCTTTACCCCACGCCAGCCGACGCCTGGCATTGCTCTCAGGGGCAGATGATTATTACACGTTTCAGCACTCGGCAGTCCTGTTCTGTGAGCTTGTGTGTCGCACCACTTCGAGGCTGAGTCGTTGTCGCTCCTAGATGTTTCCACTTCACAATAACAGCGTTTACAGTTGACCAGGGCAACGCTAGCAAGGCAGAAATTTTACAAACTGACTTGTTTGAAAGGTGGCATCCTATGACAGTGCCACATTGAAAGTCACTGAGCTCTTCGATACGGGCCATTCTACTGCCAATGTTTGTCTATGGAGATTGCATGGCTGTGTGCTCGATTTTATACACCTGTCAGCAACGAGTGTGGTTTAAATAGCCGAATCCACTCATTTGAAGGGGTGTCCACATACATTTGTGTATATAGTGTATAGTGTAGCTATGCACATTATTAATGATATACTACCATCATGACATTCATCACTTGATTCATTCATGTTTATCTTCTCTTCCTGTTGAATTAATACGTCTCAGAGTGTTTTTATGCTTTCATGGGTCATCCTCTGGGATCTTGGTACTTCTAAATATGTACACATTTTTAACCAAATATCAATGAATCAACCAATAAAACCAATAAAAATCAATCTCTTCTGTGTTACAGCATCATAATGTGAACCAACTCACTCAGTCAGAGAGCCTGTCCAGTCTAGATAGCTTGGAGGAGGATGTCCCACACCACAACAACACAACACAGAGAGTCCAGAGCTCTTGGTTGGATCACCAGAAACACCCCAATGGTCCATCTTCTGACTTGTCATTCTGTCCACCAACAGAGAGTTTCCTAAGTGGTAACCTTCTACTCCAACAGGGCAAAGCTGATGCTAGCCCTCAGCCCCCTAGACCAAGGCAGACAGAGGAGTCTGTAGAAGACTGTAACAGCAGACTGCACCAACTCTCACAGGCAACTGGGGGGCAGAGTTGTACAAATCAATCATCATTACAGAGCAACACTGTAACCCAGCCCCAGTCCCCACTCCTCAGTGTCAGTCACCACAGCCTGCTAACTCTGAGTGGGATTATAGATACATCCTCAATACGTCCAGATAACGGTGACCAACACTCTCAGGAAAGGGAAAGTCATCTGAGGGGGGACCACAGAGTCTCAGTGGTCGCGGTGTGCTCCAAGGCTTCTACCCCATACAGAATGCCGCTAGAGTTCACCTCTTGTCTGACCCCAGAGAGGAAGTTAGAATTCAGGCAGCCAATGAGAAACCAGGAGGACAAGTGTTCCAAACTCCCGTCGGCGACCCAGGTCCTTCTTCCCGGGAAAACCTGCAGCCACAAAGACCTTCTGTGTGAAGCCCCCTCCTCAAAACCTGATCAAATCCTCACTTCTAACACTAACAGTAGCGCAGGGACCCGAAAGGACACCGCCACCATTCAGCCAACAGAAAGCACACACCACCAGTCACACAGGAGAAAACCCAGTGTAGAAGATGCCATGAACAACCTCAACAAAGGGTCCAACTCTGAGCCCAAAGCAGGGTCCATCTCTGAGCCCAAAGCTGGGGGGTCTAACACAGACCCTCTCAGTCAGACGTTGGGTCATTGTTATATCAGGTCTGACTTCCCTAAAGGCCTGAAGAGCAAGCAGGTGGAAGTAACACCAACACACCTCACAGACACGCCTCCACCTCCTCCATCTGCAGTTGCTGTCAGCACTACCACAGATCAGCCTAAAACCACTGATCAGCCTAAAACCGCTGATCAGCCTGAAGGCACTGAAGTCAGATGTATAAAGGGAATTCTTAAAAAGCAATCAAAATATGGAGTGTCGGGAGGAAACGGTAGTTCTACTATGTACAACGTTGGGCATTTAATATTCACCAAACAATTCACCATGTCCATCAGAGATAGTGTGGAACTGACCAGAAGGAAAGTCACGGGTGCAGAGCACAACAAGGTGGTCAGAAAGAAGATACGATGGTTTGACGAGTCACACCTGGAAGAAGAGGAGGATATGAACAGCAACCTGATGAAACAGAATCCTGTTTGTGTTCGTCCTCTACCTTCACATAAACATCACTCATCATCATCATCAGACCACCAGGCTCGGGGCCAGACGCTGGCCACCACCACCCCTCTAGCCTCCACCGGCTATCACTTTACCAAGCAGGCCTGGGCAGATGTCAGGGTCCAGGAGAGCAGGCTGCAGAGGCACCAGGGGATCCAGGAGAGAGGCCAGGAGGCCAGGGAGACCAGAGTGGAAGCCAGGGAGGTCAGGGTCCAGCGAGGGAGCAGCGGGAGGACCGGGTGCCCCAGGGTTCCCAGGAGAGTGAGGTCTGCCAGGGCAGGGATGGATCCTGTTTCGTCCCGCTCCAGGAAAGGCACGGTCATCAGACCCCAGTCTGCTACGGAGGCCAGCAGCCACGTGGCCCGGGTGAACCACGGGAAGGTCATGGTGCCTTGCCCCCCGCCCCGCACTGAAACCATGCCGCGTAACACACACACAGGAGAGACTGCAGCTGTAGTATCATACACCACCAAGACTCCTTACATCATGGATCAGTCTAATGACACCACCAAGACTCCTTACATCATGGATCAGTCTAATGACACCACCAAGACTCCTTACATCATGGATCAGTCTAATGACACCACCAAGACTCCTTACATCATGGATCAGTCGAATGCTATTAAAGCAGGTCTTCCTGTAGAGCAGGCGTTGTGTAATAAGGACACCCTGGACAGCTTTGCCCCGTCCCAGACACGTACGCATTTCATTAGGGCAGATAGCGGCATGATTTCTAACCCATCCAAGGCTACCCCCATGTCAGGCCAGCAGGACGCCCAGGGAGGGTCTGACAGACGGGGGCTGCTGTACTATGAGAAAGGCCTCTGTCTGAACCGTACTCCCACAGACGAGGAGATCTCCCACCTCTGGCAAGGAGTCCGTTGTGCCTTAGCCACCAAGGATGGTAATGTACTTTAGATTGACTGTCCGGTCCTTACATCTCTAATACATGTGTTTTTGTCACCAGTTGAGAAGTATGTGTAGTGGGAATGATTCATTCTTTATTATCAGCAAGCTGGAGAGGTTCCAACAAACTTAATGTCAGGAGCTCCGCCGGTTCCTTTAGTTCTCTATATACTGCTGACACACACAAGTTATATTGGCATGATTTAGCTTATTCATTATTCATAATTAATTAATCATTAAGGTTTGGTTCATCCATGTGACTGAACAGTACCTCACAAAGATTCTTCTCTCCAAGCTGAGACCTTGAAACTCAATGTAGTAGGCTTGAATTAAGTTATGGCAAATAGGCAATATTGTCTGCTATTATCCTCAGTAATTTTCCATCCAGGTTGTCAGACCCCGGTGGCTTGTCATTGTTGATGGACAACAATAATTTTTTCACCTCTTCCATACTCACTTTACGGAACTCAAAATTACAATGCTTGTCTTTCATCATTTGGTCAGATATACTTGGATGTGTAGTGTCAGCATTTGTTACTGGCATGTCATGCCTAAGTTTCCTCATCTTGTCAATGAAAACATATTAAAGTAGTTGGTAATATCAGTGGGTTTAGTGATGAATGAGCCATCTGATTCTATGAATGATGGAGCTGAGTTTGCCTTTTTTCCCAAAATGTCATTGAATATGTTCTAAAGCTTTTTACTGTCATTCTTTATATCATATATCTTTGTTTCATAGTGGACTTTCTTCTTCTTTTTACTATCATTCTTTATATCATTTATCTTTGTTTCATAGTGGACTTTCTTCTTCTTTTTACTATCATTCTTTATATCATTTATCTTTGTTTCATAGTGGACTTTCTTCTTCTTTTTACTATCATTCTTTATATCATTTATCTTTGTTTCATAGTGGACTTTCTTCTTCTTTTTACTATCATTCTTTATATCATTTATCTTTGTTTCATAGTGGACTTTCCTCTTCTTTTTACTATCATTCTTTATATCATTTATCTTTGTTTCATAGTGGACTTTCTTCTTCTTTTTACTATCATTCTTTATATCATTTATCTTTGTTTCATAGTGGACTTTCTTCTTCTTTTTACTATCATTCTTTATATCATTTATCTTTGTTTCATAGTGGACTTTCTTCTTCTTTTTACTATCATTCTTTATATCATTTATCTTTGTTTCATAGTGGACTTTCTTCTTCTTTTTACTATCATTCTTTATATAATTTATCTTTGTTTCATTGTGGACTTTCTTCTTCTTTTTACTGTCATTCTTTATATCATTTATCTTTGTTTCATAGTGGACTTTCTTCTTCTTTTTACTATCATTCTTTATATCATTTATCTTTGTTTCATAGTGGACTTTCTTCTTCTTTTTACTATCATTCTTTATATCATTTATCTTTGTTTCATAGTGGACTTTCTTCTTCTTTTTACTATCATTCTTTATATCATTTATCTTTGTTACATAGTGGACTTTCTTCTTCTTTTTACTATCATTCTTTATATCATTTATCTTTGTTTCATAGTGGACTTTCTTCTTCTTTTTACTATCATTCTTTATATCATTTATCTTTGTTTCATAGTGGACTTTCTTCTTCTTTTTACTGTCATTCTTTATATCATTTATCTTTGTTTCATAGTGGACTTTCTTCTTCTTTTTACTGTCATTCTTTATATCATTTATCTTTGTTTCATAGTGGACTTTCTTCTTCTTTTTATATCATTCTTTATATCATTTATCTTTGTTTCATAGTGGACTTTCTTCTTCCTTTTACTATCATTCTTTATATCATTTATCTTTGTTTCATAGTGGACTTTCTTCTTCTTTTTACTATCATTCTTTATATCATTTATCTTTGTTTCATAGTGGACTTTCTTCTTCTTTTTACTGTCATTCTTTATATCATTTATCTTTGTTTCATAGTGGACTTTCTTCTTCTTTTTACTGTCATTCTTTATATCATTTATCTTTGTTTCATAGTGGACTTTCTTCTTCTTTTTACTGTCATTCTTTATATCATTTATCTTTGTTTCATAGTGGACTTTCTTCTTCTTTTTACTATCATTCTTTATATCATTTATCTTTGTTTCATAGTGGACTTTCTTCTTCTTTTTACTATCATTCTTTATATCATTTATCTTTGTTTCATTGTGGACTTTCTTCTTCTTTTTACTATCATTCTTTATATCATTTATCTTTGTTTCATAGTGGACTTTCTTCTTCTTTTTACTATCATTCTTTATATCATTTATCTTTGTTTCATAGTGGACTTTCTTCTTCTTTTTACTATCATTCTTTATATCATTTATCTTTGTTACATAGTGGACTTTCTTCTTCTTTTTACTATCATTCTTTATATAATTTATCTTTGTTTCATAGTGGACTTTCTTCTTCTTTTTACTATCATTCTTTATATCATTTATCTTTGTTTCATAGTGGACTTTCTTCTTCTTTTTACTATCATTCTTTATATCATTTATCTTTGTTTCATAGTGGACTTTCTTCTTCTTTTTACTATCATTCTTTATATCACTTATCTTTGTTTCATAGTGGACTTTCTTCTTCTTTTTACTATCATTCTTTATTTCATTTATCTTTGTTTCATAGTGGACTTTCTTCTTCTTTTTACTATCATTCTTTATATAATTTATCTTTGTTTCATTGTGGACTTTCTTCTTCTTTTTACTATCATTCTTTATATCATTTATCTTTGTTTCATAGTGGACTTTCTTCTTCTTTTTACTATCATTCTTTATATCATTTATCTTTGTTTCATAGTGGACTTTCTTCTTCTTTTTACTATCATTCTTTATATCATTTATCTTTGTTTCATTGTGGACTTTCTTCTTCTTTTTACTATCATTCTTTATATCATTTATCTTTGTTTCATAGTGGACTTTCTTCTTCTTTTTACTATCATTCTTTATATCATTTATCTTTGTTTCATAGTGGACTTCTTTCTTCTTCTTTTTACTATCATTCTTTATATAATTTATCTTTGTTTCATTGTGGACTTTCTTCTTCTTTTTACTATCATTCTTTATATCATTTATCTTTGTTTCATAGTGGACTTTCTTCTTCTTTTTACTATCATTCTTTATATCATTTATCTTTGTTTCATAGTGGACTTTCTTCTTCTTTTTACTATCATTCTTTATATCATTTATCTTTGTTTCATAGTGGACTTTCTTCTTCTTTTTACTATCATTCTTTATATCATTTATCTTTGTTACATAGTGGACTTTCTTCTTCTTTTTACTATCATTCTTTATATCATTTATCTTTGTTTCATAGTGGACTTTCTTCTTCTTTTTACTATCATTCTTTATATCATTTATCTTTGTTTCATAGTGGACTTTCTTCTTCTTTTTACTGTCATTCTTTATATCATTTATCTTTGTTTCATAGTGGACTTTCTTCTTCTTTTTACTGTCATTCTTTATATCATTTATCTTTGTTTCATAGTGGACTTTCTTCTTCTTTTTATATCATTCTTTATATCATTTATCTTTGTTTCATAGTGGACTTTCTTCTTCCTTTTACTATCATTCTTTATATCATTTATCTTTGTTTCATAGTGGACTTTCTTCTTCTTTTTACTATCATTCTTTATATCATTTATCTTTGTTTCATAGTGGACTTTCTTCTTCTTTTTACTGTCATTCTTTATATCATTTATCTTTGTTTCATAGTGGACTTTCTTCTTCTTTTTACTGTCATTCTTTATATCATTTATCTTTGTTTCATAGTGGACTTTCTTCTTCTTTTTACTGTCATTCTTTATATCATTTATCTTTGTTTCATAGTGGACTTTCTTCTTCTTTTTACTATCATTCTTTATATCATTTATCTTTGTTTCATAGTGGACTTTCTTCTTCTTTTTACTATCATTCTTTATATCATTTATCTTTGTTTCATAGTGGACTTTCTTCTTTTTACTATCATTCTTTATATCATTTATCTTTGTTTCATAGTGGACTTTCTTCTTTTTACTATCATTCTTTATATCATTTATCTTTGTTTCATAGTGGACTTTCTTCTTTTTACTATCATTCTTTATATCATTTATCTTTGTTTCATAGTGGACTTTCTTCTTCTTTTTATTCAGTTTAGTCACATGATTTCTCAATTTGCAGTAAGTTAGCCAATCGGTTGTGAAGCCAGACTTATTTGCCATTCCTTTTGCCTCGTCCCTCTCAACCATACCATTTTTAAATTCCTCATCAATCCAAGGGGATTTAACAGTTTTTACTGTCATTTTCTTAATGGGTTCATGTTTATTAGTAACTGTAATAAGCAGTTTCATAAATGTATCAAGTGCAGCATCTGGTTGCTCCTCATTACAAACCACAGATCAACACATATTATTTACATCATCAACATATGAATCACTACAAAACGTATTGTATGACCTCTTATAGACTATATTAGAACCAGCCTTTAGAACTTTGGTTTTCCTAGATATGGATACTATATTGTGATCAATACATCTGATGGATCTGGATACTGCTTTCAAGCACATTTCTGCAGTGTTAGTAAAGATGCATGCTAAATTTGGATCGGTTTAGGCTCTGATACATCTTAACCATTTGAACCAGGGACTGATATGTATTGCTGAATCGTTCCATCCCTAATAGTTAGTTATTTTTATTGTATGTACTTTATGACTGATGTCATCCACCTGCTCTAGGCTAGTCCAACAGAAAGCCTTTGACGGGACACTCTTTGTGTTGCCAGTTTGTAACTTTTGTTTGAGATTCTTTAGGTATAAAAACAAATCTTAGGAAAGCTTCTTCTTAAGTTGTATCGATATGCTGTGTTTTCATTGGCCCAATTGTACCACTCACCACCACATACAGGATTACTACGTCGGTGAAATGCATCTATATAATGATGGAAATGTTGTTATTTTTGGGCCACGTCATGTTTTTGTATCGGGAGAGTTTGGAGAGGAAGTTTGTGTTTCCATAACAGAATCTTGAGCAGGGAGGGAAACTAGGAACATCTGACTTGCTGTTTGGTCTCTTTTTAGGTGACCCTAAAACTGTCCTGCCTCAAGCCTGTGCCAACCCATCTCACGTTACTATCAATGGGGACAGCCTGATCAACGGAGTCAAAGCCGTCACTACGATGGGAGGCTTCTTCTTCTCCCCAACCAATGGTAAGAAGATCAAAGAAGATTGAGCCTAAGTCTCAAATGGCACCCTATTCTCTATATTGTGCACTAACTTTGACCAGGGCCCATAGGGCCATATAAAATTTATCAAATTAATGTTTTTCCTCATAAATCTACACACAAACCCCATAATGATGAAGTGAAAACAGGTTTTTAGAAAGAACAGAGAGACAACAGAGTTATTTACATAATTATTCAGAACCTTCGCTATGAGACTCGAAACTCATCCTGTTTCCATTGATCATCCTTGAGATGTTTCTACAACTTGATTGGGGTGCACCGGTGGATAATACAATTGATGGGACATGATTTGGAAAGGCAGACTATATAAGGTCCCACAGTTGACAGGGCACGTCAGAGCAAAAACCAAGTCATGAGGTTGAAGGAATTGTCCCTAGAGCTCCGAGACAGGATTGTGTCGAGGCACAGATCTGGGGAAGGGTACCAAAACATTTATGTAGCATTGAAGGTCCCCAAGAACACAGTGGCCTCCATCATTCTTAAATGGAAGAAGTTTGGAATCACCAAGACTCTTCCTAGAGCTGGCCGCCCAGCCAAACTGATGGACAACATCGGGGGAGAAGGGCCTTGGTCAGAGAGGTGACCAAGAACCCAATGGTCACTCTGACAGCACTCCAGAGTTCCTCTGTGGAGATGGGAGAACCTTCCAGAAGGACAACTGGACAACAGCTCTGCAGCACTCCAGAGACTCTCATACCATGAGAAACAAGGTTATCTGGTCTTATGAAACCAAGATTGAACTCTTTGGCCTGAATGCCAAGCGTCACGTCTGGAGGAAACCTGGCACCATCCCTACGGTGAAGCATGGTGATGGCAGAATCATGCTGTGAGGATGTTTTTCAGCAGCAGGGACTGGGAGACTAGTCAGGATCGAGGGAAAGATGAACGAAGCAAAGTACAGAGAGATCCTTGATGAAAACCTGCTCCAGAGCACTCAGGACCTCAGACTGGGGCCGAAGGTTCCAACAGGTCAATGACACTAAGCACACAGCCAAGACAACGCAAGAGTGGCTTGAATGTCTCTGAATGTTCTTGAGTGGTCCAGCCAGAGCCCGGACTTGAATCCGATCAAACATCTATGGAGAGAGCTGTAAATAGCTGTGCAGCGACGTTCCCCATCCAACCTGACCGAGCTTGAGAGGATCTGTAGAGAAGAATGGGAGAAACTCCCCAAATACAGGTGTGCTTGTAGCTTCGTACCCAAGAAGACTTGAGGCTGTAATCGCTGCCAAAGGTGCTTCAACAAAGTACTGAGTAAAAACAAAAAACTGTTTTTGCTTTGTCATTATTGGGTATTGGCATTGCCTGTTTTTTGGAAACTCTGAGCCTTGGACGAAAGGGGGGTACAGTGACCTGAAAAAAACGCATTGTTCATGACGAAGGTCTGCGTATTCAAACTGCGCAACACAATGAGAAAGTTATAAGAAACAGGGATGTTCTCAAGCGGTTTGTCAACACCACTGTGTTGTTGGAATGAGCTTCCAGAGGACAAGATGAGAGGGGAAGTTCCACTAACAAGGCCAACTACAAGGAGCTTCCAGAGGACAAGATGAGAGGGGAAGTTCCACTAACAAGGCCAACTACAAGGAGCTTCCAGAGGACAAGATGAGAGGGGAAGTTCCACTAACAAGGCCAACTACAAGGAGCTTCCAGAGGACAAGATGAGAGGGGAAGTTCCACTAACAAGGCCAACTACAAGGAGCTTCCAGAGGACAAGATGAGAGGGGACGTTCCACTAACAAGGCCAACTACAAGGAGCTTCCAGAGGACAAGATGAGAGGGGAAGTTCCACTAACAAGGCCAACTACAAGGAGCTTCCAGAGGACAAGATGAGAGGGGAAGTTCCACTAACAAGGCCAACTACAAGGAGCTTCCAGAGGACAAGATGAGAGGGGAAGTTCCACTAACAAGGCCAACTACAAGGAGCTTCCAGAGGACAAGATGAGAGGGGAAGTTCCACTAACAAGGCCAACTACAAGGAGCTTCCAGAGGACAAGATGAGAGGGGAAGTTCCACTAACAAGGCCAACTACAAGGAGCTTCCAGAGGACAAGATGAGAGGGGAAGTTCCACTAACAAGGCCAACTACAAGGAGCTTCCAGAGGACAAGATGAGAGGGGAAGTTCCACTAACAAGGCCAACTACAAGGAGCTTCCAGAGGACAAGATGAGAGGGGAAGTTCCACTAACAAGGCCAACTACAAGGAGCTTCCAGAGGACAAGATGAGAGGGGAAGTTCCACTAACAAGGCCAACTACAAGGAGCTTCCAGAGGACAAGATGAGAGGGGAAGTTCCACTAACAAGGCCAACTACAAGGAGCTTCCAGAGGCACGTTACGATGCTTTACTTGCTGAACATATGGAACTTCCTACTGCGTTTTCTGGGATGTCGAAATCTATTCAGAATGATTTGACAGCTTTCTTCGCATCATCCATTCAAAGTCAGGTTAAAGAGAAAGGTTGACTCAAGTAGGCTTTCCACTTTCCTCTGGTATTTATTTAACAAAGATGACACATAATCACTCCGGACAGACAGCAGCCTAGGCTCCACCTAAACATTAGAGATCTGACATGCTGTATGGGATGAAAACAATCCTTTTTTTCAGTCTGATCAACTGTCGGCTACTAATAAGAGCAGCTGCATACAGCCTATGTGCCCTGTCCATCTGGTCAGGGTAACTAACTGGTAACGTTATGTATTTATAATTTATTTATGTGTCAGGAGAAAAGGTGAATGTGATCAAATTTGGTTTATATCAAAAATTGTGTGGGCAAGGCTGCTTATAAGTTTTCAATCCCAAATTATTAACTGGAATTAATCAGTCATTTTGGGCTCCCGAGTGGTGCAGCGGTCTAAGGCACTGCATCTCAGTGCTAGAGGAGTCACTACAGACAACCTGGTTCAGTGGTCTAAGACACTGCATCTCAGTGCTAGAGGAGTCACTACAGACAACCTGGTTCAGTGGTCTAAGACACTGCATCTCAGTGCTAGAGGAGTCACTACAGACAACCTGGTTCAGTGGTCTAAGACACTGCATCTCAGTGCTAGAGGAGTCACTACAGACAACCTGGTTCAGTGGTCTAAGACACTGCATCTCAGTACTAGAGGAGTCACTACAGACAACCTGGTTCAGTGGTCTAAGACACTGCATCTCAGTGCTAGAGGAGTCACTACAGACAACCTGGTTCAGTGGTCTAAGACACTGCATCTCAGTACTAGAGGAGTCACTACAGACAACCTGGTTCAGTGGTCTAAGACACTGCATCTCAGTGCTAGAGGAGTCACTACAGACAACCTGGTTCAGTGGTCTAAGACACTACATCTCAGTGCTAGAGGAGTCACTACAGACAACCTGGTTCAGTGGTCTAAGACACTGCATCTCAGTGCTAGAGGAGTCACTACAGACAACCTGGTTCAGTGGTCTAAGACACTGCATCTCAGTGCTAGAGGAGTCACTACAGACAACCTGGTTCAGTGGTCTAAGACACTGCATCTCAGTGCTAGAGGAGTCACTACAGACAACCTGGTTCAGTGGTCTAAGACACTGCATCTCAGTGTTAGAGGAGTCACTACAGACAACCTGGTTCAGTGGTCTAAGACACTGCATCTCAGTGCTAGAGGAGTCACTACAGACAACCTGGTTCAGTGGTCTAAGACACTGCATCTCAGTGCTAGAGGAGTCACTACATACAACCTGGTTCAGTGGTCTAAGACACTGCATCTCAGTGCTAGAGGAGTCACTACAGACAACCTGGTTCAGTGGTCTAAGACACTGCATCTCAGTGCTAGAGGAGTCACTACAGACAACCTGGTTCAGTGGTCTAAGACACTGCATCTCAGTGCTAGAGGAGTCACTACATGCAACCTGGTTCAGTGGTCTAAGACACTGCATCTCAGTGCTAGAGGAGTCACTACAGACAACCTGGTTCAGTGGTCTAAGACACTGTATCTCAGTACTAGAGGAGTCACTACAGACAACCTGGTTCAGTGGTCTAAGACACTGCATCTCAGTGCTAGAGGAGTCACTACAGACAACCTGGTTCAGTGGTCTAAGACACTGCATCTCAGTGCTAGAGGAGTCACTACAGACAACCTGGTTCAGTGGTCTAAGACACTGCATCTCAGTGCTAGAGGAGTCACTACAGACAACCTGGTTCAGTGATACCTAAAATTCTATTGTTAAAAAAAAGGATTTAATCCATTTTTGTTTTTCCTCTATGACAATGCAGATTAAACCTCATTTGTAATAAATACACATGTATTCAGCATTGTTCTATATTATTGTGATCAGGCAGGAGCGTGGTGAGGAGACAGCCCCAGGAGAGCAGTGGTAGTGGGGCCAGGAGGAGAAGAGCAACAGGGAACAGAAGGCTTCCTCTACCCTCCCAGTCTCAGCCTCAGGTACAGGCTTCCCTTCCTCTACCCTCCCAGTCTCAGCCTTAGGTACAGGCTTCCCTTCCTCTACCCTCCCAGTCTCAGCCTCAGGTACAGGCTTCCCTTCCTCTACCCTCCCAGTCTCAGTCTCAGGTACAGGCTTCCCTTCCTCTACCTTCCCAGTCTCAGGTACAGGCTTCCCTACCAATCCAAACTACTCATTATGACCAAGATTACCATCCCAAATAACTACTCATTATGACCAAGATTACCATCCCAAATAACTACTCATTATGACCAAGATTACAATCCCAAATAACTACTCATTATGACCAAGATTACTATTAAAACCTACATTAACCAGAAACCCTGGATAGATGGCAGCATTCGAGCAAAACTGAAATGCGAACCACCACATTTAACCAGGGCAAGAAGACTGGGAATATGGTTGAATACAAACAGTGTAGTTATTTCCTCCGTAAGGAAATCAAACAGGTAAAACATCAGTATAGAGACAAAGTGGAGTCGTAATGTGGCAGGATCTACAGACACCAGACGTATGTGGCAGGGTCTACAGACACCAGACGTATGTGGCAGGATCTACAGACACCAGATGTATGTGGCAGGATCTACAGACACCAGACGTATGTGGCAGGATCTACAGACACCAGACGTATGTGGCAGGATCTACAGACACCAGACGTATGTGGCAGGATCTACAGACACCAGACGTATGTGGCAGGGTCTACAGACACCAGACGTATGTGGCAGGATCTACAGACACCAGACGTATGTGGCAGGATCTACAGACACCAGACGTATGTGGCAGGGTCTACAGACACCAGACTTATGTGGCAGGGTCTACAGACACCAGACGTATGTGGCAGGATCTACAGACACCAGACGTATGTGGCAGGATCTACAGACACCAGACGTATGTGGCAGGGTCTACAGACACCAGACTTATGTGGCAGGGTCTACAGACACCAGACGTATGTGGCAGGGTCTACAGACACCAGTCGTATGTGGCAGGGTCTACAGACACCAGTCGTATGTGGCAGGGTCTACAGACACCAGACGTATGTGGCAGGATCTGCAGACACCAGACGTATGTAGCAGGGTCTACAGACACCAGTCGTATGTGGCAGGGTCTACAGACACCAGACGTATGTGGCAGGATCTACAGACACCAGACGTATGTGGCAGGGTCTACAGACACCAGACTTATGTGGCAGGGTCTACAGACACCAGACGTATGTGGCAGGGTCTACAGACACCAGTCGTATGTGGCAGGGTCTACAGACACCAGTCGTATGTGGCAGGGTCTACAGACGCCAGACGTATGTGGCAGGATCTACAGACGCCAGACGTATGTGGCAGGATCTACAGACGCCAGACGTATGTGGCAGGATCTACAGACGCCAGACGTATGTGGCAGGATCTACAGACGCCAGACGTATGTGGCAGGGTCTACAGACACCAGACGTATGTGGCAGGGTCTACAGACACCAGACGTATGTGGCAGGGTCTACAGACACCAGACGTATGTGGCAGGGTCTACAGACACCAGACGTATGTGGCAGGGTCTACAGACACCAGACGTATGTGGCAGGGTCTACAGACACCAGACGTATGTGGCAGGGTCTACAGACACCAGACGTATGTGGCAGGGTCTACAGACACCAGACGTATGTGGCAGGGTCTACAGACACCAGACGTATGTGGCAGGGTCTACAGACACCAGACGTATGTGGCAGGGTCTACAGACACCAGACGTATGTGGCAGGGTCTACAGACACCAGACGTATGTGGCAGGGTCTACAGACAATCACGGATTATAAAAGGAAAACCAGCCACATCGCCGAGACCGACGTCTTGCTTCCGGACAGGCTGAACACCTTCTTCGACCGCTTTGAGGATAACACAGTGCCACCGACGCGGCCCGCTACCAAGGACTGTGGGCTCTTCTTCTCCGTGGCTGATGTAAGACATTTAAACATGTTAACCCTTGCATGACTGTCGGCCCAGACGGCATCCCTAGCCGCGTCCTCAGAGCATGCGCAGACCAGCTGGCTCTCCCTATCCCAGTCTGCTGTCCCCACATACTTCAAGATGGCCACCATTGTCCCTGTACCTAAAAAAGCAAAGGTAACCTAACTGAATGACTATCGCCCCGTAGCACTCACCTTTGTCATCATGAAGTGCTTTGAGAGACTAGTCAAGGATCATGTCACCTCTACCTTACCTGACACCCTAGACCCACTTCAATTTGCTTACCGCCCAATAGATCCGCAGATGATGCCTTCGCCACCACATTACACACTGCCCTGTCCCATCTGAATAAGAGGAATACCTATGTAAGAATGCTGTTCATTGACTACAGCTCAGTATTCAACACCATAGTACCCTCCAAGCTCATCATTATGCTCGAGAACCTGGGTCTGAACCCCGCCCTGTGAAACTGTGTCCTGGACTTCCTGACGGGCCGCCCCCAGGTGGTGAAGGTAGGAAACAACATCGCCACTTCGCTGAACACTGGGGCCCCACAAGGGTGCGTGCTCAGCCCCCTCCTGCGTGGCCACGCACGCCTCCAACTCAATCATCAAGTTTGCAGACGACACAACAGTAGTAGGCTTGATTACCAACAATGACGAGACAGCCTACAGGGAGGAGGTGAGGGCTCTGGGAGTGTGGTGGTGAGACAGCCTACAGGGAGGAGGTGAGGGCTCTGGGAGTGTGGTGGTGAGACAGCCTACAGGGAGGAGGTGAGGGCTCTGGGAGTGTGGTGATGAGACAGCCTACAGGGAGGAGGTGAGGGCTCTGGGAGTGTGGTGCCAGGAAAATAACCTCTCACTCAACGCCAACAAAACTAAGGAGATGGACTTCAGGAAACAGCAGAGGGCGCAGCCCCCCATCCACATCAACAGGGCCGCAGTGGAAAAGGTGAAAAACTTCAAGTTCCTCGGCGTACACGATCTGAAATGGCCCATAACTGCCTGGTATGGCAACTGCACCGCACGCAACTGCAGGGCTCTCCAGAGGGTGGTACGGTCTGCCCAACGCATCACCGGGGGCAAATTACAACTACTGTACACAATGTCACAGGAAGGACATCAACCACCTGAGCCACGGCCTGTTCACCCTGCTATCATCCAGAAGGTGAGGTCAGTACAGGTGCATCAAAGCTGGGACCAAGAGACTGAGAAACAGCTTCTATCTCAAGGCCATCAGACTGTTAAATCACTAGCAACCTTTATTTAAATAGGCAAGTCAGTTAAGAACATATTCTTATTTACAATGACAGCCTACCTACAGGGTCAGCCCCTGGAACAAAATAGGGTTAAGTGTCTTGCTCAAGGACACGTCGACAGGTTTTTACTGGCCCAACGCTCTAACCGCTAGGCTACCTGCTCATCTGAGTCCTGCCAATATGGCAATTCACTGAGAAGGCAGGGACTGTGAATGTGGACTTTATTGTCAGGTAGGGCTGTATTTCTTGATAGACAGAGTGACTAGTGTAGTGTGTTCTGCTGTATAGCACACTGGAGGTGAGTATACAGTAGTTAGTCCATTAGGTAGTGTGTACAGTAGCTGGTCTATTAGGTAGTGTGTACAGTAGTTAGTCCATTAGGTAGTGTGTACAGTAGTTAGTCCCATTAGGTAGTGTGTACAGTAGCTGGTCCATTAGGTAGTGTGTACAGTAGCTGGTCCATTAGGTAGTGTGTACAGTAGCTGGTCCATTAGGTAGTGTGTACAGTAGCTGGTCCATTAGGTAGTGTGTACAGTAGTTAGTCCATTAGGTAGTGTGTACAGTAGTTAGTCCATTAGGTAGTGTGTACAGTAGCTGGTCCATTAGGTAGTGTGTACAGTAGTTAGTCCCATTAGGTAGTGTGTACAGTAGCTGGTCCATTAGGTAGTGTGTACAGTAGTTAGTCCATTAGGTAGTGTGTACAGTAGTTAGTCCATTAGGTAGTGTGTACAGTAGCTGGTCCATTAGGTAGTGTGTACAGTAGCTGGTCCATTAGGTAGTGTGTACAGTAGTTAGTCCCATTAGGTAGTGTGTACAGTAGCTGGTCCATTAGGTAGTGTGTACAGTAGCTGGTCCATTAGGTAGTGTGTACAGTAGTTAGTCCCATTAGGTAATGTGTACAGTAGCTGGTCCATTAGGTAGTGTGTACAGTAGCTGGTCCATTAGGTAGTGTGTACAGTAGTTAGTCCCATTAGGTAGTGTGTACAGTAGCTGGTCCATTAGGTAGTGTGTACAGTAGCTGGTCCATTAGGTAGTGTATCCAGTTTTTCTTCATGTCTGTATGTTTTGTTTTTCCACAGGCCACGGTGCTGATAACACCATTACACAGCAGACATGAAGGTATGGGACTATCTCTTATGTATGTCTGAGTGTGTATCTATAATTAATGCAGTCGTTCAACCCGTATGTTCACTGGATTGTTACTGTATACCTGCAGTATTTGTTGTGACATTGACATCAGTGCTGTATGTGCTCCTTGGTTCAGACTAACATCAGTGCTGTATGTGCTCCTTGGTTCAGACTAACATCAGTGCTGTATGTGCTCCTTGGTTCAGACTAACATCAGTGCTGACTGTATGTTGACTGTGATGTACACTCACCAGTCAGTTTATTAGGTACACCCATATAGTTCCGGATCGTAACACCTTTGCCTCCAGAACAGCCTGAATTCTTCGGGGCATGGATTCTACCTGTCGAAAACATTCCACAGGGATGTTGGTCCATGCTGACACCATGGCATCACGCAGTTGCTACAGATTGGGCAGGGTTACACCATCGCCACCAGCCTGTACCGTTGACACCAGGCAGGATGGGTCCATGGACTCGTTGCTTACGCCAAAACCTGACTCAGCCATCAGCATGACGCAACAGCAACGAGATTCGTCGGACCATGCAATGTTTTTCCACTCCTCTATTGTCCAGTGTTGGTGATGGCGTGCCCACTGGGGCCACTTCTTCTTGTTTTAGCTGATAGAGTGGAACCCTGTGTGGTCGTCTGCTGCATTAGCCCATCCGTGACAAGGATCGAAGAGATGCCGGTCTGTTCACCACTGTTGTACTGGACCGTTATCTGTCTGTCTGTGGCCGATTGTTAGCTGGCACCATTCTTACCATTCTCGTTCGACGTCTCTCATCAACCAGCTGTTTTCACCACAGGACTGCCGCTGACTGGATGGTCTGTTTGTTGCACCAGTCTCTGTAGAGCCCTAGACACTATCGTGCTTGAAAAGCCCAGGAGGGCGGCCATTTCTGAGATAATTGATCCGGAGTGCCTTGCACTGACGATAATACCACGTTCACAGTTGCTTATGTCACTCGAATGCATCGATGCCTGTCTGCTTTATATATCAAGCCACGGCCACATGACTCACTGTCTGTAGGAGCGAACCATTGTCATGAACTGGGTACCTAATAAACTGTCTGGTGTACAGTATATATGTTGACTGTGTTGACTGTGATTTCTATGTTGACTGTGCTGACTGTATTGTCTATGTTCACTATGTTGACTGTATTGTCTGTTGACTGTGATTTATATGTTGACTGTGTTGACTGTATTGTCTATGTTGACTGTGATTTATATGTTGACTGTGTTGACTGTATTGTCTATGTTGACTGTGTTGACTGTATTGTCTATGTTGACTGTATTGTCTGTTGACTGTGATTTATATGTTGACTGTGTTGACTGTATTGTCTATGTTGACTGTATTGTCTATGTTCACTATGTTGACTGTATTGTCTGTTGACTGTGATTTATATGTTGACTGTGTTGACTGTATTGTCTATGTTGACTGTGTTGACTGTATTGTCTATGTTCACTATGTTGACTGTATTGTCTGTTGACTGTGATTTATATGTTGACTGTGTTGACTGTATTGTCTATGTTGACTGTGTTGACTGTATTGTCTATGTTGACTGTGTTGACTGTATTGTCTATGTTCACTATGTTGGGTGCTCTTCCTGAAAGCTGCAATACAACCAAGATAAATGTCTGTTAAAGTAACTTGTTGCTATAATTACACTGCATTCGGAAAGTATTCAGACCCTTTACTTCTCCCACATTTTGTAACGTTACAGCCTGAATTGAAAATGTATTATATTGAGATGTTGTTTCACTGGCCTACACACAATATCCCATAATGACTAAGTGGAATTATGTTTTTTGACATTTTACAAATTAATTATAAATGAAAAGCTGAAATGTCTAGAGTCAATATGTATTCAACCCCTTTGTTATAACAAGCCTAAATAAGTTCAGGAGTAAACATGTGCTTAACAAGTCACATAATAGGTTGCATGGATTCACTCTGTAGCTCAGTTGGTAGAGCATGGCACTTGCAACGTCAAGGTTGTGTGTTTGATGCATTCACTACTGTAAGTCGTTCTGGATAACAGCATCTGCTAAATGACTCAAATGTAAATGTATAACATGATTTTTGAATGACTACCTCATATCTGTTCCCCACACATACAGTGGGGAGAACAAGTATTTGATACACTGAATATTTTGCAGGTTTTCCCACTTACAAAGCATGTAGAAGTCTGTAATTTTTATCATAGGTGCTCTTCAACTGTGAGTGACGGAATCTAAAACAAAAATCCAGAAAATCACATTGTATGATTTTTAAGTAATTAATTTGCATTTTATTGCATGACATAAGTATTTGATACATCAGAAAAGCAGAACTTAATATTTGGTACAGAAACCTTTGTTTGCAATTACAGAGATCATACGTTTCCTGTAGTTCTTGACCAGGTTTGCACACACTGCAGCAGGGATTTTGGCCCACTCCTCCATACAGACCTCCAGATCCTTCAGGTTTTGGGGCTGTCGCTGGGCAATACGGACTTTCAGCTCCCTCCAAAGATTTTCTATTGGGTTCAGGTCTGGAGACTGGCTAGGCCACTCCAGGACCTTGAGATGCTTCTTACGGAGCCACTGGACATGCGCTGGCTTGAGCAGGGGGACCTTGCGTGCGCTGCAGGATTTTAATCCATGACGGTGTAGTGTGTTACTAATGGTTTTCTTTGAGACTGTGGTCCCAGCTCTCTTCAGGTCATTGACCAGGTCCTGCCGTGTAGTTCTGGGCTGATCCCTCACCTTCCTCATGATCATTGATGCCCCACGAGGTGAGATCTTGCATGGTGCCCCAGACCGAGGGAGATTGACCGTCATCTTGAACTTCTTCCATTTTCTAATAATTGCGCCAACAGTTGTTGCCTTCTCACCAAGCTGCTTGCCTATTGTCCTGTAGCCCATCCCAGCCTTGTGCAGGTCTACAATTTTATCCCTGATGTCCTTACACAGCTCTCTGGTCTTGGCCATTGTGGAGAGGTTGGAGTCTGTTTGATTGAGTGTGTGGACAGGTGTCTTTTATACAGGTAACGAGTTCAAACAGGTGCAGTTAATACAGGTAATGAGTGGAGAACAGGAGGGCTTCTTAAAGAAAAACTAACAGGTCTGTGAGAGCCGGAATTCTTACTGGTTGGTAGGTGATCAAATACTTATGTCATGCAATAAAATGCAAATGAATTACTTAAAAATCATACAATGTGATTTTCTGGATTTTTGTTATAGATTCCGTCTCTCACAGTTGAAGTGTACCTATGATAAAAATTACAGACCTCTACATGCTTTGTAAGTAGGAAAACCTGCAAAATCGGCAGTGTATCAAATACTTGTTCTCCCCACTGTACATCTGTAAAGTCCCTCAGTTGAGCGGTGAATTTCAAACACACAGATTCAACCACAAGGACCAGGGAGGTTTTCCAATGCCTCACAAAGAAGGTCACCTATTGGTAGATGGGTAAAAATAAAAAAACAGACACTGAATATCCCTTTGAGCATGGTGAAGTTATTAATTACACTTTGACTGGTGTACCAATACACATAGTCACTACAAAGATACAGGTGTCCTTCCTAACTCAGTTGCCAGAGAGGAAGGAAACCGCTCAGGGATTTCACCATGAGACCAATAGTGACTTTAAAACAGTTACAGAGTTTAATGGCTGTGACAGGAGAAAACTGATCATATCACAACGTTGTAGTTACTCCACAATACTAACCTAAATGACAGAGTGAAAGGAAGGAAGTCTGTACAGAATAAAGATATTCCAAAACGTGCATCATGTTTGCATTAAGGCACTAAAGTAATACTGTAAGAAATGTATGTACAACTCCAGTTGAGGTTTATGTCGTAGAGAATGTTTTTAGTTGTAGATGTATTTATTCATTATTAGTCCCCTATTCTGAAACTGACTGGAACTCCTTATTTAGAATGTCAGTGAGCTCACTGGCTTCGGGTGCTGACATGTACAGTGTGGAATCATCCACATACATAGTCATTCTAGCTTTGTGTAGACCAGTGGAAAATCATTAGTAAAAATAGAGAACATTATCGGCCCAAGACAACTGCCCTGCAGGACACCACACTGTACATATCTGATGATAGATAGATAGATACTTTATTGATCCCCAAGGGGACATTTCTTCGTCAAGCAGCTACGAAAAAACCCAGGGCAGGTGCAAAATGCCAGAACGAAAATACACAAAAGTCTGGAGTGCAAAAAGCTATAAAAGGCATTGCATAGTATGGGTGGATGGCTGAATATGTACACTATACATTGTTACATTGTTACAGAGTGTTAGGTGAAAAGATTATACAAATATTCCAAGTTGATATAAATAAATAAAACATATTTGCATAGTTAACTATACTATACAGGTCAATGGCAGAGAAATACTTAAATAGCTAACTGTGCGAATGATATAAGTGAGGGTAATTATAGTTTACTTAATATACAGACTGGCTAAATGAACAGGTAAGTGAATATTTGCATGGTTACATTAACTGTACAGGTAAATATACAGTTAAATGTACAGGTAAGTGAATATTTTGCATGGTTAACTTGTTCTCTGAAAAATATAATTGTATTTGTTCCAACACAATCCTCTCCATCAGTTTACTAAGAACAGGCAGCAAACTGATTGGGCGGCTGTTAGAGCCAGCAAAGGGTACTTTACTATTTTCAGGCAGTGGAATTAGGCAGGGCTCCCAGGTGGCGTAGACCTTCTGTTAACATCACATACATTGTCAAGCATGGTGGTCTATAGCAGCACACCGAAAGAAGAGGCTTTAGATGGGGCAGGAGAACGTGGAACCACAACACTTCAACAGTATTTAACATGAGATCCTCTCTATGATTTACAGGAATATGGCTCTGAACATACAGTTTACAGTAACTCTTCCCCCATAGGCATTCCTGTCTTTTCTGTATATGTTATATCCCTGTATTGTTACTGCTGTATCACCAAATTAATTATCTAAATGGCTAATATATGGATGTTATCTGATGTTAGCAAGTTCTTATTTCTAAGGCTACATATCTTAATATGGGCTATTCTTATCTTTTTCCTTGGTAGCTTATCGGCGATAGACATCATATGGAGATGTGTGTCTGCTGACTGTGATTACTATGTTGACTGTAATGTCTATGTTGACTGTATTTACTGTGTTGTCAGTGTTGACTGTGATATATATGCTGACTGTAATGTCTATGTTGACTGTATTTACTGTGTTGTCTGTGTTGACTGTGATATATATGCTGACTGTAATGTCTATGTTGACTGTATTTACTGTGTTGTCTGTGTTGACTGTGATATATATGCTGACTGTGATGTCTATGTTGACCATGGTGACTGTGTTGTCTGTGTTGACCATGCTGACTGTGTTGTCTGTGTTGGCTATTTTGACAGTTGTGACTGACTGTGTTGACTGTTTTGACAGTTCTGACTGTTTACTTTTTTGGCAGTGTTGACTGTGAAGTCTGTAAAGACTGCTGACTGTGGTGTCCATGTTGACTGTTTTGATTGTGCTTTTTGGTTCAGAGTATGCAGAAGTGGAGGCCCACAGTGAAGGTCTGCTGGCAGACAGTGATATAGTGGCTGCCAAGGAGACGGTGCAAACACAGAGGCTACAGCCAGGTGGAAGCCACAATCAGCACCAGGCCCAATGGATCACTACCAGCCAGGGGCAGGGGCACCAACACCAGGCCCAAGGGCAGGAGCAGCACCAGGGCCAGGTCTCCACCATCACCACCATCTCCCTGGAGGAGCAGAAAGTGCTACTGTCCCTGGATCGACTCAACCATCGGCTGCAATGTGAGTACAACCCTGTAATGACCCCAATTTTGACCAGGCTGTTACTTCCAGTGTCTAGGGACCCTAACTAGAGACTAGAGGTTTCAGGGGTCACATCTCCACCCTCCTACTAACTCTCTGACATAATACTGTGATACATTGCAGATGTTCAGGCGTTTGTTGGAGGCAACCCTGCTGCTAAAGCTTTCTTACATGGTGAAGTGCCCTTTGTGAATATCTCAGTGTTTGTATCCACATTTGATTGATTTAATTAATTTGTACATGTTCGTTGATTTGAGTGTTGTTGAACATGACTATTTCCTGTCATGACCGCTTCCTGTCTCCTCCCAGACCGAGGAAGGGACGGCTGCTGCCCACCGCAAGCACCACATGGTCTCTACCAACAACCACTCTAGAACCCAGAGGAGATTCTGACACAACGGTCCAACAACGTTCCAATATGGCCTCCTGATTGTGTATCACTCTAATCTTATACACTGCTGCCTTTATAATAATAACCCTCCCCGGGGTCAGCACCACCGCTAACTGTCTGCTGGGATGAAGACTTCCAAACCAAGTCTATCAAATGACAGTACTTATATTGACTTTTTGACGCAGTATAGCTTCTGTCTTATCTACAGTCAGGCTTTGCTATTTGGTTTGGCCTTTAATTGATAGAGATTATTTTTGTATAAAATAAATATATTTATTTTCTGAAAATTGTGCAGTGTATATAATGTAGTGTACACAATGATACCAATACGATTGTATACTGATGTGTGTAAGCTAATCTTGGTCATAATGAAGCAAATAAAATCACCCTGTCCTCAAGTTTGTTTTGTTTCTGAAAGTGATGTAGACCCTGTTTGGTGGAAGTTCTAGATTGTCCTCTAGGGGTCACAAGTTAACTCTTTGAAAAGGATGTTCATGAGATGTGTAACCATTCATATGATGCCAAAGGTGTATTCAATACAATTAAATTCAACTGTATCATAGGCGTGTTGTTGGATGGCATGTGAAGCAGACTCACTCCACTGGCCCACAGTTACAACAGATCCTATTCCTCTCAACTCCAATACTATAAAATGTGAATGCTGTTTCTAAACTATTACCACTACTGTAACATGTTTTAAACCATTTCAGCCAATGATTTATTACTATTTTATTAATAATATTGAAATGTAAAGCATTACCAAGCATTCTGTATTAAGGGGAACAGCAATCAGTGATTTAAGTGTACCTCCCCGTGTCTCCAGTCAGCTTGCTGTGAACACTTCTCCCCGTGTCTCCAGTCAGCTTGCTGTGAACACTTCTCCCTGTTTCTCCAGTCAGCTTGCTGTGAACACTTCTCCCCGTGTCTCCAGTCAGCTTGCTGTGAACACTTCTCCCTGTGTCTCCAGTCAGCTTGCTGTGAACACTTCTCCCCGTGTCTCCAGTCAGCTTGCTGTGAACACTTCTCCCTGTGTCTCCAGTCAGCTTGCTGTGAACACTTCTCCCTATGTCTCCAGTCAGCTTGCTGTGAACACTTCTCCCCGTGTCTCCAGTCAGCTTGCTGTGAACACTTCTCCCTGTGTCTCCAGTCAGCTTGCTGTGAACACTTCTCCCTGTGTCTCCAGTCAGCTTGCTGTGAACACTTCTCCCCGTGTCTCCAGTCAGCTTGCTGTGAACACTTCTCCCCGTGTCTCCAGTCAGCTTGCTGTGAACACTTCTCCCCGTGTCTCCAGTCAGCTTGCTGTGAACACTTCTCCCCGTGTCTCCAGTCAGCTTGCTGTGAACACTTCTCCCCGTGTCTCCAGTCAGCTTGCTGTGAACACTTCTCCCCGTGTCTCCAGTCAGCTTGCTGTGAACACTTCTCCCCGTGTCTCCAGTCAGCTTGCTGTGAACACTTCTCCCTGTGTCTCCAGTCAGCTTGCTGTGAACACTTCTCCCCGTGTCTCCAGTCAGCTTGCTGTGAACACTTCTCCCCGTGTCTCCAGTCAGCTTGCTGTGAACACTTCTCCCTGTGTCTCCAGTCAGCTTGCTGTGAACACTTCTCCCTGTGTCCCAGTCAGCTTGCTGTGAACACTTCTCCCCGTGTCTCCAGTCAGCTTGCTGTGAACACTTCTCCCCGTGTCTCCAGTCAGCTTGCTGTGAACACTTCTCCCTGTGTCTCCAGTCAGCTTGCTGTGAACACTTCTCCCTGTGTCTCCAGTCAGCTTGCTGTGAACACTTCTCCCTGTGTCTCCAGTCAGCTTGCTGTGAACACTTCTCCCTATGTCTCCAGTCAGCTTGCTGTGAACACTTCTCCCCGTGTCTCCAGTCAGCTTGCTGTGAACACTTCTCCCCGTGTCTCCAGTCAGCTTGCTGTGAACACTTCTCCCCGTGTCTCCAGTCAGCTTGCTGTGAACACTTCTCCCCGTGTCTCCAGTCAGCTTGCTGTGAACACTTCTCCCCGTGTCTCCAGTCAGCTTGCTGTGAACACTTCTCCCCGTGTCTCCAGTCAGCTTGCTGTGAACACTTCTCCCCGTGTCTCCAGTCAGCTTGCTGTGAACACTTCTCCCCGTGTCTCCAGTCAGCTTGCTGTGAACACTTCTCCCCGTGTCTCCAGTCAGCTTGCTGTGAACACTTCTCCCCGTGTCTCCAGTCAGCTTGCTGTGAACACTTCTCCCCGTGTCTCCAGTCAGCTTGCTGTGAACACTTCTCCCCGTGTCTCCAGTCAGCTTGCTGTGACCACTTCTCCCCGTGTCTCCAGTCAGCTTGCTGTGAAAACTTCTCCCCGTGTCTCCAGTCAGCTTGCTGTGAACACTTCTCCCCGTGTCTCCAGTCAGCTTGCTGTGAACACTTCTCCCCGTGTCTCCAGTCAGCTTGCTGTGAACACTTCTCCCCGTGTCTCCAGTCAGCTTGCTGTGAACACTTCTCCCCGTGTCTCCAGTCAGCTTGCTGTGAACACTTCTCCCCGTGTCTCCAGTCAGCTTGCTGTGAACACTTCTCCCCGTGTCTCCAGTCAGCTTGCTGTGAACACTTCTCCCCGTGTCTCCAGTCAGCTTGCTGTGAACACTTCTCCCCGTGTCTCCAGTCAGCTTGCTGTGAACACTTCTCCCCGTGTCTCCAGTCAGCTTGCTGTGAACACTTCTCCCTGTGTCTCCAGTCAGCTTGCTGTGAACACTTCTCCCCGTGTCTCCAGTCAGCTTGCTGTGAACACTTCTCCCCGTGTCTCCAGTCAGCTTGCTGTGAACACTTCTCCCTGTGTCTCCAGTCAGCTTGCTGTGAACACTTCTCCCCGTGTCTCCAGTCAGCTTGCTGTGAACACTTCTCCCCGTGTCTCCAGTCAGCTTGCTGTGAACACTTCTCCCCGTGTCCCAGTCAGCTTGCTGTGAACACTTCTCCCTGTGTCCCAGTCAGCTTGCTGTGAACACTTCTCCCCGTGTCTCCAGTCAGCTTGCTGTGAACACTTCTCCCCGTGTCTCCAGTCAGCTTGCTGTGAACACTTCTCCCTGTTTCTCCAGTCAGCTTGCTGTGAACACTTCTCCCCGTGTCTCCAGTCAGCTTGCTGTGAACACTTCTCCCTGTTTCTCCAGTCAGCTTGCTGTGAACACTTCTCCCCGTGTCTCCAGTCAGCTTGCTGTGAACACTTCTCCCTATGTCTCCAGTCAGCTTGCTGTGAACACTTCTCCCCGTGTCTCCAGTCAGCTTGCTGTGAACACTTCTCCCCGTGTCTCCAGTCAGCTTGCTGTGAACACTTCTCCCTGTGTCTCCAGTCAGCTTGCTGTGAACACTTCTCCCCGTGTCTCCAGTCAGCTTGCTGTGAACACTTCTCCCTATGTCTCCAGTCAGCTTGCTGTGAACACTTCTCCCCGTGTCTCCAGTCAGCTTGCTGTGAACACTTCTCCCCGTGTCTCCAGTCAGCTTGCTGTGAACACTTCTCCCCGTGTCTCCAGTCAGCTTGCTGTGAACACTTCTCCCCGTGTCTCCAGTCAGCTTGCTGTGAACACTTCTCCCCGTGTCTCCAGTCAGCTTGCTGTGAACACTTCTCCCCGTGTCTCCAGTCAGCTTGCTGTGAACACTTCTCCCCGTGTCTCCAGTCAGCTTGCTGTGAACACTTCTCCCTGTGTCTCCAGTCAGCTTGCTGTGAACACTTCTCCCTGTTTCTCCAGTCAGCTTGCTGTGAACACTTCTCCCTATGTCTCCAGTCAGCTTGCTGTGAACACTTCTCCCCGTGTCTCCAGTCAGCTTGCTGTGAACACTTCTCCCCGTGTCTCCAGTCAGCTTGCTGTGAACACTTCTCCCTGTGTCTCCAGTCAGCTTGCTTTGAACACTTCTCCCCGTGTCTCCAGTCAGCTTGCTGTGAACACTTCTCCCTGTGTCTCCAGTCAGCTTGCTGTGAACACTTCTCCCCGTGTCTCCAGTCAGCTTGCTGTGAACACTTCTCCCTGTGTCTCCAGTCAGCTTGCTGTGAACACTTCTCCCCGTGTCTCCAGTCAGCTTGCTGTGAACACTTCTCCCCGTGTCTCCAGTCAGCTTGCTGTGAACACTTCTCCCTGTGTCTCCAGTCAGCTTGCTGTGAACACTTCTCCCTGTGTCCCAGTCAGCTTGCTGTGAACACTTCTCCCCGTGTCTCCAGTCAGCTTGCTGTGAACACTTCTCCCCGTGTCTCCAGTCAGCTTGCTGTGAACACTTCTCCCTGTGTCTCCAGTCAGCTTGCTGTGAACACTTCTCCCCGTGTCTCCAGTCAGCTTGCTGTGAACACTTCTCCCCGTGTCTCCAGTCAGCTTGCTGTGAACACTTCTCCCTGTGTCTCCAGTCAGCTTGCTGTGAACACTTCTCCCCGTGTCTCCAGTCAGCTTGCTGTGACCACTTCTCCCTGTGTCTCCAGTCAGCTTGCTGTGAACACTTCTCCCTGTTTCTCCAGTCAGCTTGCTGTGAACACTTCTCCCTATGTCTCCAGTCAGCTTGCTGTGAACACTTCTCCCCGTGTCTCCAGTCAGCTTGCTGTGACCACTTCTCCCTGTGTCTCCAGTCAGCTTGCTGTGAACACTTCTCCCTGTGTCTCCAGTCAGCTTGCTGTGAACACTTCTCCCTGTTTCTCCAGTCAGCTTGCTGTGAACACTTCTCCCTGTTTCTCCAGTCAGCTTGCTGTGAACACTTCTCCCTATGTCTCCAGTCAGCTTGCTGTGAACACTTCTCCCCGTGTCTCCAGTCAGCTTGCTGTGAACACTTCTCCCCGTGTCTCCAGTCAGCTTGCTGTGAACACTTCTCCCTGTGTCTCCAGTCAGCTTGCTGTGAACACTTCTCCCCGTGTCTCCAGTCAGCTTGCTGTGAACACTTCTCCCCGTGTCTCCAGTCAGCTTGCTGTGAACACTTCTCCCTGTTTCTCCAGTCAGCTTGCTGTGAACACTTCTCCCTGTTTCTCCAGTCAGCTTGCTGTGAACACTTCTCCCTATGTCTCCAGTCAGCTTGCTGTGAACACTTCTCCCCGTGTCTCCAGTCAGCTTGCTGTGAACACTTCTCCCTGTGTCTCCAGTCAGCTTGCTGTGAACATTTCTCCCCGTGTCTCCAGTCAGCTTGCTGTGAACACTTCTCCCCGTGTCTCCAGTCAGCTTGCTGTGAACACTTCTCCCTGTTTCTCCAGTCAGCTTGCTGTGAACACTTCTCCCTGTGTCTCCAGTCAGCTTGCTGTGAACACTTCTCCCCGTGTCTCCAGTCAGCTTGCTGTGACTTGTCTGAGGAGGAGACAAGCAGCACATCAGGCTCTTCCAGATGTGACGAAACGTGTTTGGGCTGCACACCCATCAAACAGGTTTCTACAACTTTGTTGCCAGGGCTACTACATGTTTTTCTCCCTTCAAATCTTCTCAGAGAGGCCTGATTTTAAGATGCTCAAATATTATATATTTAACACCTGTAAGTAAATCATCTAATGCATATGTTTTGTTAGATATTTTGGGAGTTTGTTTAGTCTGTTTTGCAGTCTTCTACATGGACTACAGTATTGTTAGTCTGTTTTGCAGTCCTCTACATGGACTACAGTATTGTTAGTCTGTTTTGCAGTCCTCTACATGGACTACAGTATTGTTAGTCTGTTTTGCAGTCCTCTACATGGACTACAGTATTGTTAGTCTGTTTTGCAGTCCTCTACATGGACTACAGTATTGTTAGTCTGTTTTGCAGTCCTCTACATGGACTACAGTATTGTTAGTCTGTTTTGCAGTCCTCTACATGGACTACAGTATTGTTAGTCTGTTTTGCAGTCCTCTACATGGACTACAGTATTGTTAGTCTGTTTTGCAGTCCTCTACATGGACTACAGTATTGTTAGTCTGTTTTGCAGTCCTCTACATGACTACAGTATTGTTAGTCTGTTTTGCAGTCCTCTACATGGACTACAGTATTGTTAGTCTGTTTTGCAGTCCTCTACATGGACTACAGTATTGTTAGTCTGTTTTGCAGTCCTCTACATGGACTACAGTATTGTTAGTCTGTTTTGCAGTCCTCTACATGGACTACAGTATTGTTAGTCTGTTTTGCAGTCCTCTACATGGACTACAGTATTGTTAGTCTGTTTTGCAGTCCTCTACATGGACTACAGTATTGTTAGTCTGTTTTGCAGTCCTCTACATGGACTACAGTATTTTCACCCTTTGACCTCCTAATGGCAGGATTTTTGAGGTACTAATATGTCAGGTCGTTGTGTCTGTTGTTGTGGACTAGACTAGAGTCCAATCAATGTATTCTCCCCCCAATCAGGTGCTGCACATCAAAAGAATGAACAGATAAGAGAAGGTTCTGGTCCACTGGGGACGAGCAGGGCTGGAAAAGACACAATTACTGAAGAACTTCCTCGTTATCCTACACACCTACACACATACACACAACTCACACATACACACATACACACAACTCACACATACACACAACTCACACATACACACAACTCCCACATACACACATACACACATACACACAACTCACACATACACACAACTCCCACATACACACATACACACAACTCACACATACACACATACACATACACACATACGCATACACACATACACACAACTCCCACATACACACCATACACACCTCCCACATACACACATACACACCTCCCACATACACACCTCCCACATACACAACTCCCACATACACACATACACACCTCCCACATACACACCATACACACCTCCCACATACACACCTCCCACATACACAACATACACACCTCCCACATACACACCTCCCACATACACAACATACACACATCCCACATACACAACATACACACCTCCCACATACACAACATACCACATACACACCATACACACCTCCCACATACAGACCTCTCACATATACAACATACACACATCCCACATACACAACATACCACATACACACCATACACACCTCCCACATACACACCTCCCACATACACAACATGCACACCTCCCACATATACAACATACACACCTCCCACATACACAACATACACACCTCTCACATACACACCATACACACCTCTCACATACACACCATACACACCTCCCACATACACAACAAACACACCTCCCACATACACACCATACACACCTCCCACATACACACCTCTCACATACACAACATACACACCTCCCACATACACAACAAACACACCTCCCACATACACACCATACACACCTCCCACATACACACCTCTCACATACACAACATACACACCTCCCACATATACAACATACACACCTCCCACATACACAACAAACACACCTCCCACATACACAACAAACACACCTCCCACATACACACCATACACACCTCCCACATACACACCATACACACCTCCCACATACACAACAAACACACCTCCCACATACACACCATACACACCTCCCACATACACACCTCTCACATACACAACATACACACCTCTCACATACACAACATACACACCTCTCACATACACAACATACACACCTCCCACATATACAACATACACACATCCCACATACACAACATACACACCTCCCACATACACATACACACCTCCCACATAAACACCTCTCACATACACACCATACACACCTCCCACATACACACCTCTCACATACACAACATACACACCTCCCACACCTCCCACATACACACCTCCCACATATACAACATACACACATCCCACATACACAACATACACACCTCCCACATACACACCATACACACCTCCCACATACACACCTCTCACATACACAACATACACACCTCCCACATATACAACATACACACCTCCCACATACACACCTCCCACATACACAACATACACACCTCTCACATACACACCTCCCACATACACAACATACACACATCCCACATACACAACATACACACATCCCACATACACAACATACACACCTCCCACATTCACACCTCCCACATACACAACATACACACCTCTCACATACACACCTCCCACATACACAACATACACACCTCTCACATACACACCTCCCACATACACAACATACACACATCCCACATACACAACATACACACATCCCACATATACAACAAACACACCTCCCACATACACAACATACACACCTCCCACATACACACCATACACACCTCCCACATACACACCTCTCACATACACAACATACACACCTCCCACATATACAACATACACACCTCCCACATACACACCTCCCACATACACAACATACACACCTCTCACATACACACCTCCCACATACACACATCCCACATACACAACATACACACATCCCACATACACAACATACACACCTCCCACATTCACACCTCCCACATATACAACAAACACACCTCCCACATACACAACATACACACCTCTCACATATACAACAAACTGGCTTACTGTAACAAAACTCATGGCTTACTGTAATAAAACCCATGGCTTACTGGGTGTTGGGGTGGGTGTTGGGGTGGGTGTTGGGGTGGGAAGTGTGTGTGTGTTCATTGTTTACGTGACCTACTTAAAGTACTGTAGGGGGCACACAAACTCTCCCATGAGTTGTATTTTTAAATTTAACTAGGCAAGTCAGTTCAGAACAAATTCTTATTTACAATGACGGCCTACACCGGCCAAACTCGTACGACACTGGGCCAATTGTGTGCCGCCCTATGGGACTCCCAATCACTGCCGGTTGTGATAAAGTCTGGATTCAAACCAGGGTCTGTAGTGACTCCTCTAGCACTGAGATGCAGTGTCTTAGACCACTGAACCAGGTTGTCTGTAGTGACTCCTCTAGCACTGAGATGCAGTGTCTTAGACCACTGAACCAGGTTGTCTGTAGTGACTCCTCTAGCACTGAGATGCAGTGTCTTAGACCACTGAACCAGGTTGTCTGTAGTGACTCCTCTAGCACTGAGATGCAGTGTCTTAGACCACTGAACCAGGTTGTCTGTAGTGACTCCTCTAGCACTGAGATGCAGTGTCTTAGACCACTGAACCAGGTTGTCTGTAGTGACTCCTCTAGCACTGAGATGCAGTGTCTTAGACCACTGAACCAGGTTGTCTGTAGTGACTCCTCTAGCACTGAGATGCAGTGTCTTAGACCACTGAACCAGGTTGTCTGTAGTGACTCCTCTAGCACTGAGATGCAGTGTCTTAGACCACTGAACCAGGTTGTCTGTAGTGACTCCTCTAGCACTGAGATGCAGTGTCTTAGACCACTGAACCATACTGCTAGTTGGTGATGACCAAAGGGCCCCATACTGCTAGTTGGTGATGACCAAAGGGCCCCATACTACTAGTTGGTGATGACCAAAGGGCCCCATACTACTAGTTGGTGATGACCAAAGGGCCCCATACTACTAGTTGGGTGGTCTCTCTCCCTCCAGCCAGTCAGGCTGAGGCTGCAGGACAACTGAGGGGAAGTCCTGACGTTTGTCCCACATGACAAACCTTTGCCTATTTAGTGCACTACTGTACTTTATAGGGTATAGGGAACCATTTGGGACGGAGGCTAGAAGTCTTGAACATGGGGGCCCATCTTTAAACTAGTGTGTCTGTATGTCTGAGTGCATTAGAATGATCTGAAAACCAAGGCTTCCACTGACAAAATGTAAATGCCTTGACTGACGGGGCATGAACCTCTTTATTCTGATGGAGTCAAGCGGAGAAGTGTCTGTATATCGTTGATATACTGAACAAATCATGTGATTTATTAAAGAGTCATCAACAGTCTATATATGAAGAGTCTGCTGTCTATATATGAAGAGTCTGCTGTCTATACATGAAGAGTCTGCAGTCTATACATGAAGAGTCTGCAGTCTATACATGAAGAGTCTGCAGTCTATACATGAAGAGTCTGCAGTCTATACATGAAGAGTCTGCAGTCTATACATGAAGAGTCTGCAGTCTATACATGAAGAGTCTGCAGTCTATACATGAAGAGTCAACAGTCTATATATGAAGAGTCAACAGTCTATATATGAAGAGTCAACAGTCTATATATGAAGAGTCAACAGTCTATATATGAAGTCTGCAGTCTATACATGAAGAGTCATTAACAGTCTATATATGAAGAGTCTGCAGTCTATACATGAAGAGTCTGCAGTCTATACATGAAGAGTCTGCAGTCTATACATGAAGAGTCTGCAGTCTATACATGAAGAGTCATTAACAGTCTATATATGAAGTCAACAGTCTATACATGAAGAGTCATTAACAGTCTTTACATGAAGAGTCAACAGTCTATACATGAAGAGTCATTAACAGTCTATACATGAAGAGTCATTAACAGTCTATATATGAAGAGTATGAAGTCTATACATGAAGAGTCATTAACAGTATACATATGAAGAGTCTGCAGAATATACATGAAGAGTCATTACAAGTCTATATATGAAGCGTCAACAGTCTATACATGAAGAGTCATTAACAGTCTATATATGAAGTCAACAGTCTATACATGAAGAGTCATTAACAGTCTTTATATGAAGAGTCAACAGTCTATATATGAAGAGTCATTAACAGTCTATACATGAAGAGTCATTAACAGTCTATATATGAAGAGTATGAAGTCTATACATGAAGAGTCATTAACAGTATACATATGAAGAGTCTGCAGAATATACATGAAGAGTCATTACAAGTCTATATATGAAGCGTCAACAGTCTATACATGAAGAGTCATTAACAGTCCAAATGCAGAGTCATTAACAGTCTATATATGAAGAGTCATTAACAGTCTATATATGAAGAGTCATCAACAGTCTATATATGAAGAGTCATCAACAGTCTATATATGAAGAGTCATCAACAGTCTATATATGAAGCGTCATCAACAGTCTATATATGAAGAGTCATCAACAGTCTATATATGAAGAGTCATCAACAGTCTATATATGAAGAGTCATCAACAGTCTATATATGAAGTGTCTGCAGTCTATATATGAAGAGTCATCAACAGTCTATACATGAAGAGTCTGCAGTCTATATATGAAGAGTCTGCAGTCTATATATGAAGAGTCTGCAGTCTATATATGAAGAGTCTGCAGTCTATATATGAAGAGTCTGCAGTATATATATGAAGAGTCAACAGTCTATATATGAAGTCTGCAGTCTATACATGAAGAGTCTGCAGTATATATATGAAGAGTCTGCAGTCTATATATGAAGAGTCTGCAGTCTATATATGAAGAGTCTGCAGTCTATATATGAAGAGTCAACAGTCTATATATGAAGAGTCTGCAGTCTATATATGAAGAGTCTGCAGTCTATATATGAAGAGTCAACAGTCTATATATGAAGAGTCAACAGTCTATATATGAAGAGTCTGCAGTCTATATATGAAGAGTCAACAGTCTATACATGAAGAGTCTGCAGTCTATACATGAAGAGTCTGCAGTCTATACATGAAGAGTCTGCAGTCTATATATGAAGAGTCTGCAGTCTATATATGAAGAGTCTGCAGTCTATATATGAAGAGTCTGAAGTCTATATATGAAGAGTCTGCAGTCTATACATGAAGTCTGCAGTATATACATGAAGAGTCTGCAGTCTATACATGAAGAGTCTGCAGTCTATACATGAAGTCTGCAGTCTATACATGAAGTCTGCAGTATATATATGAAGAGTCTGCAGTCTATACATGAAGAGTCTGCTGTCTATATATGAAGAGTCTGCAGTATATATATGAAGAGTCTGCAGTCTATACATGAAGAGTCTGCAGTCTATACATGAAGTCTGCAGTATATACATGAAGAGTCTGCAGTCTATATATGAAGAGTCTGCAGTCTATACATGAAGAGTCTGCAGTATATCTACTACTACTATACCTCTCTACCTCTATTTAATCAGAAGATACAGCTATAATAACTATTTGAAATGTGTTATAAAGGTGGTATTATAGCATGTTTCCTACCTTACAGGGTTACACTAACACTGCTTTAGTTAGTTAGATAAAGCATTGACAAGTTTTAGATATTATCTGTGTGTGAAGAAATGAATAAATAGCAGACAGACAGACAGACAGACAGACAGACAGACAGACAGACAGACATATTACTACTCGCTCCCATTCAACAGTTCTTTACAGTGACTGCAGAGCAATAATAGGCTCTATGTCCAAAGAGACTGGGTCTTGACAAAATGATTTGTCAATGAAGCATTGAGGCTTATTTGCATAACAATTATGGGAACTGCATGGGACTACTTTTTCTAGCATCACTGTAGAGAGAGAGAGAGAGAGAGAGAGAGAGAGAGAGAGGGAGGTTTGTGATTATGTGATGTGATTAAATTCATTGGTGAATGTTATTAGGGGCTCATTATCAATTGTCCCATTGTTGTTGTTTTTTTTCTTTATAAATGGTGTATAAATAGCATATCTATCCTACATTTTCAGATTCAGTGTTTAATAGTTACATGTACAGGGTTGCAGGTGTTATTGCAGGGTACAGATTAAATCTTAGGCTCCAAGCTCCAACATGCAGGACAAGTTAAATAAAATAAAAAATATCAAAATGGTAATAAAAACACAATAGATATAGAAATAATACTATATACATAATAACTGTAACAGTGCTGAATAAATAATACTATATACATAATAACTGTAACAGTGCTGAATAAATAATACTATATACATAATAACTGTAACAGTGATGAATATATAACACTATATACATAATAACAACTGTAACAGTGATGAATATATAACACTATATACATAATAACAACTGTAACAGTGATGAATATATAACACTATATACATAATAAACGATCCCAGAAATGTTCCATACTCACAAAAAGCTTATTTCTCTCAAATGTTGTGCACAAATTAGTTTACATCCCTGTTAGTGAGCATTTCTTCTTTGCCAAGATAATCCATCCACCTGACAGGTGTGGCATATCAAGAAGCTGATTAAACAGCATGATCATTACACAGATGCACCTTGTGCTGGGGACAATAAAAGACCACTCTAAAATGTGTCGTTTTGTGATGTCAACGTTGTGAACGTTGTGCCCCATGGTGGCGGTGGTGTTATGTTATGGGCAGGCATAAGTTTTCAGACAACTATTTGAATGCACAGAGATATCGTGATGAGATCTTGAGGTCCATTATCGTCCCATTCATCCTCCTCCATCACTTCATGTTTCAGCATGATAATGCACGGCCCCATGTCACAAGGATCTGTAGACAATTCCTGGAAGTTGAAAATGTCCCAGTTCTTCCATGGTCTGCATACTCACCAGACATGTCACCCATTGAGCATGTTTGGGATGCTCTGGATCGACGTGTACGACGGCGTGTTCCAGTTCCTGCCAGTGTCCACTAACTTCACAAAACCATTGAAGAGGAGTGGGACAACATTCCACAAGCCACAATCAACAGCCTGATCAACTCTATGCTAAGGAGATGTCGCTCTGCATGGGGAAAATGGTGGTCACACCAGATACTGAGTGGTTTCTGACCCACGCCCCTACCTTTATTAAAGGGTATTTGTGACCAACAGAAGCCTATCTGTATTCCCAGTCATGTGAAATACATCGATTAGGTCCTAATGAATTAATTTCAATTGGCTGATTTCCTTCTATGAGCTGTAACTCAGTAAAATCTTAAACATTGTTGCATGTTGCGTTTATATTTTTGTTCAGTATAATTAAAATAAGTTTTTCCACACCAAAACACTCCATATTTGTCTAAAATACAAAGACGGTAGCAGGGTGTTTTAGTTGAATTTGTCTGTGGAGAAAGTTGTGACCGTCGCTTTAAAGGCGCTCCTGTCCCAGACAGTGATCCAAGCCCCGCCCGCGATGAGGCCCAGATCCTGAGTCAGAGGTTGATGTCCTGCCGAGGTTTAGAACCCAGGTTTAGAACCCAGGTTTACAACCAACACTCAACTTTACAACAGGGAGAAAGAAGCCACTGATCTGCAATGTGCGCTGTCACTCGTTTTTCGATGGAAAAATTGAAAAACTTTCGAAGGTAAATCTGAGTTTAGCCAGGTTAACGTTTTCACTGTTTTCGTTGTGTTTGTTTTTGGAAAAGTTACAAAGTTGGGTAGATATGCGCGTTGTTATATTTTACAGTGTGTCCTTCCGAAACATCAGAAAGAAGTGTACACTTTGTGGAGATTGCGATAGCTAGTCCTACTGTTGGGAGAACATCATTTAATCACGTTTACTTTTGGACTCACTTTGATTCACTTTCGGTGATCGAGGTTTCGAGTTTCGCTCTCCGAAAAACTCTGGATTGATTTTGGCTCTTTGAGTTGAATCTTTTTATACATATTTTTTCTCGGACAAATAGTTTTGGGATAGTTTTTGGAATAAACATGGATCCGAGCCAGCACAACCCCCCAGCCGGTCACCAGATAATCCACGTCCGTGGAGACTCAGAGACGGACCTGGAGGCCCTTTTCAACGCTGTTATGAACCCGAAAAATACCATCGTCCCCCCTTCCGTCCCAATGAGGATGAGGAAACTTCCCGATTCCTTCTTCAAACCGCCAGAGCCAAAGTCCCACTCCAGACAAGTAAGGAGACCACCCTCACAGCTCACATACAAAGACCCTTCACTTCTGTTCTGTTACTAGTCAGACTCCCACAACTTTAATTATACTCACTTTAAAAGTGATCTTCTGCTGCTTAAATCAAGATGAATAAACTGAGTAGGTTAACTTTTTGAGGAGTTGTTGAATAACTTTTTAAAGTGTTAGGCATACTACAAGTACTACGTGCATACTACAAGTACTACGTGCTATTACTATAACTAATTTAAATTATTCAAAAAGTTGCATATATATATTATATAGGCTTCATATAATGTAGTTTATTGCATTCACGAAAAGTATTATGTAGTTAATACAGCAAGATGAACATAATATTCGTTTGAAGCTGTATAAAACGTTGTTAGGCCCTGGGTTTGCAGCAGCTCACTCTGTGTTGGAGGGAATCCTGGCGCTTTACTTCAACAATGGATGCCTTTTAATGTTAGTAAAAAGATTACAAATCATGTGGTGGAATCACTCGTAGCCTATTTACACTTGTTTTCCTTCTCAGTTTATTATCTTTAATGAGTGAGCCGACAGTGCGCATGCGCGGTTTCACGGTGGCATAGACGTGTCGGAGTATGCGCTTTCGGGACTTCCAGAGTTGTTGGCCCTGTTTCTCCTCTCCCCGTCTTTATAAACAGACCACTGATACTACTTATATCACAACGTTTGGTTTATTACATTTTATGAACAGAAAGTTTGTTCTTCGCGCATGGAACACCAACCACTTTATTTATTTATTAAACTCAACTCGTTATAAAACATGACTATAATGAATTTAATTAATTTGAAGTGAATAGTGAGGAACATGATTGACCAACATTAAATTAGGTGTTTTTGTATAAAAACTTTCCATCAGTAATCTGGTGTGCATTACTGGTCATTTATCATTGTTAGAGTGACTCATGCAGAAGTTAGTGAATCACTTCCCTGACTCCCCTCATACTCCTCCTCTCCTCCCTCATTCTTCACCTCTTCATCTGTCCTCTTCTCTCCACCTTCTCTTCTCCCCTCTCCTCCTCTCTCTCTCTCCTCATCTCCTAATATTCCCTCTCCTCCTCCATCCTCTCCTCTCTCTCTTCCTCCTCTCTCCATCCAGGCCAGCACAGACGCAGGTACGGCTGGTGCCATCGCCCCCCACCACGTGCGTGCCCACTCGTCCCCTGCCTCCCTACAGCTAGGGACAGTATCTCCCCTATTGGGCATGGTCCCTTCGGGCGCACCCCCATCACACCTCCGACAGTCGTCTTATGAGATCCCAGAGGACATGCCCCTGCCTCCGGGCTGGGAGATGGCCAAGACCCCCTCTGGACAAAGATACTTCCTCAAGTAAGTTTAATAACAGCACCTTATGTATGTTAACTCGCTATACCTGTGTAATACTGCTGTTATTAAGAGCCAATAACAGCCCTATGTGCCCTGGTCAAAAGTAGTGCACTTTCTGAACATAGTGCCTGGGGCTCAGATTACATCTGAAACAATGGTTCAATGGAGCTTCCCCACTTGCCCCACTCTGCTTCAGCCTACTCTAAACAGGACAAGACAGGACTGGGGGTAAACTAGAGATATAGTGGTTGTACTAGAGGGACTGGGGGTAAACTAGAGATATAGTGGTTGTACTAGAGGGACTGGGGGTAAACTAGAGATATAGTGGTTGTACTAGAGGGACTGGAGGTAAACTAGAGATATAGTGGTTGTACTAGAGGGACTGGAGGTAAACTAGAGATATAGTGGTTGTACTAGAGGGACTGGAGGTAAACTAGAGATATAGTGGTTGTACTAGAGGGACTGGAGGTAAACTAGAGATATAGTGGTTGTACTAGAGGGACTGGGGGTAAACTAGAGATATAGTGGTTGTACTAGAGGGACTGGGGGTAAACTAGAGATATAGTGGTTGTACTAGAGGGACTGGGGGTAAACTAGAGATATAGTGGTTGTACTAGAGGGACTGGGGGTAAACTAGAGATATAGTGGTTGTACTAGAGGGACTGGGGGTAAACTAGAGATATAGTGGTTGTACTAGAGGGACTGGGGGTAAACTAGAGATATAGTGGTTGTACTAGAGGGACTGGAGGTAAACTAGAGATATAGTGGTTGTACTAGAGGGACTGGAGGTAAACTAGAGATATAGTGGTTGTACTAGAGGGACTGGAGGTAAACTAGAGATATAGTGGTTGTACTAGAGGGACTGGAGGTAAACTAGAGATATAGTGGTTGTACTAGAGGGACTGGGGGTAAACTAGAGATATAGTGGTTGTACTAGAGGGACTGGGGGTAAACTAGAGATATAGTGGTTGTACTAGAGGGACTGGGGGTAAACTAGAGATATAGTGGTTGTACTAGAGGGACTGGGGGTAAACTAGAGATATAGTGGTTGTACTAGAGGGACTGGGGGTAAACTAGAGATATAGTGGTTGTACTAGAGGGACTGGGGGTAAACTAGAGATATAGTGGTTGTACTAGAGGGACTGGAGGTAAACTAGAGATATAGTGGTTGTACTAGAGGGACTGGAGGTAAACTAGAGATATAGTGGTTGTACTAGAGGGACTGGAGGTAAACTAGAGATATAGTGGTTGTACTAGAGGGACTGGAGGTAAACTAGAGATATAGTGGTTGTACTAGAGGGACTGGGGGTAAACTAGAGATATAGTGGTTGTACTAGAGGGACTGGGGGTAAACTAGAGATATAGTGGTTGTACTAGAGGGACTGGGGGTAAACTAGAGATATAGTGGTTGTACTAGAGGGACTGGGGGTAAACTAGAGATATAGTGTATGTGGAAAACTAGGCGTATGGCGCATATGTCACTAGAGGAGAGCCATTTGGACTTTTTAAAAAATCTAAATGTGTTTTCTGGCAGAAATGCCTTCTGGAACATGTGAACTATTATGTGCCTTAATAACATACTTGTATGCCATCTGTAAATATGAATACAATTGTTAAATTACGAGCCTAGTTGGTTCAGCCACGGAAAAAGACAGGAACCTTCCCGCTGGCCATGATTGGTTGAGATAATGGATGGGTTGGACATAACTTCTGTCTATAACATGAGCTGGTCAGTATGTGTAGGTAATCCTTTCTATCACTGCTTTCACGTAGAACTGCAAAAGTGTTGCTATTAACTTTCTGGAGGACTGAGTGTTGAAATCAGTGGAATTGGAGTATGATGGCTAAGGAGATGGAGAACATTCTGGCGTTTGATTGCAAATATGCAGAGGGAGTCGAAAAGAGAACACACAGAAGGCTGTTGTATAAAACACCTGTCTCCGGATTACATCTTCAAACTAAGACCAACCATGGCATCTGTGACAGAGAGGGAGAAGCGTCCATCCATTTATACGGCTAATTTTGTCTAGCTAGCTACATTTTCAGATATGACTTACACGTTACTAATCTTGTCAAAGTCGTTTTCATTTCAAGTTAAAGTGTACTGTTATGTAGCTAGCTAACGCTAGCTGGCTGGCTCGCTAGCTAACGTTACGTGTATGATCTGTGTAGTAATATTATTTGTATCTCAGAGCCATTTGCATTGCTAGTTATAGCCTAATGTTAGCTAGCTAACATTGAACCTGGTTGGTTGGTTACCAAGGGTAGTAACTTTATGAGTTGGGATTATGGTTCATTGTCTAGCTAGCTAGCTACATGTCTTAACAAAAGACAATAGAATATTCATGATGTCATTGCTACAACTGTCGATAGACGTAGCTGGTAAATTCGTTCTGGCTATCTACTCAGAGCACTCTCGTCTGAGTGTGCCAGAGCGCAGAATAACTGACAAATTTACCAACGCTCAAGTTACAGCCTAACCAGCTCTGCTAGGGTGAGTAAAATGGTCAAGAGGGAGCTGTTCTCTCATTTGTGTCTGGAAGTACAGTTGAAGTCGGAGTTTGACATCCACTTAGGTTGAAGTCATTAAAACTCATTTTTCAACCACTCCACAGATTTCATGTTAACAAACTATAGTTTTGGCAAGTCGGTTATGACATCTACTTTGTGCATGACACAAGTAATTATTCCAACAATTGTTTACAGACAGATTATTTCACTTATAATTCATTATATCACAATTCCAGTGGGTCAGAAGTTTATATACACTAAGTTGACTGTGACTTTAAACAGCTTGGAAAATTCCAGAACATGATGTCATGGCATTAGAAGCTTCTGATAGGCTAATTGACATCATTTGAGTCAATTCGAAGTGTACCTGTGGATGTATTTCCAGGCCTACCTTCAAACTCAGTGCCTCTTTGCTCGACATCATGGGAAAATCAAAAGAAATCAGTCAAGACCTCATAAAAGGTTCATCCTTGGGAGCAATTTTCAAACGCCTGAAGGTACCACATTCATCTGTACAAACAATAGTATGGAGCCACTATTGTCAGGACCACACAATAGTCAGGACCACACTGACTCTCTCAGGACCACACTGACTCTCTCAGGAACAAACTGACTCTCTCAGGACCACACTGACTCTCTCAGGACCACACTGACTCTCTCAGGAACAAACTGACTCTCTCAGGACCACACTGACTCTCTCAGGAACAAACTGACTCTCTCAGGACCACACTGACTCTCTCAGGACCACACTGACTCTCTCAGGACCACACTGACTCTCTCAGGACCACACTGACTCTCTCAGGACCACACTGACTCTCTCAGGAACAAACTGACTCTCTCAGGACCACACTGACTCTCTCAGGACCACACTGACTCTCTCAGGAACAAACTGACTCTCTCAGGAACAAACTGACTCTCTCAGACTGATGGTTTTAGATTGAATAAAAAACAATGGAATGGCATGAAGAAATAAGAGGGATGATAAGTCATGAAAGGCTCCCCTGTCGACTACACTTTATATTAGTTTAGTCTTGTAAAGAAACAAACACACACCTCATTGGGGAGTCCTGGGACTACTCTGAGTCTGTGTGGGCATTGTTTGATCTCTATACACTTGAATGCACAAAATTACTCAATAGAGTCTTCCCTTCCCTGTTCTCTGCTTCCTTCTGTCTCTGTCTTTGTCTGAGACAATAGCAGGAGAGACTTAGTGGGGGGGGAGAAGTAAAGATACCTTAATAGAAATGGCTTAAGTGAAAGTCACCCAGTAAAATACTACTTGGTTTTAAATATATTTAAGTATCAAAAGTAAATGTAATTGCTAAAATATACTTAAGTATCAAAAGTGAAAGTATAAATAATTTCTTATTCTTTATATTAAGCCAACCAGATGGCACCATTTTCTCCAACACTCAGACATAATTTCAAATGAAGCATGTGTGTTTAGTGAGCCTGCCAGATCAGAGGCAGTAGGGAGGACCAGGGATGTTCTCTTCATAAGAGCGTGAATTGGACCATTTCCTGTCCTGCTAACCATTCAAAATGTAACGAGTACTTTTGTGTGTCAGGGAAAATGTATGGAGTAAAAAGTACATTATTTTCTTTAGGAATGTAGTGAAGTAAAATATGTCAAAAATATAAATAGTAATGTACAGATACCCCAAATTACTTAAGTAGTACTTTAAATTAATTTGACTTAAGTACTTTACACCACTGGAGAGACTGAATGGTGATGTTGTGGCTTTTTGTGTTAGTTGTTAACCCCAGCTATGTTTGTGGTCAACTCTCTCAAAGGAAGCTCCTGTGCTGTGGTTGGTCAATTACTTCCTCAAACTCAGTAGGATCGTCTTGATGACTTCCCCTTTGTCTCTCATAGTCATGTTTGGGTTTTCTCTTTTCTAAAAATTGAGAAAATCTGTAAAACGCTGGTAATTCACTTAGTTGACATCTTCACGGCAGGTAGCCTAGCAGTTAGAGCGTTAGTCGCTGGTTCGAATACCCGGTGAAAAACCTGTCGAGGTATCTTTGAGCAAGGCACTTAAGCCTAATTTGCTCCAGGGGCTGACCCTGTAGGTAGGCCATCATTGTAAATAATAATTTGTTCTTAAGTGACTTAAATAAAGGTTAAATAAAAATAAAAACAAAAAATTATTTTTTACAGAATGTTATGACATAACAGAGATTCTGAGGTTGTGTCGCCATGACACTTTTGGAATACAGTGTTCCATGCCAGGCATGTTTTTGTTCCTGCTACGGAGCTAGGCACCCTGACACTCAATCTGAAATGAAAAGAAACCTGCTCAGCATAGCTGCTGGAAAAACACTCCTATTTATAAACAGGGGTTGTCTGACCAACCCAGGGCAGAGAGAGGGAGAGAGAGAGAAATGATGTAGTAACAGAACCAACGTTTCATTCAGGCGACTGACTGACCACTGTCTTCTGGGATATGGTGTTTAAACAGTTTATTAGTCATCACATTACTCATTCTGGATCTCCTTCATCAGGACTGCAGGGCCCCAAGCGGAGCCAGTTATCCCAGTATTAACGTCCCAGGATGCGTCCCAAATGACACCCTATATAGTGCACTACCTTTGACCAGAGCCCGATTGGCTATAAACGGAATAGGGTGTCATTTGGGACGCATCCCTAGTGACTCATATAGCTGTGGTTGCTGCACGATGTCCCACTGGTTTTGAAGCAAGTTTCCCTTTTAGTTTCATTCAGCCATGAGGGCGATGCTGTGATGGCAGCTGTGTGTTGATGAAGTTAAATGGTCTCTGCCTTGTGGAGCTCAGATAGAAGAGAGAGGGGACTGGGCCAAGACTGGAGCAGCTCTGGGTCCAAAGTAGTGCTGTGTTCAGGCAGGCAGAGCGCCTTGGCCCCGTGGAGCTGTGGAGGGAGGCTCATTAAGTGTAAAGCAGTGGAGGCTGCTCTGAGGAGGAAGGAGATAGCCATCCTACTCAGTGAATTTCCATAAAAATTGTGAAACATAAAAAAGTATAAAATATACTATACTGAACAACAATATAAACACTACATGTAAAGTGTTGGTCCCATGTTTCATGAGCTGAAATAAAAGATCCCAGAAATGTTCCATACGCACAAAAAGCTTATTTCTCTCAAATTCTGTGGCCAAATTAGTTTACATCCCTGTTAGTGAGCATTTCTCCTTTGCCAAGATAATTCATCCACCTGACAGGTGTGGCATATCAAGAAGCTGATTAAACAGCATGATCATTACACAGGTGCACCTTGTGCTGGGGACAATAAAAAAAAAAAGGTGCAGTTTTGTCACAACACAAAGCCACAGATGTTTCAAGTTTTAAGGGACCAAGCAATTGGCATGCTGACTGCAGGAATGTCCACCAGAGCTGTTGCCAGAGAATTTTATGTTTATTTCTCTACCATAAGCCGCCTCCAACGTAATTTTAGAGAATTTGGCAGTACGTCCAACTGACCTCCACATCCGGCTTTTTCACCTGCGGGATCGTCTGAGACCAGCCACCTGGACAGCTGATGAAACTGTGGGTTTGCACAACCAAATCAATTCTACACAAACTATCAGAAACAGTCTAAGGGAAGCTCATCTGCATGCTCGTCATCCTTTCCAGGGTCTTGACCTGATTACAGTTTGGCATCGTAACCTACTTTAGTGGGCAAATGCTCACCTTTGATGGCCACTGGCACGCTGGAGAAGTGTGCTCTTCACAGATGAATCCCAGTTTCAACTGCACCGGCCAGATAGCAGACAGGGTGTATTTATTTTTTAAATTTCTTTTAACCTTTATTTAACTAGGCAAGTCAGTTAAGAACAACTTCTTATTTACAATGACGACCTACCAAAAGGCAAAAGGCCTCCTGTGGGGACGGGGGCTGGGATTAAAAATATAAATAAATAAACTATAAATATAGGATCAAACACACATCACGACAAGAGAGACAAAACAACACTACATAAAGAGAGACCTAAGAAAACAACACAGCAAGACAGCAACACATGACAACACAGCATGGTAACAACACAACATGACAACACAGCATGGTAACAACACAACATGACAACAACATGGTAGCAACACAACATGACAACAACATGGTAGCAACACAACATGGTAGCAGCACAAAACATGGTACAAACATTATTGGACACAGACAACAGCACAAAGGGCAAGAAGGTAGAGATGACAATACATCACACAAAGCAGCCACAACTGTCAGTAAGAGTGTCCATGATTGAGTCTTTGAATGAAGAGATTGAGATGAATTGCGTTGTGTGAGCGAGCGGTTTGATGATGTCAACGTTGTGAACAGAGTGCCCCATGGTGTGGTTATGGTATGGGCTACGGAAAAGTCTGGATCGACGTGTACGACAGCGTGTTCCAGTTCCTGCCAGTGTCCACTAACTTCACAAAACCATTGAAGAGGAGTGGGACAACATTCCACAAGCCACAATCAACAGCCTGATCAACTCTATGCTAAGGAGATGTCGCTCTGCATGGGGAAAATGGTGGTCACACCAGATACTGAGTGGTTTCTGACCCACGCCCATACCTCTATTAAAGGGTATTTGTGACCAACAGAAGCCTATCTGTATTCCCAGTCATGTGAAATACATAGATTAGGTCCTAATGAATTAATTTCAATTGGCTGATTTCCTTCTATGAGCTGTAACTCAGTAAAATCTTAAAAATTGCTGCATGTTGTGTTTTATATTTTTGTTCAGTGTACAGTTGAAGAAGTTTACATACAAATACATTTTTCACAATTCCTGACATTTAATCCTAGTAAAATTCCCTGTCTTAGGTCAGTTAGGATCACCACTTTATTTTAAGAATGTGAAATGTCAGAATAATAGTAGAGATAATGATTTATTTCAGCTTTTATTTCTTTCGTCACATTCCCAGTGGGTCAGAAGTTTACATACACTCAATTAGTATTTGGTAGCATTGCCTTTAAATTGTTTAACTTGGGTCAAACGTTTCGGGTAGCCTTCCTCAAGCTTCCCACAATAAGTTGGGTGAATTTTGGCCCATTCCTCCTGACAGAACTGGTGTAACTGAGTCAGGTTTGTAGGCCTCCTTGCTCGCACACGCTTTTTCAGTTCTGCCCACAAATGTTCTATAGGATTGAGGTCAGGGCTTTGTGATGGCCACTCCAATACCTTGACTTTGTTGTCCTTAAGCCATTTTGCCACAACTTTGGTTGTATGCTTGGGGTCATTGTCCAATGGAAAACCCATTTGCGACCAAGCTTTAACTTCCTGACTGATGTCTTGAGATGTTGCTTCAATATATCCACATAATTTTCCTTCCTCATGCACCAGTCCCTCCTGCAGCAAAGCACCCCCACAACATGATGCTGCCACCCCCGTGCTTCATGGTTGGGATGGTGTTCTTCGGCTTGCAAGGATCCTCCTTTTTCCTCCAAACATGGTCATTATGGCCAAACAGTTCTATTTTTGTTTCATCAGACCAGAGGACATTTCTCCAAAAAGTACGATCTTTGTCCCCATGTGCAGTTGCATACCGTAGTCTGGCTTTTTTATGGCGGTTTTGGAGCAGTGGCTTCTTCCTTGCTGAGCGGCCTTTCAGGTTATGTCGATATAGGACTTGTTTTACTGTGGATATAGATACTTTTTCACAAGGTCCTTTGCTGTTGTTCTGGGATTGATTTGCACTTTTCGCACCAAAGTACGTTCATCTCTAGGAGACAGAACGTGTCTCCTTCCTGAGTGGTATGACGGCTGCGTGGTCCCATGGTGTTTATACTTGCGTACTATTGTTTGTACAGATGAACGTGGTACCTTCAGGTGTTTGGAAATTGCTCCCAAGGATGAACCAGACTTGTGGAGGTCTTGGCTGATTTATTTAGATTTTCCCATGATGTCGAGCAAAGAGGAACTGAGTTTGAAGGTAGGCCTTGAAATACATCCACAGGTACACCTCCAATTGACTCAAATAATGTCAATTAGACTATCAGAAGCTTCTAAAGCCATGACATCGTGTTCTGGAATTTTCCAAGCTGTTTAAAGTCACAGTCAACTTAGTGTATGTAAACTTCTGGAATTGTGATATAGTGAATTATAAGTGAAATAATCTGTCTGTAAACAATTGTTGGAATGACTTGTGTCATGCACAAAGTAGATGTCCTAACCGACTTGCCAAAACTATAGTTTGTTAACATGAAATCTGTGGAGTGGTTGAAAAATGAGTTTTAATGACTTCAACCTAAGTGGATGTAAACTTCAGACTTCAACTGTATGTCATGGAAAGGTGTTCCTAAGGTTTTGTACACTCAGGTGATATTCACGTCACCAAATAGCTGATTAAAATACTTGTGAATCTGTTTTGCGATGAAGGTTTATAGTAGCCTCAACAGCTTTCTTCCGTCCTCCTCTGACCTTCAGTACAAACCTCCTATTTCTCACCCCCTTCCATAGACTTACAGTCATTTTAACGACTTCCGGGGGACAACCTCCAATCCTATCAGAGCTCTTGCAGCATGGACTGACATGTTGTCCATCCAATCGAAGGATCAGAAAATGAATCTAGTACTGAAAGCATAAGCTACAGCTAGCTAGCACTGCAGTGAATACAATGTAGTTGACTCAAAGAGAAACTGTTAAACAGTTCTGAACAAATTAATTTAGAAATTAAGGAAAAGCAGCAGAGAGAGAGAGAGATTTTCCTTCATCTTTTTAGTTTACATACTTAGCTAGTTAGCCTACTCAACAACCTCACTCACACAGAGTGGAATGCTATTTATGTTAGCTAGCTGGCTAAGGCATTCAACACTGCAACTCAAGGTAAGCTTTCAGTTGTATTGATTCATTGCCACCGGGGCCTGCAGGTCTAACTGCTAAACTGTACTTTGTTATTGAACACATGGATTGTATTGTGGGTTAACTAACACATTAGTTCTATTTTCTTGACTGTAACATTAATATGGTGACAGTGATGTAGGCTGTGTATCAGTTAGTGATTACAGTATGAAAGTTTGGCGTGTGGAGGTTTTTTTCACCTGGTCACAGACAGCTGTTGTGTTGTGGGGTGAGAGGAGGAGAGGAGAGGTAAACAGGAATTATACAACCATCAAAGTGATGATGCTGTATGTGACCGTTATTACATTTACATCATTTAGCAGACACTCTTATCCCGAGCGACTTACAGTTAGTAGTTAGTGTATACATTTTCTCGTACTGGTCCCCCGTGGGAATCAAACCCACAACCCTGGCGTTGCAAGCGCCATGCTCTACCATCTGAGCTACACAGGACTACATGTGTATTTATGAAAGTGAACTGTGTGTGAAGGTGATCAATGGTGTATTCATTCCGCCAATTATTTTGCACAATGTTTCTTAAACGGAAGCAAATGGAATGAAACATCTGAATTTGTTCAATAAAAACTCTAGTTAGATGCAGGCAAGAGTTTACAAGGCGGTCACTGTCTGCCACCTTGATTACTCCTATGTGTCTCTCGACTTGTGCACATAGGCTATAAACTTTCATTTGTAGACTAGGTTGTAGCAACGTCCAGATGGATACAGGGCAAATTCAATGTTGTAGCCTCAACCTATCAATGTTACATTGAACTGGAATGAACAGTCCCTCAGAAAGTTTTCATACATCTTGACTTGTTGTGTTACAGCCTGAATTCAAAATGTATTACATTGTGTTGTTTCTCCCCATCTACCCACAATACCCCATAATGTTAAAGTGAAAACATGTTATTATTTTTTTTTTGATGTATTGAAAATGAAATACAGACAAATCTCTAACGAATCACTGTATCGCCAAGTTATCGTTCCTCACTGTGTGGTTTATTATTACGTGTTTTACTTTTCCATTATTTCTCTCTGCATTATCGTCCGTCAGTCAGCGTTTCACTGTTAGTCCACACCTGTTGTTTACATTTGACAAATAAATGTGATTTGAATGACAGTCATCCAACATGCTATAATAGAAATAAGGCTCATTAAAAAACAAATCGTCCTCTCTAGTCTTAAACGGCACCGACCGCCACTGGTGTAAAGATAGGGGTGAGAGGGAACATGGACCCCTCCTTTGATTGGCTGACTGGTTTGTAGCTAGGAGATTGGCTTTGTATTTATAGTTTAATTAGATGTTATTCTAGAAGTTCTAGAAAGTTCTGATTAGTTTCTGAGTAAAGTAGTGTTAGTATTTTACTAGATACTAGTGTGAGTTCCAAATGGCACCATATTATTTATGTACACTGGTCAAAAGTAGTTTCTTGCTGGTTTCATTATAAACCCCACAGCAGGAGAGAGAGATAGAGAGAGAGAGAGAGAGAGAGAGAGAGAGAGATGGTTTGATGAAGAATGCAAAAACCTAAGAAAGAAATTTAGAAACCTGTCCAACCAAAAACATAGAGACCCAGAAAACCTGAGCCTACGCTTCACTATGGTGAATCACTAAAACAATACAGAAATACACTACGGAAAAAGAAGGAACAGCTTGTCAGAAACCAGCTCAATGTAACTGAAGAATCCATAGACTCTAACCACTTCTGGGAAAACTGGAAAACACTAAACAAACAACAGGAAGAGTTATCTATCCAAAATGGAGATGTCTGGATAAACCACTTCTCCAATCTATTTGGCTCTATAACAAAGAACAAACAGCAAATAAATATACATGATCAAATACAAATCCTAGAATCAACTATTAAAGACCAGAACCCACTGGAATCTCCAATTACACTGAATGAACTACAGGACAAAATACAAACCCAAAAAGGCCTGTGGTGTTGATGGTATCCTCAATGAAATGATAAAATATACAGATCACAAATTCCAATTGGCTATACTTAAACTCTTTAACATCATCCTTAGCTCTGGCATCTTCCCCAATATTTGGAACCAAGGACTGATCACCCCAATCCACAAAAGTGGAGACAAAGTTGACCCCAATAACTACCGTGGGATATGCATCAACAGCAACCTTGGAAAAATCCTCTGCATTATCATTAACAGCAGACTAGTTCATTTCCTCAGTGAAAACAATGTACTGAGCAAATGTCAAATTGGCTTTTTAACAAATTACCGTACGACAGACCACGTATTCACCCTGCACACCCTAATTGACAAACAAACAAACCAAAACAATGGCAAAGTCTTCTCATGCTTTGTTGATTTCAAAAAAGCTTTTGACTCAATTTGGCATGAGGGTCTGCTATACAACATGACATTATAAAATCCATGCAAACAAACAACAAGTGTGAGGTTAATATTGGCAGGGCCGTGGGGTGAGACAGGGATGCAGTTTAAGCCCCACCCTCTTCAGCATATATATCAATGAATTGGCAAGGGCATTTAGAACAGTAGCACCCGGCCTCACCCTACTAGAATCTGAAGTCAAATGTCTACTGTTTGCTGATGATCTGGTGCTTCTATCACCAACCAAGGAGGGCCTCCAGCAGCACCTAGATCTTCTGCACAGATTCTGTCAGACCTGGGCCCTGACAGTAAATCTCAGTAAGATAAAAATAATGGTGTTCCAAAAAAGGTCCAATTGTCAGGACCACAAATACAAATTCCATCTAGACACCGTTGCTCTAGAGAACACAAAAAACTATACATACCTCGGCCTACAACTTCCTCAAAGCTGTGAATGATCTGAGAGACAAGGCAAGAAGGGTCTTCTATGCCTTCAAAAGGAACATAAGATTCAGCATACCAATTAGGATCTGGCTAAAAATACTAGAATCAGTTATAGAACCCATGGCCCTTTATGGTTGTGAGGTCTGGGGTCCGCTCACCAACCAAGACTTCACTAAATGGGACAAACACCAAATTTAGACTGCATGCAGAATTCTGTAAAATATCCTCTGTGTAAAACGAAAAACACCTAATAATGCATGCAGAGCAGAATTAGGATGATATTATCAAAATCCAGAAAAGAGCTGTTAAATTCTACAACCACCTAAAAGGAAGCGATTCCCAAACCTTCCATAGCCATCACCTACAGAGAGATGAACCTGGAGAAGAGTCCCCTAAGCAAGCTGGTCCTGGGGTTCTGTTCACAAACACAAACAGAGCCCACAGAGCCTCAGGACAGCAACACAATTAGACCCAACCAGATCATGAGACAACAAAAAGAGAATTACTTGACACATTGGAAAGAATTAACCAAAAAAACAGAGCAAACTAGAATGCTACTTGTCTACTGGGTGAAATACCACAGTGTGCCTTTACAGCAGCAAGATTTGTAACCTGTTGCAACAAGTAAAGGGCAACCAGCCTGTCACGTTCGGGTGTGTAGAGAGACCAAGGCACAGCGTAGCGATAGTTCGACATGTTTATTAATTGAATAAACTCGAATAACGAACTATCCAAAATAACAAATGCAATATAATATATAAACACACGTAGCACGAACACGGGACATACAACAACAACAATGAACCACGCCAAGGGAGTGGAACACAGACATATAAGTAGGATCCCTAATTAGAGGTAATGCCTAGCAGCTGCCTCTAATTAGGGATCCCACACACAACACCACACAGACGTAGAAATAATAGATCTGCCAGACTCTGACCATAGAAATATAGAGAAGCAAAGCTTCTCTATGGCCAGAGCCTGACAGTACCCCCCCTCAAAGGCGCGGACTCCCGGCCGCAAGAAAAACAAACAAAAAAACATGAGGGAAGGGTCAGGGAGGGAAAAACATCACACAATAACCATCGCCGGTGGCGGTTCCGGCCCCGGCGAAGTGGATATCTTCCTCCTCCTCCTTTCTACTGGGCCCGGACTGGGCCCCGGTGTGGCTGGCGATTCAGGCCATTTAAAGGGGCAACCCACCGGTCCTGGAAATGACCATGGTGGGGCAAAAGGCTCAGGCCATGGAGCGGGGCAAATAACCGGGCCAGGACTGGGCACCGGTGTGGCAAGCGACTCCGGCCATGTAATGGGGCAACCCACCGGTCCTGGAAATACTAATGGTGGGGCAAAAGGCTCAGGCCATGGAGCGGGGCAAATAACCGGGCCAGGACTGAGCACCGGTGTGGCAGGCGACTCCGGCCTTTCAAAGAGGTACACAACCGGTCCTAAAAATGGCACCGGTGGGGAAAAAGACTCAGGCCATGGAGCAGGGCAAATAACCGGGCCAGAACTGTGCACCGGTGTGGCAGGCGACTCCGGCCTGTGGACCACCACGGGAGTCTCCGCGCTGTCGACCATCACGGGAGTTTCCGGGCTGTCGACCATCACGGGAGGCTCCGGGCTGTCGACCATCACGGGAGGCTCCGGGCTGTCGACCATCACGGGAGGCTCCGGGCTGTCGACCATCACGGGAGGCTCCGGGCTGTCGACCATCACGGGAGGCTCCGGGCTGTCGACCATCACGGGAGGCTCCGGGCTGTCGACCATCACGGGAGGCTCCGGGCTGTCGACCATCACGGGAGGCTCCGGGCTGTCGACTTTCATGG